>OV121116.1:30131739-30637966 GCA_921293315.2 Nemurella pictetii | reverse complement strand
CACCGACAACGCACACTGTTCGTCGTGTCATAAGGTACCCATCATCCTGCAACGAGGCGCCTCTCCTTCCTAGTCGCACCTAAACAATTGATTAAATGTTGACAAAAGTTACTTCGCCGTCGCCGTTCATTCGCTCTCGCTCTCGCTCTCTCTCACACTCTCTCTCTCTCTCTCTCTCCCTTAATTATGCACCCTGCAAAATATGTAGCACAGCAGAGCAGAACAGTGCAGAGCAGAGGCTAGCGAGCACGGAGGCTAAAGTAGCAGCTAGCGAGCAAGCAGCCATCTTTCGCCGTGCGCGATCATTTTTCACCGGCGCATCGTAGCGGCTAGCACCGGGCTCCTTCACTGCGAATTTATTATGTGAAACAATTTCGTGTAAAATATTCGTATATGAGTTGGTAGCGAACTACACGGACATTGCCGCGCGAGAGGCGAACCAGTTTAATACGTGGCTGGCTAGCGACATTTGCATTGTTATGGCTTGGCTACGCACGCCGCACGAGGATGAATTATGGCGCGTGGAGCCGGTGGACGGCAGCCAGGTGGGAGGCCAGGGGGTGGTAAATCTGTGCGCAATTATCAAGTGGGGGCGGGGGCGACGCTGACCCGCCGAGAAGCAGGAGCAGGTAGCCGTCGGGTTGATATTATTTTATCACTTACTATCACACACTAGCACAAACTCCCACCACCACCACCTCTGCACCCCCTCGAAGCGGAGGGCACTGTTTTCCCCACGCGCGAATTACGTCCAGGAAAGATTCGGGGCTATTTATTCCGCCCACTACTACTCCTCTTTTCTCTACTTTTTTTTTTCTTAAGGATACTCCTCGGCGATAGTTCGTTGACAAGTCATCATTACACAAAATCGATTTTGTGAGGAAATCAATGCTATCGGGGGGATATCGGGGGGATATCGGGGGGGATATTGGGGAGGGGGGGGGGGGGGGTATCAGAGGGGGTGGATTCCTGGTGCACTGCTACACTCTGAAAGTCTACCAACCACATTATGAAGGGGAGACCGGGAGGCTGGAGGCAGGCCGGGGAGACTGAGAGACAAAAAACCTCTCGGATTTCTTACACTCGATGGAAGATTAAAAGTTTCCAGCGCGAGATTTTCCCTTTTCTCGGCTGACTGACTTACTTGAGTAACTTCCATTTTATTTGAAATTTGAAAGGTCGCAGCCGAGAAATAATGCATTTTAACAGGAGGTCACAATAATTAAATGAATTTCAATCAGTTTAAAAACGAAACGTGGATTTGTAAATTTGGATTTTCTAATGAGTTTCAAAATGAATGTGGACAGCTTGATTCATCAGTAGCGATCCATTCATTAGGTGACTTTGATAATTAATCTCTTTGAAAGACAGCTGACGGTTGGTTGTTGGGGGTGGGGTGTCGGGACGTGGGGTGGTGGGTGCGTGGCGAGGGGGAGGGTGGTGGGGGTCGAGGGGTGCAGACTGGATGCCACCGAGGGGGAGCCGATGCATTTGTCGAATCTGGGTAAACCATGTCCTGGCGAACAGTTCGGACAGACGTGATTCACAATATTTCGCTAGATTTGAAGTGTAGTATTGAGCCTCGGAAGAACCATCGAAATTGCTATTCACATGCTTCTACCTCTTCGCTGCCATTTCCCGACTGATTAAAGACGGCGTTGCAGTGAAATTGATGAGCAAAGTTTACTGGAAATCTCACTTAATTGCTGTAGAGGAGAAAATTTAATATCCCTACTTCTTTACTTATATATTCGTTATTAATTTACGAACGCGCGCCAAGTCTTCGCCCGGTTTAGAAATAGCAGCGCATTTATTTCAATGTTTTTAATTGAAACATTGGTTAAACTATGGAAGTAATAATGCCGATGTCGTACCATCCATTCGATTTTAGTTCATTATCTGTGCTTAATTTTGCAAGTCGCATCTACACATTGTTTGAACTTTTCTTTCGCGATCTCCCATTTCCGAGCTCAAAAGTCAGATTGTAAGTCATAACTGATTAGAATGCATAATAATGTGATATTTTATTAAGACAGTATAGCTTTAGATATATTAGATAGTTAATCAAGACGTAACTTTCTCAATTATAGTCTGGTTCAAGATTTGGCATAACTCGATTAAATTTACTATGCAAGTTCCACGTAGAGGTTTACCACAAAATCCTGTTTAATACTATAAATGAACTATATTACCTGTATTTGATGTCTGCCTGCCACCCCCCCCCCCCCCCCCCTATCCGGCAAAAACAGGGGAAAAACTGAATGCGGTTTTACCTGTTCACAATTTGCAATATCTCGTCTAGTATAATGCAACGTATATTTAGCGTTAGCATCACTGTAAAATATCACCATGTAGAATTGTTGAACCTCACACGCTCACACTTAGACCCTCTGAGTGTATACTGTTGAAATGGCCAAAATCCGCTCGAAATCGGCTTAGAAGGCCCATGTGCTCGAGCACAAGCACCGAAACGGCGTATTTTCAGCCATTATTACATCTATTAAAAATAAACTTTATGGCTAAGTCTATGTGTTATTATGCATGCAGACCTGGAGGAGCGCGGATTATTTTCCTTCCCACGCATATTTCGATCTTTATGTAAGGTGCAAGCGGGGGTGGTTTCAGCGGTGCTGCTGCTGCTGCTGCTGCTGCTGCTGCTGCTGCTGCGGCTGCTGCTCCTGCTGGGTGGTTTTACTCCCAACCGGGGGAGTTAGCCAGTTCACTGGTTCCAGGATGAGTCGATGCGAAACTGATGAGAACTAGGTACGCTCGTGGATCCTTCTCCGTAGACCAGCCGTACAAATAGTTTCATGTCTTTATCAAAGCCGCCGCCACGATCCATCTGCGACATTCAAGTAAAAATGAGGAGTTTGGGTACGAGCAGGCTGCAAATTACTGTCCACGCTGGCAAATTTGCGACTTTTACTTGCAGCTAGCTGCCGCCCGAAAAAAGGAGTCGAGTGGTGATTGTACGATCTAACGGAAAACGATGTATAACTGAAATAAACCCGCGATGATCAGAGTGAAAATCCCATCGTCTCACTGCATTGGACTTCGACGTGCTACGATATCTCGCTCCTCAAACACTTCTCCGCAAAACTCTTCTAAATCACGGCTGGTGTGAAATAAATTTTAGCACCTCAAAAACAAACACAAATCTCAGATTTGTGTGCACGCACCACTGTCCCAGAATGAGACGTAGGCATACTACACCACTTATATTCATATATAGGTAAGAATAGACCTCAAGAAAGATGCTGTATATAGTGTATAGCTTCACGCCATGTCTAGGAAAGCCTTTCATACACAAATTAAAGCTTTCTCCATGTAGTTGTATTCTTATAGAAAATCTTCCCAACTCCCAACCAACTCGTTTTCCCCCGTCCCAAAATCTCCATCACGACAAGTTGAATCTCGCCTGAAAAGCAAACTCTGTTTTCCCAGCGTCCCGCCGTTATATACCTACGTACAAAAAAGACGAAAAAAAAAAAACGCAGCCTGCAATTTTTATTGTCGGGAAACACAGGAATACTCTTTAAACTTTCATCTGCACTTCAGCACTAAAACGATATAGCTGTTAATTTCGGTTCCGCTATGAATGTTTCCTCATTATGAAGTGTAATATTACTCAGCGAACATGTTTGGTTGCACTAGCCACGAGTCACGAATCACCATGATGCAGTATGGCATTGTATGACGTGGTATGACGTGGTATGACGTGGTATGACGTGGTATGACGTGGTATGACGTGGTATGACGTGGTATGACGTGGTATGACGTGGTATGACGTGGTATGACGTGGTATGGCATTGTATGACGTGGTATGACGTGGTATGACGTGGCATGACGTGGTATGACGTGGTATGACGTGGTATGACGTGGTATGACGTGGTATGACGTGGTATGACGTGGTATGACGTGGTATGACGTGGTATGGCATTGTATGACGTGGTATGACGTGGTATGACGTGGTATGACGTGGAATGACGTGGTATGACGTGGTATGACGTGGTATGACGTGGTATGACGTGGTAGAACACCTCGATCTAGATTTTGAAAAGCTGCGCCTTTTAGTTTGGCGTCGGTTTCGCCTGTGAAGATCGGCAAACAATGAAATTGAGTCGCAGCTCGCACTATTATGCTGCGTAAATGAAACCATGCCAGTGTCTAATAACTGCTTCGTGGCGAAAACTAGCTGCTTTCAATGACACGCAACGCCGGAATAGCACGTTCTGAGAACGTAAACGAACAGTGTGGTGTGTCAATAAATCATACTTGCTAAACGAAACGTATCATCTTAATAATGGGCGTTCGTTTCTTTCGCCCACGTTCGTTTCCCGCGACCAAGAAAACAAAGATCACGAAAAGCAGGCGGCAAGAAACTTGGGGATCTTGGCTAACAGAACTCACGGTCATCTTGTTACAATTAATGGCGTAAGCATCCCCCAAAAGATGGCATAAGAATTACGCGCAATGTTTACCGTAGGAGAGTGTGCCAGTGGTGCGATGTACCATGCGCGAGTTACCGGTGCCGAAACGTTAGTCTTCTTAGGGTCTCTAGGTAAGAGAGAGCCTCATTAGTGAGACCCTAAACTGACGTCAAAGTAAAGACTACTATATAATGGTGTCGGTGTGCGAAATTGCACCGTAGGCGTGCGTGAGTGTTTCTGTTTTGTCTCACAACAAACATTGAGGTGCAAGCTAAACAAAGGAAACGCATCGAATCGTGTGATACGGCGCAGAATGCGAGGAGAATTCTCGTCGAGTATTCGAGCAAGCAATAGGCAGGACGCGTAGACACGCGTAGGCAGACGCAGGCAGTATTAGGCAAGGTGGAGGCAGGCGTCCTCTAGCACTCGTAGAGCTGCCTCCTGTATGTGCAACTCCCAGCGAGGTATCAGCTCCGTTCCCAGCAAATCTAGACCCTATAGTCTATGGTATGTATATATAGGCATATATGCAGGCACGTTACGATTACGTGCCTAGTTAGATTAATTCTGCAAGGTATAGATAATCAGCAAACTTCTCTGTGTTAGCAGCTACGGCTTGCTCTTCTACCCCTAGGTACTAGCAACGGTCTAGCGAGAAACCCTTACATTGTTGAGAAGAAAATGAGCTCAGTTTATTGATACACGCGCTAAACGCTGGTCCGGTTTTTGAATAGGTAACAGTGTTTTGATTGCTGGCTCGATTTAGTCAGGCTGATTGTGGAAAACTGTGTGAAGACAAGTCTAAGATGGAGTGGGTTTGAATTTAACAAAGACATTCGATCGAAGAAATTGAATAACGTTTAATTGCGATACAAAATTGACTGCGTTCTGAGTCACTTGCATCGCTCTCGGTAAATTTGTTCAATGCACTGCGGGTCGGCATTTTCTCTAATGGCTGACTGATTTCATCCAACACTGAAGCTGGGTACTTTATTTGAACCCGTTGAAACCCGTCCAAGTGAAACCATTCTTCTAGTTGGAAACTGTCAGCTTGGGTGCATTACAACCAAAATAGATGTTGAGATAAGCAGATTCGATCACATCCCATTCTCTCGAGCACATGACGACTATGAATTAAGAAGTCGAGCCATATCATAACAGAACCTTAAGATAAGAGAGAACAATGCGAGGCGAAAGAACACAGAAATCATCCACATTCACATCCACACCCACATCCACATCCACATCCACATCTACATCCACATCTATATCTACTAGTGAAAACAGAACTTGCTACAATGGCTCTATTCTCTGGCAATGTATACACATTACACATACTATAATGCTTCTAGCTTGTAGGTAAACATTGTTGGGGAGAGTTTAAGCGGCAACGAAAACACATGCAATCGTATCTCAGATGATATGCATCTTTTCCTCCATTCCATATTCATGTAAGTGTAACTTAAAGTCTAGAGATGTTGTTGAAAGCGAGTCGCTTTATATAGTTGCATTTGCAAGGGTGTAATTACTACACTCACCGACACTCAAATATTCTTCCAGGTAAAACCAGTAAAACTATTTTCACGCAAACTTAATTACGTTTTCGTTTCGCATTGTTGTTTATTTTCTTTGTTTTCTTTTTTTTTGTTGTTTTTTTTTTAACTTGAGCTGTTCTTTCACTTAGCAAAACCACGTCTGCGAACTATAAAGCAAATTCTCCCATAGCTGAGCACGACAGGCGAAAAGGAAAACGCGATACGATACACACCGATCTTACGCATTATTGTACTTGTAGACGGGAAAACAATAAGAAAGGTCGCGACAAACGCACCTGTCAATATCGTGCTCTCTGAAACTTGCACACACAGTGTAGAACCGAGAAACACAAAGACTAATTACTTGTGCGCATCATTACACCTAAACACACCCGAAAACATGAGAGCAAGTCTCCAATTGCAAATACAGCCATCGAATTTTCAGATCTTCAAACCGAACGAATGAATAATCGCGTTACATATTCTACGAAAACGCCGTGCGGTGCGCAAGCATGTCTAAAAGTGTCATCCCCAGAGGTTGTTGTTCCCGAAGGATTCGCATTACGCAATGCCCAGCAAAATATAACCATGTTTCCCTGAAAAACGCTCCGAATCACCCCCGCATGTAGAGGAACATGCACATCCCTTCATTGCCCTTTTAACGCTGCTCTCCTCATATCACCGTGTTAGCCGCATGCGGGGACCATTAGTATCACCACAAGGCACCCTGCCAAAGTGCCAAAGAACGACAGACACGGCAGAGACGATTTCTCGCAGACATTATCTAGTTATAAGTTACCCTTAAATGGGTCCCAGCCGTGTCGTGCTCAACTCGACACTTGCCACGCACCTGAAATCTAGGACGCCAGACAAACCGAACATTTACGCGCATGAAGCCGCGAACTATAAGACGCAGTCGAAGTTTCCAAGACAGTTTTTGAACGCGCCGTGTTTTCTCTTACTTGATCGCGACGCACGTGGGCTGTACCTGGTTGGTGAAAATCGTCGGCGAGTGATCGAAGGTGGCAGCGTCGAGGTAGCTTATAGCGCGAACTGATGGATGTTTGATGTTCCTCTGATTAAATTGGGAAGTAAGCTCTCGGCTGCTGATCTCTCCTAGCCGTTCATTAATTTTCTCCACGACGATCTTGTCAACATTAGACATTCATAAGGAACTTTGAAGCTGACTGTAACAGCTGCCTTTGATCCTGGATTGAGTCGGGGCTATAAAGTAGGTATCTGTATCGTGGGACGTGGACACATCATCGTTGATTGCTTCAATCCAAAGCTGTATATAGAAATGCTGGCCGCCGCCGCCGCCGCCGCCGCCATTTGGTCCCTAGCGATCAGGAAATACCATCGTTGATTGCATCGCAAATAATTATTATTTGCGAATAAGAAAATCTGGGTGAGCGAGGTGACAAGTCAAGATGCGCATAAGGGGACCATTCTTCAGTGGGGGAAGGTGTGAGGGTGTGAGGTGTTCACGTATAACGTAATTAAGTTGGATAAAAGAAGAATTTTAACGGAGAAAGAGAGGGAAAATCAAACATCCCCCGGTAGGTATTATAATATTAAAACCGGAATATCGTAGCTGCAGAGCAGAACTAGAAAGAGGTGCTATGGCGCGCTTCCATTTAGTCACGTGCTAAAAAGTATGGAAATATTTCCTCCAATTGTAAATTCGTTTCGCGACGATAATATGAATACCTACCGGTGGAGTTATATTTTGTTCCGAAATTAATCGGTTTTAATTATTAACGCCTTGGCACACCCATTTATATTCTCTCAATTTGCCGCGTTACCAATCTAGTATGAGAGCGAGCAGCGAGCAGCGAGCAGCGAGCAGCGAGCAGCAGAGAAACCACTCTGTCGAGTTTTGGTGTGTGGTTGTGGATAATGTGTATCGCGCTACAACTCCTTTCTCGAATCACGAAACTAACTAATTGAAGAGATTCGAGCGTTCAAGAGCTTATGATACTGAGCAATTGTTTTTGGCTTTCCGAACTTTTACGAAACAATAGCTAGTCAGAAACAGTTTCCCTTGGCTTATCGCGATGCATCCCATGGCTGTCCACCATTTCCTCGCTCATTACAGATGAATGAATACGCCTCTTTTTATTATTCTGACAAGAAAGCAGCGCAGCGCCACGCAGAAGAGGAGCCGAGTTTGCAAAGGGTGCAGTGCGTTGCGTTGCGTTGCGTTGCGTCACGTTGCGAAGAGATAAGAAGGGTGCCCCCCCCCCGCACGCCTGCCAACCAACATGCACTGGGTGTATTCACTTCACCCTGCTACCGAGAAAGATATAAGCGTACGGCCGACGCCAACGCCGACGCCGACGCCAACGCCGACGCCGACGCCGACGCCGACGCCGACGCTCGCATGAAAAAGTCGTGATGAGGGCGAAGAAGCTGTCAAACGAACGCGATTTGCGCATCACTGATGGTATAGTTTCGCTTTGTTTCCATGGAGCGCTGGGATGGGGGAAGATGGAAGGCATTCAGAAAAAGAAATTAGGAGTGATCAGAGCGATAGGGGATGCTTTAGGGACTTGCTCCTCCACTTCTATAATATCACGTCTTCTTTCATAGCTTGCCGTCAAGCAGAGAAATGATTTATTTGAGCGATCTCGTAAGACCGAGAGTGGGACACTGAGTAAGAGATAGAAGTCGTGAATCCAGCGCTCAATTTTCCGGTAAATAGAACAATCCAGCTGCAACATAACTATCCGCTCGCTAAAATTGTGGATCTGCACGAATATTGGAAAAAATAGACGAGCCTTTTTCTCGACGCGTTAGTTGTTTTTGTTGTTTTTGTTGCTGTTCGGGAGCCGTAAATTGTGCGCAGGTATTCTGCGAGTGATTTCGATACGCCAGCCAATCCAATAAAGTGCATCCCGATTATAATGCAACGTTTTAAACTTATTAACTATCGGGGGGGGGGGGGGAGGAGGAGGTATAGTAAATAGTGCTGCTTTGAGCCCTCGCTACTTCCATGAAATATCACCCCCGCCTCTGTCGGAAAGTTTCACCGAGGAAACGTCTGCAATGATTAGAAGCATCTCGTGACATTCGAGATTAGTTATGAGGCTAGCACATTCATTTAGCTGATATTCATTGAAATTGTGTGAACGGCAAGAGTCTGGCGAGACAAGTGATGCAGGAACAGCAGAAATTTGTTAGCGAGTCGCAGGGAAAAAGTCGCCTTCTACTTTCTCAATTGTTCCCGGCGACGGCGAGGCAGCACGCAAATGTCAATGAGGGTGAAGAAATAAAGCAGTGCTATCTCATGCAGGAGATAACGAGTTGCCAACTTGACACAAATAATTTATCGTCGGTGACATTTAAATAGTGTATATACCCGAGTCACACGAATCACCCTTGGTCGCGACGGCGCTATCCAAGCCATCTCTGAAGATGTCTACATTATTACATTAATTATAAGAAATATACGCACAATAGTTTCCCTAAGGTCTCCAAAATGCGTATTGTTTCAGACTGGCATGGGCTTAGGCCATTGTTTTGCCGCGATTGCATTTTCCCGTGAGAACAGAAGGGTGCTGCTTGTTTTCATTAAATTAATCACGGTAAAAGTTCTTGTTGTCGACTGGCTGTTGCTGCTTTAAATAAGAGGCTGCCGATGCTTTGATGTAATTAGATAATGAGATGAAATTGATGAAACCTTCCAGGACAGAGTGCCAAGATTTCCGCGACGCCTGCTCGTCAAGAGAGGGTGGCGTTCATGGGGTGGTGCTAAGATCGCGATTCACGACCAGGGACGAAGACAGACTTGACATAGAATAGGACAGTGAGAACGCGAAGGAGACGGATCATAAATCAAGCGAGCCTGACCTAGAACAATTGTACTCGTTAATTACTCTAAAAACAGATAATTAGATCTTAACGTCCTTTCAATAAAGCGGGATGGGATGTAAAACTGAGGTCCTGAATTTGCGCAAGACATTGCGGATGGAATTCCACTCAATAAATAGTGCTCCCTGGTTAAGAAAAGTCGTTAAGCTCTTCAAAATACCCGAATGCGTGATCTCGGATCCGAGAGCCCGATTCCTGGAGCCCGATTCCCGGTTTAAATGCACAGATCAAACGTGTGTGCCTGACAGTCATACAAGGTGTTTTCATCAGCCTCATACTAAAACGGATTACAAAGGAAGCAGCAGGTAGCTTAAAAATAAACTCGCATCAAAAAGTGTTTCTATTCTTTCCTCCTTTCCATCTTCCCTTCTTTCATTCTTTTATTCTTTCTTTCTTCCTTTCTCTCCTTCCTTCCAGTTCCTTCCTTCCTTCCCTAAACTAGGACCCTACGCACTCTTTGCTTGTAAGTCACGGCTTTATCAATCTCTCGTTCTTTGCTTTTACCTCCGTGCTCTTACAAACAGACTTCTTGAGGATTACCAATCGAATACCTTCTTCTTCTCCCTGGGAAAGCATGACAGTTCCCGTGTTCCGAACTAACACTTGCAGAAGACCCCGGAAAGGCGAGCAAATGCGAGAGATGGGCTTCACGGTGATAACGGCAAACGCGTGTGAACGGCCGCACCTTATTCATGGGCCCTACATATCTACGTATTCATATGTGTACCCCTCAAACCCTGGTGATGAGAGCAATAACAAAAGGAAGTGGAGGACTATTGACGTATTGCGGGGAGTGACGCACGGGAAATCCCCGAGGAATCTCAATCCCTCAAATTCAATCTCAAGTCAACACGAATGGAGGAGACGAATGCAGGAGACGAACGAGTCAGTCAGTCATATGTCTTTAGTGACAGCGCATGCAGGAGCCGCGAACGCGAAGATGACATTATGGGAAGCACCGAGGAAAGGTGCACGGTGCACGGTGCATCTCGGCAAGGGGATGGGATTGGGATGGGCGAACGGCTCACAATAGACGATGCAGTAATGGAAACAGGTGTAGCACGAACTTGCAGTTTATTATCATAAGCTCAAGTAGTAGCGTTATGAAGGTGGAAGGGAGGTGGGGGTGGGACATTTTGATGTCGAGGCTCGACCTTTAATCACTGGACATAGGCTCGTGAAGGCTATATACATTGGTAGCACTAGCAGGGAAGCAAGAGGACTTTACGCGATCGCTGCTACGTGACGCAAATATAAAAAGTTAATTGGTCATTTCTTGACTTAGAACACACAACACTGCTACGTCCAGTTCTACACGAGAGGCTTGATTAAGAATCAACCGTCATTTCCTGACTTACGTCCGAGTTGGCTTAAAGTAAGACCTCGGATAAGGGGCAAACTGTTCTAGATGACATATTGAGGGAGAGCCGGGTGACACGGTGAGGGCGTATAGAAAGAAAAGGCGGGTTTGTGAGAGAAACCCGTCGGCGACTCGCTCATGATTGAAAGCCGCGCGAGGAGAAGTTCGCGAGGAGCCATCGACTCTGTCCGTGGTCCACGCACAGATCACACAGACCTCGTGCAGGAGGCAAATTCTTCCTGAGATGGAGCCGAAGGTTTCGACGGTGGCGACGCGCACACATTAACGAGATTATTTTTAACAGTTTTAAATGCCTCCCGTAGAGCCTCTACACAATTTTATCATCTCGTATAACCTGCGACATCCGATGTTGGTCTTAACTACACTGTTTTATGAGCGCAGCCCGATGATGATGGCTTACACACATCTATCCAACTGTCTGTATGGATCTATATAACTATATATACGTACACGATAGGTGTTACAGAAATTGAGGGGTTCACTTTTATATCATTGACGTTGCCATTGCCTGTTTACTGCGCCCTAGATTATTTACAGCACGTCGCCAACCCTTTGTTTTGTATAATATTCACCCGTGAAAGATGTAATTATTTTGAAGGGCTGCTGCGCAGTGCGGGGATGGTGAGATCACCCGTGTGCTTTACCGTCACATTCTAGAGCGTGTGGAAGCAGTTTGTTTGAGCTTGCTAGTTTCCCACCCATCCACCCGTCCACCCACCGTTTAATATTGGTTATAGAACATTGGGCGAAAACATTCTACACGAAACCAATTGTTATATGCCCCTGCCAAGATACATGCAAGTATAAATGAGGTAGTACCTACGAGCTCAAGGTCTCCCTATTATAATAAGAAGAAAAGCGTCTTATATTGGAACTAAATACTTGATAAGGCATCGTGGGGCAGAAAATAAGAGAATCCCATGTCTTTCGATTCGGTGCCTTCTGGTATAAATGATTTTATAATACATAGTCACTTGTGTCAAGTGACTGTTTAAAGTAAATTGGCGGTGACATTTTTCACACGAGTTTTCCAAGCGTGAATTTCTAGGGCTCAAGTCGGGTGTATTGATAACGGATGGTAACCTTTACTCTGGATAAGACATCAATAGCTCGCACAAAGGCTTGTGCTCGCCTTTCCCCATCGGATTTTCTATCAACCTCCCAGGTCCCAAGTTCCCAACATAACCTCATTGCAGTTCCTTTGTTCCATATATTAATGGTTAGAGCTCACTGTTCCTCAGTGGCGTAATGGCGAAATGGCTACGAAATGGCTACGAAATAGTGGAAAATCCTGAACACCCAATATCTCCCCATCTCATGCGGAATCTGCGCGTTTGGGAAAACTCTCTTTTTGGCGCAAACGTGTTAGTCAAAGATTAGCAAACGGACGTCCCATCCTTAACACGGGAAAGAAAAAAAACATGTCAAATATTGATTTTTTTAAAAGTAACCGCTGGCTGGATAAGGGTGGTTTTATCGTCTACGTGGGGGTGAACCGAACAACCCTAAATTTTATCGTTTTGATATATGAACGACGTGTAATGTAAAATGTCTCCGCGTCGCTTGTGCTATATGTTAATTTCCAAATAAGAGTAATCTAATCACGGAACCACAGTGGTTCCGTGATTAGAACCACTAATCTTATTTTGCCGGTCTCTAAAACCGTATTGATTACAAAACACATCCCCCTAGGATGGAAATCTCGAGGGGCAAGCTTGTCGGCATATTATTTATAATATCTGCGGGCAATCCGGCTACTTTCTAGTTTCTAGCTATATATATATCTAGATATCTAGATAGTATCTAGTAAAGCTGGTAGACCGCCAATGTTAACCATACACTTACAAGTAGACATCAGGCAGCCGAGAATGCACAATATGTGCTAGACAGTAGACACGAAAAGTAATTGCTCTGGTCACTAAGATTATGAGTAAGGCGGTCTCTGAGTGGAACGCATGATTAGTTTCATCAGGAGCAGTCTCGCTACGCGTCCCTACTCCCTACTCCCTACTGCTCCCTACTCCCTTCTCCCTTCTCCCTTCCAGCCATCTGTCTGGCGCCGAACCTACCCTTGCTCTCGGCTGGTCCAGGCTCATGACTCGTCAGTCGTCAGGCATCCCTCCCCGCCCCTACCGAAGAACTTGTCATAACAAGCTGGCATCCTCGTTCCTAGCCTAATTACACCTTCATTTGGCCAGAATTAATTATACACTCGTTCTGCTAAGTTTTGCCCGAATACAGCTAGGTTATTGTGCAAGTGTACGCTACGTAATGGCATCAAATTCGTGCGGTAATAACAGTAACTTCTTGCAAAAGTGGTCGTATATTCTTGCAAAAAAAGAAATGGAGGAAATGAGAAAGTCGATATTTTAAAGAAGCCCGAATGGTCATGAAAGCTGCTGCCGAAACGGTTTTAGCACGTGGGCAATCAATATTATTGTGCGATAATGGCAAGCAGAAGAAAACCTTCTCCATCCACGCCGGAGGTTTTCCAACTGATTACATTCCGGCCAGCAAATGACACAACAGGCTGGCAGAAGCGTGTACGACGACTTACCCGCGTTTCCTACCACTAGAGGCTAGAGGCAACGCAACGCTTCACCCCAGACCACGCTCTAGCCGCTAAGCTTTAGCAAAAGCATGAAACACTTTCGTGATTTACTAACCAACCTTTTTGTAAGCAGATTAAAAAGAAATTAAAAAATTGAACGCAAAAGGACGACTTTTAAGTCGTAACGTCAGACAATGGAGACGATGGCCGGGAGCGCCAATCCCCGCGCATTACGCGGAAAAGAAAGAAACTGATTGCAGGAAAATGCGGGCCCTTTTCGGGCCGGTCCCGCCCGACCACGCAAGGGGGGCTGTCCGCCAAATGAGCCGATCATTTCCCTCGACAAATACGGCGCACGCCCGATATTCACGTGCGGGCGAGCAGACATCCTTAGAACGCTCCTAGAGAGGCTAATGTATTTTCTAGGGACACATAAATAGTTCACTTCCATCAGAAAAAACACGTGCTCGCGCCGAATCGCGAGCAAGTCTCCGCACGATACTTTATGACGCGAGCTGTTATAATATTTTCTGCTTTAATGAATAAATCAAATCTTTCACTTTGGTGCTGCTATACCTTAGGAAGACTTTATTTTGTGGAATTACCCATCCATCGCAGAAATGTAAGGAGCTTAGGTAGCCATAAAAGAATATCCTCCATTCATTATCGCCGATTCGCATCTGGTAATTTAACTTCAATTATTTTCTTCGGGATCGCCTTTGTATCGCGTAGCGGTCCAATTTGAAAAATGTGAGCTGACTGCTATTCGTGCTGAAGAGGCCCGAATTCCGCACATTTCCCATGCTTAGTATTCCTGTCACTTTTAAACGTTATCCTATAAAAAAGGGGGTGACCAATTTGAGCATAGAAAACACTTCCAAATGTCAACCCGCAACGAACATCTTCATTTAGCATTTGCGTCGCTCCCAGCCAAGACATTATTTTTGGGTACGACTCAGTCCAGTTCCGACGTTCAGGTGGTTCAGGTGGTTCAGGGCGCCAAGTGTAACGCCCCAGCGAGTACACCACCTCTGTGGTGAACACGGGGTGAACACGGGGTGAACACGGGATGAACACAGGATGCGGCCTAGCAGCTAGAACTCACCTTGTACCACCAGCCGCACAATCTTCTCCGGCTTCGGCCGGTTGTTGAACAGACAGCTGTACTCGGCGCTGTCCTCGGCGGTCACCGGATGGAAGTGCAGTGCGAACGAGTCTGGTAAGAGCGTGATGCGATGCCGGTGCTCCCAGACCGTCGTGCTCTCGCCCATGAACTCCACCAGCTTGACCAGGTGAGACCGCCACTCGAGCATGCTGACCAGAGAGTGTTCGGACACCCCGGGACAGGCCAGCGTCACGTTGGAGCCAGCCTCCCACGTGACCGTCTCCACGGGGATGGCGGTCACATCTGAAAGTCAACGGTCGGCGTTAGTTGGTTCACGATGGACCGTCGTTCGCTGGTCCATCGTCGAGCATCGCTGGAGAGTGCAGATTGCCGAGTCGGGGACAACAGGACACCGGAATCGCCGGCCCCGGTGATTTGTCCTCATCCTCCATCCTCCATCCTCCATCCTCTATAGAATATTATAGAACAATAATAACATTCGTCGGGTGGGACTAAGTTGTAATCATTCGAGCATTTCTCCCGCCAAAGTTGATCGACGATATCGTCCCGCTGCTGTGTGCATCTCCAATGAAATACAACATACAGATTCGAAAAGCGATGGGCGAAGAGAGCTTGAATTGCTCGATCAAAGTGCCTGCAGGCAGACCAAAGTGCCATTATTGATCTGGACTCGTACAAATCCCAGCGTCCCCACTTTGCGAGCGCTGCGCAAATTGGCTGTAAATAGTTGTAAGATGACGCGCGTATTACCAGAGGTGATCAAATCTTAGCCAGGTAACGAGCACAATCCGAAGCAGCTCGTTCAGACTCCACGTTAATTAATTGAAAATCGTTGCGTTGAAACGAATTACTATTTTATTAGCTGATTAATTGCATCGGCAAGCTCCAAGCATGTTCTCCTCGGCAACTACAATATTTACATTTAATCCTTCCACACTTCCCAGTTTCCGTGTTACTATACACAGCGTGAAACAGGGATAGGCCAGATAGGCCGGGATATGCAGGGATAGGCAGGCAAAGGAAGGGAGAGGCAGGGATAGAAGAGGATAGGACAAGGGATGTGAGCTAGATGCCAACAAGGCATGGCCCAAGCGGATTAAACAGAGTCCAAACGATTTACTATCTTATTACGGTGAGGGCGTTCAAGTAAGTATACACACCCACACGCACACGCACACGCACACGCACACACACACACTCGACGAAATTAGTACTTAAAGCCTCTAAATCCTCATATTAAATAGGCAACCAAGAGTTAAGTGCATACTGCATGCGGAGACTATGGGATTTAGTTTCGTCTGCTTTACCCAGCCTCCAAGCATGATGAATCAACAACACCACGCTGCCGAATGCTTTCGAGTTTGGAGCTTTCATTTCGCCGATCGCGCGGACTGTTGTTTCAGAGTGGACACAATATATTCAAGGGAGTTGGCTAAGCTTTCAATTAATTGCAACGTGAGGGGTAAACAATTTTTTTTGTATAACACCAGTAAATACACAGCCCAAAGAGTGCATGCTTTATCATCACTTTTCCCGGAGTACCTCGACGTGACGCTTTCACGATGCATTTGAAACTTGATACCATACGAGGTTTACACACAATTCACAAATGGAGCGTAAGTTTACAATGGGTTAGGCATTATGCAGGGGTAGGCTATTGAACATTGCCATCCAGCCAATCAAAAAACAGGCCCATGTTCTAATGAGCACGTATTCATGACTTTCCTCGACGAAAAATGATATTATTTTCAGTAATAACAAAACTCTTTTCGCAAGATAGGCTGACACACGTGATGTGTTTTTTTTAGACATGTCACTGACATTCAATCGCCCAGAGGCGAAATCGATTTCAGACGTCAATCAGAAAGCAGGGTCATGTTCCCAAGGTGATATTCGCTGACTGCGATTGGTCGAATGTCCAAGTCAGTAGCACGACGCACCAAGAAGAGAGACGCAGTAAACAAGGCAAAAACCATAAACGTGACTGAACGTCTATAAATATGAATTCAAGTCAGCATCCCCCACGAGGCACGACGGCGCATCAACGCAAATATCCCATTATAGCATTATATTCTTCAACAAATCTGTCACAGAACATATTATTTTGCCTTCGAAAACAAAAACAAAAAAAATACTGCCTTTCTGTGTGCATCCTAGCGACATGCAAAATTTGACAGTTCAAGTCGAAACTAAAGCGCCTCGCGTGTAGCCCAAAGGTGCACATTTCTTCTCTCGGACGCTAGCGACGAGGTGCGGGGTGCGAGGTGCGGGGTGCGAGGTGCGGGGTGCGAGGTGCGAGCAGGAATTGTGTCGTCCGTCAGCTAACGCATCTCTAACTTTATTACAGGCCAAGGTGTCACATGACCAGTTGACTGCATGCCCGCTTGCCGACGCCTTCTTTCTCCTGTCAGATGGACGAAACTTGCGAGGGACGCCGCCGACGCCGACGCCGACGCCGACGCCGACGCCACCAGCTCCGACGCCCGAGCCCCATTCGATACATAGCGATTCATGGCTACACTAGACAATGCGAGACGATGCTATATAGACGGCGGCTCAGGCAAAGCCATTTCAAGATGAGAATGCCCTTAGATTTAGCCAAGCGTCCGCAATATTGCATTAAAGCGTTCGAATTGCATTCAACTAGCAATGGGATGGCACAAAGAGGGCAACGTTAGCTTCTAGATAAGTGCTGCGCTTGTGGCTAACGCTAACTGAAATGATGTAAAACAAAACTAATAGCCGGGTGTCTCCGGAAAGCCGCTTTATTTTTCAAGCAAAGGTATAAGATAGGAAAATTAATTAAAGTGGCCTCAAATACATTCTCTGTATAATGTGGATTGTGGATTCTCGTAGAGAGAAGAGGAGTGTATATAGCTCGTAAGCTGTAATATACAATGCTACGGCAGAGTTTGGCTGGTGCTAGGGACGGTGCGGGGGGAGAGGGGGCTGCCGCTGGAGAGACGACCAAGTACCAACTCGTGTCCAAGACACCGAAATGAAGATTGTTCCATCGCAAGTACACTTCCAAGTCATTATACGCCTTACCAGGGCTCGAGCCAGCCGAGATAATAAATAATAATCCCCGTAGCACGGACTTTATTACTATCAAAGGTTCGTCTCTCTCAAAGAATTTAAGTACATGCTATACTGGCTACCTTTGTATGCAAGGAAGGAAGATGCCTTCAACGCTTCAACGATACACTACGTCTCTATTTTGGCGCATTCTGACTTTGTTCAATTTCAATCAAACTGTAAAAAAAAAGCATTTCTTCGATACGAAATTGAACAAAAAATGCAGTAGTGTTGTTGTACAACAAAAGAATTTGGTTTCCAATCAACTCCATTCTCTAGCGTGCCTAAAGCGTTACAAGTATAGATACTACCATTATATCATTATATTCACATTCTTAATAGACCAATCGCATTCAATGAAAGAATGCATCGTTTTCGGGCAGATTAAAAAATACTTCTCGGTCGAATTGTGTAGCGCAATTTTGTTTCCATTTTCACGCACAGCTGAAAAAATTGTACGAGAGAGTAGAAACTATAAAGTCTTTGGCACGGGTGTCTGCAAAGCTTTGTAATCCTTTTTCTTGTTCGGAAGTCCCACATCCACCTCCATACCTTCAATCAAAGATTGTGCTTGCATTATTAAAAGCACCGCCCGGCATGCATTGCTAGCTTCACCGGTTTATATAGAAAACTGCAAATATATAAGAGAGTCACAAAAAGACTTGGATCAAGGAATCCCTGGACACAGGCAGGATCCAAGAATACGAACGAAGCAAGGATCCCTGGGGAGCAATAATCCATCCATCTCGCGATATTCGCTGAATGTATTAGAATGCGACTGGTCCTACCTTATGACTGGCAGCACCCCTATAGCGCCGATCCAGCTCACCAGCTCGCTATGATATTAATCGGTATAGGAACTACCCTATTAAGCTATAGCTACGAGAAATGGAAGGATCGAAATGCTTTCTTAAGCCGCACTATAAAACTACTAGGCTAGCAAAGTTCGGATATATTAGCGTTATAGGCTTTATGATAAATGATATAGTATAGCCGTAGGGTTTATTGCATCATACCTTTCAAAAAATATATATATCGCTCATTCATCTTAGGGTTGTGAAGTGCTAGACGTATCTCCCAGAATGAATTCATGCAAAATATACGATATAAAGATAAAGTCGCCAGTGAAGAAATATAAAAATGGTCGAGTTTTGGGCTCTTAGTTTCGTAGGTGAAGACATTTCGAGTAGCATTTTGTGCGGAGCCCATAACCGTCCTGGCAAATAATATCGGTGGCGATTCCACGCACGGCTCAAAGCACGCAGTCTGCGAAATAAAACCAAGACGTGACGTTTAGGTGAAATTCGGGATGAAAATTATATTACTGAACACAAGAAAGCTGAGCGGCGGCGGAGATGGTGGGGATATTAACATAGAAATCTAATTACACAGCAAATCTCAATCAGCAAGGCAAGCGTGAAAAGTTGTTTTTTTTTGTTATAAGGGAACCGGAGACTGAATCACTGGAGTTTATGTGAAAGTAATGCCGCAATTTGCATGCGGACGGACACCCTCTTTCGGACAGGGAAGGGTTTCCTTTATTTTATGGTTATTATTACTTTCATTTTTATGTGTTAAAACCGGGCAAGAAAAATTCTAAATAAGAAATCATTCCAGCCAGCTTAACATTTCGTTCGGCCTAGACAAACCGAACGAGCTGGCTACTTTTCGAGAGGAAAAATAAAGTAGCAACAATTGCCTGCAGTGTTCATGCAGTGTCCATGCAGAAGCCACGTGATTACACTAACACTTGGTACATTGGTGGCATGAAAAATTTTCAAACTTATCAATTGAATGGAAACGGTTATGGCAAAACAGTCCGAAATATTTTCTCGAAATATCTAAAAGTTCTGAGACTAAGTAAGGAGATATCGACATGCTCAGATTTCAGAAGATTTGGACGAAAATAAAAAATATCTCACTTTGTCATCTTCGTCGAGGCTTTCATATCTAGATCGGATCATGGTATCAGCAAACCGAATTTGTGATATTACTTCCCCAGTCGAGAAAAACGGCTATCTGCCATAAGGTGTTGTGTATACCGACACCGTGGCATTATGGCGCATATACGTCACACAAATACAGCCGTCGACGCTTTATGCAAACAAGTTAAGTACATTGTTATTCCGACTCCAATGAAGAATCAGAGGCTCCGAATCAACGTGCGATGCCTTTCAACTGTTTGCTCAGAATGGGATGTCTCGAAATATCTCTCGGTGAAATAAGATAAGCAAAGGAGTCAACATATCCCACCGGCTTCTCTATGATATTAATTGAGCACTGTCGCGGAAAGGAACACCGCTCAACTTTCAATTACAATTAAATTAGATCTTTGGTTAATCAGCAATCATCTGGAGTGTATTTCAGAGGAGGCGAGTTAAATTCTCCCGATTTCAAGACAAGTTTCTGAACTCTAGGCCAGCGTGCCCCCATGTATTGATTTATAGGCGAAAAGCAATACCACCGGCCGACCCGCTCTGACCTTCCATGCCCCGAGCTATGCCCCTGTGACAACTAAATCTTAATTAAATTGCAATTGGGTGAAATTTGTCTATACAATTCACCGACGCAAGTTATAAACCGCAATTAAAGTTTGGTACGGCTTCGCCGCTAGTATTTCCTAGGGAAGATAGCGGACGCTGCTAACTGCTAAGTGATAGTTGATTGCTTTGATAAAGAGAGATCTATCTTTAATAGACAAATTTTCTTTGTTTTCCACGAAATATTTCTCATTTCCTACATTCATCATTTTGGCTCGTAGCTCACACCCTTAGCGAATTCGAAGAATGCAAGCAGCAAGCAGCATGCATACATTTACGATTTACGATAGTTGCTTCGCCTATGTACTTACTGACTACATCATCTGTGTACATAGAACAGCAGGCCCGACGCACCGTTTGCCAACAATGCCTGGTCGCAAACAATGCATCGCATCAATGGGAATTAACTATTTAGCTGAATGCGGAAGTTAATGCAGTTGTCTAATTACTGATTGATTGATGGAATTTCATAATGACCCTTGGTTCATGCTTGAATGCGCTAGCCCCCGAGTCGAGTGACACTGCAGCCCGTTCGTCGGTGCTTCAGAATTCCGATAGAGAGACACATGGAGCGCAGAGAGCAACGCACAGGGGATGAAAGATCGAGCCTATGCCCGTGGCTCCATCCGAGCAACCCCCATGTAGATGTGTCAGTAATAAAACAGCAGATTCATGGTAAAGTTAGGTGTCCAGTCGGCAGCATGCGCCGCGAATCAATGGCCACGTTCGCCATGGTATATCACTTCCATCAATATCAAAATGCGGGTGCCTCGTTGCGAAATCTAACGTC
This sequence comes from Nemurella pictetii, assembly GCA_921293315.2. Classification (NCBI taxonomy): domain Eukaryota; kingdom Metazoa; phylum Arthropoda; class Insecta; order Plecoptera; family Nemouridae; genus Nemurella; species Nemurella pictetii. Next base: position 30,616,665 of record OV121116.1, on the reverse strand, counting down.
GCCGTCGCCGTCGCCGTCGCCGTCGCCGCCGCCGCCTTGTCTACGCCATTGAATAAGCCATCCCTTGGAATAACGTTGCTTGACACCAGCATCCAGCCGGGGAAAGTTGGACCGAATTGATAAAAAAAAATGCGTGACAACACAATTCACATCCACACGCACACAAATACACAAATACATTTACATACACGCAAAAGTGTATTTGTATTGTAGTTAATTTACTTTATTGAGCAGATGAAAAGCAATTTTCTCCACCACGAAAAGAGTGGTCGGAATTTACGTTACTGTCAGCTGTTCTATCGTCTTTGATTTAGCATTGGGATGGATAAATATATAATACTTACAGCACGACTGAAATATACGTTAAAAACTTCGTAATTGCATTTCACACAGTAAATCACTAGTAATCGAGTCTGCATGTACCTTGAAACAACGCAAACTTTATTAATTATCCGCTCTGAAATAAATGTATGCAATAGTATAATGACAAGCATAAGCAATATTCATAACACGGTGGCTGTGTATAAACTATAGCGAGATATGCATCTTCGGAACTGGTATAAAGTGAAAAGTTTTAGTTGGTTAGTTATCGCGTATCTATCCGAGAGTTCATACCGTGGTGTGAGTGGGTGAAAGGAAATGAAGAACGCAATCGCGAGAAAACAAAGCGAAATTCGCGCGCCATTATTGGCATTTTGGGCAACGCGCGAGTGGGAGTCACTTCTTCTGCATGGACTGTACACCTTCGTTCCCCAATCTTTCGTATTCGTAAAGTATCTGTATAGCAAGCAAGCAAGCAACACATTTTGAGTTATGTCTAAGTCAAAGGTTGGACCAGCGAGGTCTGGCTGGCTCATAAAATGAGGGAAAAGTACAATGGATTGAAGTATTGGCAGTTCGTGCTCCCGCACAGCGACAAACATAACTGGAACCAATGTGTCCCAGATATTATAAGACCGGGTTCGCAGGCCATTTGTTTAGTATATAGTATATTATACTGGACGTAAAAGCGTAAAGCACACCGCGTATACAGGATACAGGACATGGACCATGTACGCGAACTGTGCTGTAAATCCCAGTTCAGTATACTGTTAGTAAAGTTCCCATTAAATTGCGGTTATCGAATTGTAAAAGCCATGTGATAAGCGATGCTTGATGCTTGATGCTTGATGCCTGATGCTTGATGGCTGCTGCTGCTGCTGCTGCTGCAAAGCTCGCACGAGCTGCCGAAACGCCATTGTAGCCAAGATAAACGGTTGGCTGAAACAAATCCCTATAATTCACTTGGTAGGCTTCGTAGGCTTCGTAAGCCCAAGGCGTGCCTCGGTCGAGAAATGGCCGATATTTTACGGGTTTTTTCCTCCGGCCATTCAATAACTTTGGTTAGTGGAGATCATCGGAGTGGATGAAGAGAGGTGTCGGGATAATACGGTGTAAATCAGAAGCCCTGCGCTGGATGTTCTCACGCAGCCACGTGGAAAAGAAAATTATATTAACGAAGTTAAAGAATTTTATCGGAAATTTTCTTAGAGATTTCTGTGCCCTTAGCTCGGCATTTCCCGCGGTGCATGTAGTATACCGCGCGGGAAAACTTACCGTCGCAATCGGCGAAAAACGCACTTTGTTTACATGGCTTTTCACGGCTGCACAAAGCACAAGCTGCCATCACTTTAGATTCATCGTGGAACTATAGAAGGAACATCAAAATGCACTAATGAATTGAGTTTCAGGTCACAGCTGAGACGGCATCTTTAAGTGCAAATTTGACTCCTTTTACTTTGCCTCTCTCTAACTTTATTAGCTGCGTAAACCAAGTCTGAATATATATGCGAAGATTTATAGCTAATTCACGGTATTGGGTGTTCCTACGCGTGTTTCACAGCGCCTTCTAAGAGGAATCTATTCCATCTCTAGGAGACCGAGAGATGCCAGGGTGCAGCATCCAGCATCCAGCATCCAGCATCCAGCATAGCATACAGCATACAGCATACAGCAAGCTTATAATGAAAGTTATTCCAGTGGCGTCCCAGCATTTCCTAGTCCCGCAATCAAAGATTTATCTAAGAGCAACTTCTTAAAGGGTGTTGTTTAAACATTGAAGCGTGTGTTACTGCTAGGTCACATAAAAAGAGGGGCTCGCCCGATCTAAACTTGTCTCTAAAAACAACCCTAAAAGCCCGTAACAAGGTACAGAAAGTTAAAAATTCAAATAACCTTCGTTGAATTGATTTAAGTGGTGATATGGCCGGTGATCGTTTCAGTTTTGTTACGAACATTCACGGGATACTAGATAGGCCCCCTTTTAGAGACACAAAATGCTTTCTTGTTTTCCGTTAACAAATGTTCTTATAGGTTTCTCCGGAAATTAACTTTCCTTCGGCGCAAGATACTCTGGTTGAAACCGTTCCATTAGGATCTTTTGGAAATAAAATGGGATATTTATCAGGAAGGCACGTTTCGCTGATCAATATGAATGTCTACCTGAGCGGGTGTCCGTGCAGTGGTGTCCGTGCAGTGGTGTCAGTGTGGTGTCCGTGAGGGACACAATGGGTGCCAGACAGCCAGCCAAGCGGCTTGACCTCCGAAAACACACGGTCCTGGCCGCTTTTCATCCATCAGCTCAAACCAAGACATGTAACCCGACCCAACGGACACCTATCGCTTATCTCTTCCCAAATATACGAATATGTTTGGCGTCAACAGAACAATTTACATCATCAATATCTTCCACCTCCTGTCTTGTGCTCTGTGCTCTGTGCTCTGTGCTTTGTGCTCTGTGCTCTGTGCTCTGTGCTCTGTGCTCTGTGCTCTGTGCTCTGAGCTCTGTGCTCTGTGCTCTGTGCTCTGTGCTCTGTGCTCTGTGCTCTGTGCTCTTTTCTCTTTTGTCTGTTGTCTGTTCGCGAAAAGCACTTACAAAAATGTGTGCGTGAAAAACTGATTCGATCCGATAAAAAACATGGTGGTTACAGAGTCAACATAACGTGCTCACTGCTCACGTACATTCACGTACATTCACGTACTTTCGGTTCACATAGGTACGTTCACGTAGGTACGATCACGTAGGTACGATCACGTAGGTACGATCACGTAGGTTCGTCCTGGACCGAGCAAGAGGAGAAAGATGGCATGATGACCACACTCGAAAATGTACGCTAAATGCAAATAAATGAGTAATGGCTTCAGATACGCAGATAGCGAGTAAGGTAACTCAACACATATCACCATATGTTATGCTGGATTGTTATAGATTATTACAGATGCCAACAAAGGTGCAATCTCCTCGAGATAAACCAATATCGTTACAATAGACATATTATCTGCAGCTGCTCCAGATAAAAACTCACCACCATTGTGGAACCTTTTAGTTGCTTTTGTTTCTTCAACTGAAAGATAAATATAGAACTGCACTTCGTAATACCGGACCTTTACTCTCAGAACTTAGACTTATCATGGGATAGGAATTCAAATAAAAGGCACGAGACGTCAAGGAACCTAACGATCGGTGAAAAATCGACTAGGTGTAGCATTTACTTGGGAGTAAAATGATGTCATCTCCCCGAAAAAAAATGTCGTGGATATCGAATAACTTGCTGAATATCAGAATTCCCTCTCGAAATTCAACTTGGGTGTGTGCATCTCTTGACATTCCCTCTATTATTTAATAGCTTTACTGCCTATACCAGCTGTTGTGGTAAGGGAGGTTCCATTTCTGAAGCTAACATTATATAATATATATATATATAAATACAAAAATAAAGTAGAAAATACGCAATCGTGATGGCTATTCTAGTACACTTATAGAAGGCGCAGGCCAACCCCCGCCCTCCCCCCCCCCCCCCCCCCCCCCCTACTTGGAGTACTCACACATACGATATGTTTAAGCGCAAGCAATCCTCCTAAATCATTGTACACGCATCGACATTTTGGTAAACAGAGGGTGCGCTCTACGGTCCTCGCCCCCTCTCCCCCCCTCGCCCCTCGAACATTCTCAAGTCCGTTGAATCGACGTTACTTATGGCCTCCAAGGACCTCTCAAAGTGCACAAAAATGTCATCAGAAAATCCAGAGTTAAAATAGTAGTGCACCATCTGATAGATAGATAGCATATAATTTTATTATTTTCATATGTAAATTCCGCGGCAGGAAATAACAACGGCGAGACATTCTGCCCCTAACTCTTGCGAGCAGACCAAGAAGGCTTGGAACTCGGTATTCTTACAGAGGGGGTGAATTCATCTCATGCCGGGTCAAGTGTTTTGCAACGATTTAAAATCACATTAAAAGTGTTCGTAAAAATGAAACGAACAACAAAATACGATATATCGCGCTGGTCCATGTCGACCGTTCGGACTACAGTCCTTAAATTTCCCTCATCCCCAGCCGGGGATTTGTTCTCGGAAAGCATGCAGCGTGCAGCGTGCAGCGTGCAGCGTGCAGCATGCAGCGTGCACAACACCGCAAAGCGCAAGAGCGCAGCACGGTCGGTGCTCCCCGCCCGTGTCGAGCCCGTGCAATTTAATTGGCGAGTGTTTTATACCGGTTCGCCATCACTCAATCAAGCAGCACAATTGAATAAAGTGCGCCCTGTAAAAAGCCCTGCCGCAAGCGGATATAGGCAGAGATTAACCCAACCGTAGCGCATTAAGTGCGCACTGAGCGTTCCTGCCTAACTAAACGATCGCCGACGCCGCCGATGCCGCCGATGCCGCCGACGCCGCCGACGACGCCGATGCCGCCTTTGACAGATGCAGATGCAGCACCTACGTGGCTCCCTCGTCAACTTGAGAACAAGATTGGGGAAGGTGGGCGTCGTGGGCGTCGCGACGGCACACACCGACACTTTGTCAACGTCGAAGTTCACTTTCGCAGCAAATCCAGGTGTCACTAGCGGCTGCTGAACAACGTGCGATCAAACTCATTATATGATTAAGACACGTGCTCTACGGTCTCGATTGGGATGGGAGCGCGCATGCCGCCTTGCCATGCATTAGGGTGGTGGGGTGGTGGGGTGGTGGGTGGTGGGTGGCGGGAGGTCGCGTGGACGCGTAACGCCGCCACCCTCGACTCGCAAAACTTTGCAATACATAGATTCGACTTGGCATGGCAAGCTGCTCGAAAATCTAGACGTTTTATGCTTGGCCAAAATTATGCCGCGCGTGTGGCAGGGGCGAGGAGATACGGAACTTTTTTTCGGTGTTCCGAGGCGGTGAATTTGGCCCCAAATATCTTTAACGAGTTTTTAACTTTTAAGCTGGTATAATGAGAAGGATTTAATGTGATCTTGGACTTGTCATTCCCCTTTGAAAGCAGTATCCGTCGCTGTCTCATTTGACAAAGACTAGAGTTTTCGATTTTCCATGGTTCCATGCAGCCATGGCCTTATGTGGCTCACACCCGCATAACACCGAACAGCCGTCTTGCAAGATATCTGCAGAAAGACAGCCAGCCCGAGTCAAACGAAACACGCGGCCGATAATATTATCAAGGAGATTGGTTCTCGGTTCTCGGTTCTCGGTTCTCGGTTCTCGGTTCTCGGTTCGGCTTTTTTTTCAAGCGGCATCCCACACAGAGTCGTGTCGGCGTCGCTCGACTCAAGTTGCATAAGCTTTTCCCCCTTTTCCCCCTTTTTCCCAACCCCAGCGAAAGAAAATACAGTGCAGAATCCCGATGAATCTCACTAAACATTTCATGAGCTCTAAATGTGAAGATGGGTTCGGAAACGTTTCGGCAAGTGTTACTAGACTTCGTTGCGAAGGAAGAAAGCAGAAAAAAGCAGAAAAAAGCAGAAAAAAGCAGAAAAAAAGCATTGGGCCGTTGCCGCCTCTACAGCCTTACTCGCCTGTAGACGTAGTATACATCATCGTGTGAATTCGGTGACGGTGCAACGCTTGAGGCCGAAAGGGGCCAGAGGGGGCAGAGGGGGCATAGGGGCCAGAGGGGCCAGAGAGCCAGTCGCTTGTCCAGACAGGGACAGAGAGGGTAGAGACAGGTCTCGTCAGGGAATTCCCAGCGGTCTGCCTGACCCGATAAACACACGGGTGTGACCAAGGGTCACGAAATCATCCCTGGTAAACACACAAACTCTGTGAAAACGGTCTACAATGTGCTCCTTTTCTGCCAATCTTAAATGCGTTTGGGAAACGATGAAGGGCTCTCTTCAGATTCCGTTCCCGCTTCGATTTTTTACCCCGAAACTTGGTCAAGACGCGAGAGAGACGAGTAAAATAGAGTAAGTAAAGTAAAGAAGAGACAGAAACGGGGGGGGGGGGGCCATGATGTCAGACTTGAATCGTGATATGATAGTTCAGTATCTCGAAATGCCGGGAAGGTGATTGGCGGCCCAAAGCCATTACAAACTGAACCTTCTCATTTATCCATGGGGAGCGAAAGCATGCAGGCGATCTGAGATCAGCAACGAGAAGCGAGTGAGAGGTCGTCGCGGAATACACTCTGGAGAGAGAAGAGAGCTTACAGTCTCAACAGTTCTCGGATTCTTTGGCCTCTACCATCGAGTCATGCGTGCCGCGTCCATAGAAATCTCGATTTCGGAGCTAATGCGAACGTGGATGAGATGCGGAATGGGCGAATGCTGCTCACCCCGATCCCCCAACCCCCTTCCCCCCCCCCCCTCCCTCCCCCCGACCGGGCCACGACCGTGCCCCGAGCACCCCGAAGCGCGACACAAGTTGCGCCTTTTTTTGCGCCCGGCTAATTGGCGACGACAGAAGCATATTTTTAAGCATATTTCATTCATCATCGGAAGCGGACCATTTACTATCCGTTTCGCTATTCATGCTGGCTGAGTAAGTGAGCCGGAAATACACAAGTCCCGAGCCTAGGCGACTCTGGAAATGATATTTACATGTTGCAAACAAGAGTCAACAATTTTTTGCTCGTCTCGAATATACAGCGAATTTTTTTTCAGCATTCCCACAAACCACAAAGTACGTAGAGCACTATTTGAACATTGGTATATGGATAGATACAGTTCCAGGCACGTCTTGTAATTGGGGTCGCTGTGCCATGCCCTTCAAAACAGAAAAAAGCGATAACACGCGGGAATTTGTTGAATAAAGTATCGCATGTTGAGAAAACTACTGTCTTAACTTCTCGTTTCCCGGTTCGAATCTTCCAACAACACGAAACTTTACTTTCAAACTCCCATTTTGTTTCGTATGATTTGAAATTTGATGTGCACATAATGTGCTCAATTGGCATTTGAAAAGTCCTCACAAGGGCCACTGTACATTGCCCCTTTCATTCAAGATTGTGAAATGCGAACAATATAAATATTTTCATCGGCGTCGAATCGCAGGAGTGATGAGTTGGATCTGGAATCTCATCACATTACTGCACACTGCTGTGCTGCGTATACAAAACACAGTAAGAGTTACCCCCCGGGCAGACATGACAAATGTACAGTCGCATCCACAGCTCAACAGAACGTTCTTCTCCATCTGATGAGAGCGCATTTCTCGAAATGAGTTAGTCCACCCCCTCTCTCACACCCTCTCTCTCTCCCACTCCCCAACCCTCCTACACCCCCACCCTTCCTCTCACCACCCCCCCACACACCACCCCCCGCACACGCACACACTCACACACACACACACACACACACACACACAACAGTCAACGCAACTCAATTCAACCACTCTCAATCTAACCCACCCTCTGGAGAGAGGCCAGTACCGCCAGTTCCCGTCGTCTAAAGGACCTTTATAGCCACCCACAAGCTTAGCGCGGGGGGATATCATTGAATCACAATAGTGATGGGCAAAGATTTATTTATTAGATTATTGATAAAATGCTGTAATGAAATGATGAATCACACATGCCGATCCGATCCATAATCTCTACGGCTGTAGAGCACAGCGTCCTATTTGTAATACAAGATATTATATAAGAACGTGCAGATTGCACATTTCGATCTTACGAGTTACGACAGATGCATCTCAACTGTTACGTGAAGGACTTTAAACGCCACATTATGGCCTTTAATATGAATGCATTTCAAGAGAAAAAACCCCACACACACGCAAGCATAGAAGAGAAATATTCCGTTGCTATGTGCTTTGTTATGATATTTATCACAAACAAGATGTACTGCTAATAAAAAAACGAATGTAACACTAGTGGAGGAGGAGGACCCATGCTTAAATAACATGCTCATTGCACGTCATATTAGATACGTGCATACGGTGCATAGAGTTTTGGCACCTAGTTATACTAGGGCTTAGACGTTTCTTCCTTTGCTCATACAATGACGTTGCATGTGGAGAAAACTTAATTGAAGTTGTAACTTGTAACAGATAAAAAGTTGAATAAAAGTTTCATACGAAGGGTGCTAGAGTATACGAGACTGACTTTTGTGGGTGGCTGGGTCGGGCAGCTGCGAGCTTTTTGACAGAGAACAAGGGATGAAAAGAAAGGCTGGCGTAGGCTTGCGCACGATTTTATTGTCAATCAGATTGCGAAGTCATCGGAAACGATCGAATTGCAATCAGTTACCTTTACCAGCACTAACCTTGCGCCGTTACTTTCCCGGAAACTCGAGATTGAACAAGGCAACGCCAATAAACTGTCTCTCTTCTTCATGAATATAGATAGATCTACACTCTTTAAAATGTAAATATAACATGGTTCCAACAATAAATGCCACGTCTATATTATCTTGCCAAACTGGCCAGGCACTAGTCTCTAAGTGCATACTGTGCAACTGTTTCAACTGCATTATACTCATTAGTAACACACTAAATGGTAGAAGTTTCCGTTTCCATTTTACGTAATTGACACATTATAAATAGCTAATGAATTCATTAAAACGCACCTGAGTTGAACATGGCACACGATTGCATTTAGCCGGGCGAATTTCGGTACTGCACCGATAGCCCAAAAGCTTATCTTGCCAGCGAAATGTGCATATTTGCATGGCGTCACCAGACAGCACCGACACCATCATAACCCTTCGCAACAGCACAAAATATTCAACACAGCTTGGCCGGGGTAGCCAAAAAAGTTGCAAGCGATCTGCGCTTCACACAAGAAAACCGCGTGGAAAGAAAATAGACAATACTCCCTTGCGTTACCCTGCCAGAAGCAACCAAGCACCCAACCTTACACGATAGGCGTGACTTTAATATCTCGCTATTGGAACATCAAAACTGAAAACTGAAAAGTATGTTTGGCTGATTGACACCTGGGTATTATGGCATGCTCTCGGAAACATGGTCCATGGCAGACTAAAATGAGGCATACAATCGTGTTGGGAACTTGGGAGCCGGGTTGTTGGTGAGTCGACACTCGACACCGGGATATATAACCGTGGCCAGTGAGCACCGTTGGTCTTTGAGTAACACCAACACTGGGTTTCAGGCAGGCTTTGCCATTGGCATTGCTTGCTGCTGCCAGAGCCACTAATTACCTACTGCTAATCAGTTGGCGCCTCAATCAATGTCACTCATTTGTATGCAGCAGGCCCCTTGTTTAATAAATCCCCCGCAAGGACGACAGGGGAAGAATATTTTATTATCATCAACTTGCCACATAATTGATGTGAAATCAAGCATACCTATAAATATAGATAAATAACAATCGAAATTGTATGATATCAGTTATAAATACGAGATATTTCTAGTGATTCAATGCAATTATGAAATACCTTTAGCGAGTATACGCAACGAAGCAGTGAAACCGATAATGACGCAATAATAATTGAGTGTCAATGTCAACGTAGTGAATTGTGCACTCGTGCAATTCTTCATTTCATTTAGCAAATGCATAGTGCAGCTGATTTCTCATTGCCATTATTATAATTATTTTATTTTTTGCAACAATGGAATCAGTTTTTACTCGTGGATAATGTCGTTTCATGTGGAGTCCCCATTTTCATCTTGTTTAATCAAATTCACCGGAGGCTGCTGTTTACTGTTTATATCGTTTATATCATATTTGAACAATTTTACGCAAATATCAAGTCAAAAAGTCGCAAAAAATAGTTTTTAATTAAACGAATGCAAATGCCAGGGTTTGGAAAATTAATCCTTACTCATTCTTAGTATTGTTAAAACATTTGCGATCAACATCATTATGATATACTTATAGCTAATATTTATTTTTCAAGTTTTTATTTGTAAAATGATATCTTTTCATTCCTGTTTAGACCCTAACTGATTTTAACTCGACGTTGATGCTCCATTGTTTCACTCTGCTTTTATATGAGTAAGAAAACTAGGGAAATTACGACCGATAAATGAAAAAATGACACAGCGCACATTCCAAAACATTATAGAATGTAGACTGAACATTGAACATTGAACATAGAACATTGAACATTGAAGAGTAAGCTGTCATGTTGTGAAACAAGCCAGTACACATGAAGTGGTATCAACAATGCGTAATGCACCAATTGTGTAACGCACTCGTCACTGTTCATGGGCAATCAAGGCACCTACTCAAATTCATGCTTCAGGTCATAATTAGAGAGATTTCCTGACATTTTTAATAATTGATTAGCAAATTACGAACATGGTTATAGGCGGCGTGGAAATGTGGAATTATATATGAATAAATATTTGCGACAGGCGAATCAATTTTCTTTAATTAAGGAGATTAATCGATTTGCTCAGCGTCCAGCATGGCTATACACTGTCATGTCCAGTGTAGCCGGCAGGTATGTTATGTAAGGTATCAGAGATTGATTACATGTGCTTCTCATTTCTTGTTTCTTTTCTTGTCCATACAAATAAATAGTTTTGTGGGCCGATTTCGTATAAAGCGAATAACCATCATGAACGTGTGTTGTAGCTTACGTTCGGAATTAAGCAGATGCATGGCGAATGCGTTATACTTCCTCCTCCATCGTCCGATTTGTATCATCACCTAAAGCTACTTTGTTATCATCCCATCAAGGCAACTGAGCAGGTCTATACAAGAATCGAAAATGAAAATGGCCACCTTATCCATTGTGGTTTGGTCGCGAATGCCCAATGCTGTAGTGGCCACTGGCAAGCGTTTTTAGCAATTTCAGAGAGTACACCGAAGAAGAAATGGATACAATTGATGATGTTAGCATAAAGAGGAAAATTTTCCACAGTGTCGAGAAAAACACCGCCCGCGTGCTTTTTTGCAGCAAGGAAATCAAATAGATTGTCATTTTCAACTGTTGCAAGGAATCGGACGCTATGCTTTAAGCTATATAAATATCAAAGCAAATATTTTCCCCGGAAAACATAATGATTCGCTTTTCTCTTTTTTCCTAGCTCTTCTGCGTTGTTGATGGGGTCGAAATAAAGCCGGTGGAACGAATTCGACGCATGGCGCATGGCGCATGGCTAATGCATTGCGAGAAAAGAAAGACGCCAAGACACGGAGCCATCCGGAGACGTAGCAAGACCTAGAACAGGCCATGGGCTAAGACAGGGCAGCAGTGTGCAGGGCCAGCTGGGCAAATCAAAAGTGAACTGGTTGCGTGAACGCGTTGGGGACCATCAGTCTAATGATCAGAGTTATAGGCCGGGAATACTGGGAAAGCTGGGAAAACTGGGAAAGCTGGAAAAGCTGGAACACAATTGGCCAAGAAGCCATGGCCAGCATCAGCCGCTTATTTCTCCATCCGATTTTGCTGTCATCAGGAAACTAAAAAAAATTCAGCCTTGCTAATTCCCCGTTTCTGAATTTGCAGCTACGAACTACCCAAATTGCGTTATAACGACCAAAATCATGGGGACGAGAAAAAAAAAATGAAAGCCCGAAACAAATTTCAAATTCTCTCCCTTCAAATATTATTCTTGTGACAAAAGTTATTAGAGAGGGAAGTAGAGAATGTATATAATATGCGATACCTATTTCAAGGCGAGTCCTTTGCTATTCCTAGGAAGTTAATATTTTCTGTTGACGCCATTTTAATAAAAGCGAGCCGTTGCGTTTCGCGCTTCCATTTATTCCGAGTGTGGTATAATTTCCCCATTGCTGGCTCTCTCCTTGATAATTGGTTTCTATAAGCGCGCCGGATAAATCATACAAAAAAAGCGTCGCAATAAAGATGAACATCACGTTCACAATAAATAAAGATAACTATAGAGACAAATGCTAATATCTAAGTTACTACTTTCAGCCAAAAATAGGGAGTTCGTAATTATGAGCTCCAGCAAGCACGTATACTGCATCAATCTGGAAGCGATCAATTCAGTGTGGAGTTGGGCCAGATTTCTATTGGAGCCGGACTAAGTTGTTCCAGTTGTTCCAGTTGTTCCAGGGCCCAGTGTATCGCCAATACGTGGTTAGTTAATGAGTGTTTCTAAGATTAGAACTATTTATAACCTTCGGGCATCTGTGCGCTTTTGATAAAATTAATACTGATATTCAGCTCGTCTGCTCGCGAAGCATTACTCATTATTAGTCAATTAGTAAGGGGCTATTGTCTCAAAGAAGATCCCGGGCTTCACCACGCGTCCGGCAAAAGAGAATGAGCCATTTTAACGAGAAACGGGTAATTGATAACTTTCGGGGAGGGCATTTCATTTATAATTGATTAAAAGCTTAGAACTTCCGCGTTAAATAATGGATTTTGCACTCGATTAAATTTACTATTTATTGTGGTATAAGAAGAGTTTGATTTTCTGAACGGCGAGTGGAAATACCCTCAAGAATATTTCTACCAGCAAATGAAACACTGAGCTTATTCCATCAGATATCCTCGGATTTACAAATCGATTCCAGGTCAAGAATCGAATCACGCGATAGCATTGAGTAACAGCGAAATATTACCTGCTCGCGCAGGGTGTGAAGAATTTGGGGATTCTCGTTGCGGTTTGGCCATGACTCGGTGAAAAAGATAACAAACCTATCGCAAACATCGGGGTGAACCAAGCACTATCATTTCATGTGAGTCAAATGCTTCACGCGCGAATTGTTTACATGTTGCAGCCTAATACGGATGCAGCCTTTGATTGGTGTGAGAACGCGAACAAAAAGAGGTCAGAGGGTAAATAAACACGAACATTTGATAAGCGAATGAGGCAGGCCATGGAAACAAAGCGGCGACCGGCGCGACACTTAATATTTTTCTTGGCGCGATGCCGTACTTCGGGTTCGCTCCGCACGCGAATGCGAGCTGCGAGGCGACGCCGCGGACGCTTTTCCACGTGATTTCCCGCCAGTCCGGCCGAGATCGCAATTTTACATGCTAACTTTCCAACTCGCATGGAAAACACAGCGAAAACACCGCGAAAACACCGCGAAAACACCGTGGCCTGGTGGATATTGGACCAGGGAGTTGCAATTCTTTGTCTCCTTCGCCCAGGTATCCGGCAACGTTTCGATAGTCGGAACGCCGGCTTTATTTAACCACTCGCTAGAAATGTAATTTTGTTACAACGTTCTTTGCCAGTGTCGCCTAGGTTAAGGGAGCAGAATGTATGTGCCTAAAGCTTTATATGTGAAGTCATATATATATATATAGGGTGCAGTCGTATCAAATTGAAAAATGTATAGCGATGGAGATTGAACTTTTTCTTGGCATAGCCCATTTTAAGGTTAAAATAAAGTATCAATAGGAAGTTTCTAACCGAGTGCAAACACATAATTTGCTTAGATTTGAATTCGAAATTAATTTGTCGCGAAATTTCCTTCCCGTATTCAGGAAACTTAAAGTGTCTGCGTGAAACCAATTCCCCAGCCGATTGCCTTTGACCAAATCCATTTCCTTCTGTGTGATAAAAGACGAAAGTGATTCGCGTGCTGAAACTAATGTTAAACAAGATTGTATACCAGCCACGTTAGGCCCTATCTTCCTTCCCATCCACCTTGCTTCTCCTCTATTCTCTTCTCTTCACATACATGAAATACAATTTTCCTTCGAATATCCAAGAGAAAAAAAACAAAATACACTGTGTAAAGGTAAAAACCATGTCCATTTTACGTGAACACGCCTACCGTAGATTGCATGTGTTATCAGTTTATCTGAGCATCGTTGATAGCCGATCAGCAACCCGATCGGATAAAACCACGTGCTTATAATTATCCGAACATGCATACGTGAAACGGCTTAGTTGCACTATAATTCTATGTCGGAGGCGGCACGAGGAATACACGAGGAAAACACGAGGAATTGGAAACAATGTGATGATTACCGGCAAGGCAACGGTCGACGCTCGGTCGACCATTGTAAACCATTTACTAGCGTTGTGCTTCGCAATGCATTGTTCCGCGTTATTATTTTCTGTTTAAAACTCGATTGAAATGATGCCTATCCCCAATCGCACGTCACAATCCATCTGTGGCATCAAGCAATGCTGAATGCACGTGCGCCAGATGGAGCATGTAGCCGTTGGAGAATAATGCATGCCATCCCCACATAATAACTGGCAGGTGATCATACTCGTCCCAGAACGATGCCGGCTGATCATGGGTCATCAGTGCGATATTCTCATTAGACGTACATGTTTGTAATTTATCTATTGAATGCTAGCTAGATAGAATTAGTATCAGCATTTGTAGAAAATGGACAAAACATAGACCAGAGGCGAATGGCATGCACGTAACAACACAGACGTTGTAATAGCACTGGGTTATTTGCACGTGGTGTCAATGTACGACATACCGCGCATTTTCATTATTTTCGTCGCCGGTTCAAAGGCTGAAAGACACCGTAGGAAACTCACCGAATACACGGCCAGCAAGTGCATGTACGAATCCGATGATGAAAATAAGGACACCAATAGCTCCTGAAGACATCGTATCTAAACTGTTTTCATGTCAAACGAATACAAAACGCAGAATTTCTTAAGTCGACATTCACTATTTGCGACCACTGTCACAACGCACAAGCACACGACATAAACACAAAAAAACACGAAAGCACAGAACACTTTTTAAAAGGGGGTCGGTAAGTTGCACTGTTTGAATGGCAGCGGCGGCGGCAGCAGCAGCAGCAGCGGCAGCAGCAGCAGCAGCAGCAGGAACGAGACTAGTGCACATGACACGCTACCGTCAGCAACGGCGGGCACGCGGCAACTAACTCCGAACTCGAGTCTCGACACGAAGCGATCCGACTACCGACCCAACTCGCGCTAGCAGCCAAGTGAACACCATGGACAACTGACTCGGCCAAAACCGAGCCACACCGAACGCGTCGTTCGGAAAGTACGGGAAAATCGGAAAATCGACGCTCGGTGACGATAGCTGGGCCCTCGTGCGGGGTGGTATCAAACGGGGGGAGCGCCGAGTGGGCTAGAAAGCCTGCGCTCGTGCCTTAAATTTTACCCTCAACCACGCCTTCATAATATTATGATATTATACAAAAGTGGCAAAATGATTTATATAAAAGATAAATTTGTTAACAGGCGACTGTGCTTTGGCGCTAGCAGAATAGGTAGCTGATGATCAATGGATAAAAACTGTGACACCTATCACGTGGTTCCATGATACGCTCGAGTTTAAGCCACTTTGACGACAAGTTACCCTAGCTTGTTGTGTTTAGTTGTACGTTTCTGTTGCGAGACACGTAATACGACGTGTAGAGCTTAGCGTGGTTTAGCCATGCACCTTTTTAGTCTTGAATGACCAATTAGCCCATTTCTAACGCTAAGTATTAAAACAACCCTCTGACACGCGAGCTATTATAGTTAATAAATACACACGGACATAGATGCCGTATTTATACGGCATGCATTTTACAGCTAATAATTAGATTATCATAATTATAAAACGCTAACGTTAATCTCGCTAAATACGTTGTTAACAAAGGGATGTATTCCAGATATTTTTCTTCATGTAGCATGCGTCGAGAGATTTTTGGTGCGCCACAACACTTGACTCGAAGAATCGCAGCGTTCCTCTCGTTCAGCAATGGCATTCGCCAGTCAAGAACTGATTTATATTTATTCCACCCTTTCAGCGAACTCTCAGCTTTAGCATAAATATTTTGAACTGCTTTGCCAAGCATAAAAATCTTTGCTTTCTTTTATCGGGGAGTTTGGTCTGTCTCTATGCAGCATGCAGCATCGGGCTCCCGTCAAAATAATGATCTCGAGTGAATGAGTAAACCGTTGGTAGTAGCTCGTACCGATTTATTTGTGTCTCAAAATTTCAAACAATTATTTAGCGCCTTCCATCTCTCAATGAAAGCAGTGAATTCAGTGAAGTTGCAGAAAAAGTTGCGAAATGAAAAAGAATGTAGTTGGCTTCAGGCAAGCATTGAAGCATTATTACGTTTCCAATGAGCTATATGTTCGCTCATGAAAATTGCACTTGTAAAATGAAATTTTCACGCATTTATGGGCAAACGTCAGACACTAAAAAGAAGAACTGAACCTTAATAAACCAATGACATACCGTTAAAGTTGGCATTCACAATGAAATCAGAATTTTTTAAATTGCTTTGAGAACTCATCACGACCCAAAATCAAAGTTCAATTCATTCATGCATTCATCAACATGCATTGAATATTTTCAAACGTATATTTTGCTTGTTATAAAATGTTATATTTCCACATTTTTGGGGTAGTAAGCTTTGTCATTGTTTCACTCCCAAGTTTTTCTCTCTGTAGAACCAGTCCCCGGGCTCTGGTCACAGGGTTCGGAAAAAGTAACAGCCTAAAGAGGACCACGAGTTCGAATCCCTTCGCTTTCTCGGCCAAATGGTGAACAAATAAAAGCCCCGAATAATAACATTGAAAACCAAATGTCTATACTGAACAAAAATGTGTACCTAAAGGAAAAATTGGTAAATGGCCTAGAAGAGGACACAGCATTTGCAAATGGTTTGTGTATGGGTAAATATATACTGCTGTAACGCTGCTATGCTTGTCGGCTCGGTTATGTAGCAATGAGTCACGTCTCTGAACAAATAAACGCTTCTCTGCCTCTGCAGACTTTAATATACAAAGTAGTTATCACTGCACGGGGGATCTATGGATCTATTGGCGCATCTATGGGCGCATCTATGGGCGCATCTATGGGCGCATCTATAGGTGCAATTGAGGGCATCAACCCGCTTGTGCTTCATGGTTTGGTCAATGGTCACGGTTGTTTTGTCCGATGCTTACTGCTTAGTGCTTACTGGTGCGGAACTACTAGAATTGCAGGCACGCCCTAGCTTCATCGAATCCATTCCATTGCCACAAACATTCTCTCATCAACCGTAGCTAGACAACAGACCTTTGCAGAAGACAACCCAATTAATATTGCTCTCGTTTATAATGTTTGGGTGAAGAGAAAAACGAACACAATGCATATGATGTCAAAACAGGAAAGTTTTGCTAGAAAACAAGCAACCATTGTCCATTGTCTCAATATATCTTTAAGGTTTAGGTCATCTGTATTTTTTTGGGTATCCATGTGGCTGCCAATTAATCATTGGAAGGTATCGAGTAAGTGCCAGTGTGGTCTATAGGCTGGTCCTGGCCATGGCCATGCTATGAATTGTCACATTCCTCAAAAGGCATTAAAAATACAAGATATCGCTAGCAATCAGGGCTGTGGAACTAAATGATTACTTCTCGATGTCTGAGAATAATAAAAACTATTTATCTATTTGTATTTATCGACTTGTGACTCATATATACACACGCGACTGGGGGAAACCATAGACTCGAATAAGCTATTCTCCGTAAGAGCAAGCATTACAATTTGAATTTACCAACCACGGGGAAAGAGAATTTTGGTTGCTTCGATTCACTTTTACCCGGTCATTATTTAGCTGAGCGTTGAATACCAGATGAAAGCGATGATTTTGTTGTACCTTTTTCGAGTCGCTACCTCAGAGGGTAAAACATTTTGTCAGCGTATCCTCGATTATTATCAACCGTTCAAATCAGAGGAACTGGCTCTGAGTAGTGGAATCTTCCTCTCTCCAGGACAGACATTGCTACATAATTGTAAGGGTATTGATGGATTGATGATGTTTTTAATTATGCTAATTGATAACAACTTCGACTACGAAATTTCAAAAAAGCTATTTTTTATCGTTATGAGGATCGATAAAACAATAATATTACTTGCAATTGGTAGTTTGCGGTCTAAAGCTGATCAAATCTCACTGGAGTACAGCATTGTTAAAATATGCCTCCAGGTTCGCCGCAAGCAGTGCCAGTTCGTACACGGATGGATGGAAATGGAATTGCCGTATTTGGATCAGTATGTGTACATAGAGCCACATTTGTGCTATAGACGGATTGCACACGTGAAGAACGTGAAGCGTCAAGCACGTCAAACTTGTCATCTCGTCAGTCGTCAAGTCGCTTAACCCAAGTAATATTATCTTGAGAATAAAGTAATTGTTTACAACAACCGCAAGGCATGGATAGGAATTATAGGAAGAGTAAGTTGGTGGTTGCCAAGTACAGAATTGTAGCTTGTCTCCTCCTCACCTCCAGCCTCCTTCCTTCAAAGGAATAGATTGAATCGGTGGTTCCTTGTCGGTTATTCAGGGGAACGGGTGCCGGAAGACGAGTATAGGCCAGGGGGGTGCAAAATGGGGTGTGGTATACTCTGCAAATTGCAAGCTACATGGAATCCTATTCTCTTTAGTTTTAGAATGAGATCGAGACTGTTCTGTTAAGCCTTCATATTAGAATCTAGTTCCTGCCTATGCTGATTGCTGCTAACAGAGAGAGAGCCTTCTAAGCGCCAAGAAGAAATAGATAAAAAGTTTCTTCTTCTTCCTTTGGAAAAGAAAAGACGAGCGGAGAGACCTGCATGGTTCGCACCACTTAAACTGTATTCTTTCTTTACACGAGAAAGAAAAATGTTGCAACGATTACGTCCAGGGCGTCAGCGTGTGTGGCTTTCCACGCCAACGAAATGAGTTTTTCAACCCTTTTTTTAGAGGATGGCTGAACGTTACTTAATTACTAGTTCATAATTTTGTTTGTATATTCAAGTGATTCCAGTGTATTATCATATTTTGACAGTAAACTAAAATTTTATGCAAACGTAAGCATTTACATTTTAATATTATTTTCACTGTGATGATGATCCCAGCCATCAGATCAGAGTCGCTAGGGATGGTAAAGCAGCCAAGTGCGACCTACACAAGCTGGGATGCTGGGATCATGACCAACGCGACGGATGGATAGTAATATTTTTTCAGATTTTACAGCTTTTTGTATAATTGGCTAACAGGAAAAATTATTTAAACGTAGAACATCTCAAACACTACATTCTGCCACTCTTCCCAACCCCACAACTCCACAGGGCAAAGTAGAATAAAAATGAAATGCCCTCTGGTTGTTACCACATGGTTGATATTATTTTTATAACTAATGAGGTTCTTTCATAATACTTTTTTAACCCAAAACGTTTTTTAAAACAACTTTAAAATATTAAATTTGCTTTACGCTTCGCTCTTCCATTTTCTTCGTGAGCAACCTGTAGACTCACATGCGACTGCGTTAGTTTTCCAGACGGGAAATTGGTCCTTTTTTGGTCAAGTTCGGCACACATGTTGGTTACGTGGAAATTGTCACTCTTGAAGAAGAATAACTTGTATACCTGACAGCATCATCCATTTTCCTGTATTTTTCAGCTAAACACGTGGTTTATCAACTATATTATCACATAATCGCGTTATGTACTGCCATAGCTGCCGATTTATGCGCGTGGATGCAGCCACCTATTCCAGGCGACAGGCTCTCTGAGTCGGACTATGGCGATCATTATAATTAACGTGGACAAGCCAGTAGTTGAATTTACCGAAATAAGCACAAGGGTAAACAAGCATAAACATTACAAACAAACAGACATAACCCAGCTCACCCTTTAAAACCTCTACTCGCTAAGTGAGTAGGCAATGGATGTTTACCTCAACCCTACCAATACCACAACCTACATACATATAGAGACTAAATACTATACACTATATATACTATCAAATAATTACGCCAAACTAAATTCAACTGAAAATAAACCCTCTAAAAGCACAAGTGTCAAAACTGTTTTATTTCTGTGGTGCAAATTTAACACAAAAAAATACGTGTTTGTGAATGAGCAAAATGATTGGTTTTGCAACCACAGGGAGTATATACATCTTTATTAATGAATAATGATTGGCTGGTTTAATATTCTGTTTTGCGCAAAATGTTTGGTATAAGATTCAAATGTACGTCATAAGCACATATGCGTAACGGAATCAATAATCTTTCAGTCGAGAATACTCATCATCTGTTCGCCTGCATCCAGCCATATGCCAATGCATGCTTGCGTGCTTCTCAGCACGTTACCTGCGGTAGATGGTTACCTGGAAGCGACTGCTCTAGACGTTCGGTAACGTCACGCCTTACGGTGTTATCGATATCGCAGCTGGCCCATCAAATCCTTATGAATATGAAATATGATTATGTGATTTTATATTCCATCAGAAACACACAATGCGTCACAATACCTGTCGATGCGTTGGTGCGTGAATCTGGGTTACTTCTGTGTGCACGTTGTGTCTCTTTACACGAGCTGAGACAGCCACGTGACAGATGTACGCATCAGAAGATTCAACCTGAAAGTAAGAGACTCGTTAACTATCAACGTTGATTTGCTCCACATAATAAACATTTGATTTTTAAAAAATAACAAAGCAAGCCCTTAACAAAACAAAATTTGATTATACTCTACTCTAATTTCATTAAAATCTACAAAAAACAAAGATCAAAAGTTCCCGTAAGCTTATGAAAGCTTAAAATATTAAGTACTTGAATGCAAAAAAAACGCTTTTAAAATAAATGACCATTAAGTCATCTTGTAGGAAGCGGTACGCTGGAATACAATATGAAAGGTAAAGTACGAAACGTGGTGTGGCGTGGCTAGTCGCCCTGCACCCCCTGCACCCTGTTATTTAACGGAGGATTGTAAGGTGCAACAGTCAGTTGCGTTATCTCTCGGTTTCCATGCTTTTGGCAAGCAATCTGGGCTAGTCCGAGGAATGGACGACACAAATCCTTCGGCTCGATGGGTGACGGAGAATTACAAAGAGATTGACATCACACCTAGATTTCTATCCCTGGTCTCGTTTCATGGCTCTAAACGTTGATTCATGAATCATGCGTTGCAAAACACTAATGGTATTCACTAGCCAGCAAAAAGAAAGACGACGAACATTCTAATTTCATCTGAAATTTGCTCTTGTTCGTACCAATGGATTCTCTGGGGACGCGGCTGGAGGGGCGCCCACATATTTGTACGGAGTAATTACAAATTATTAGTGATGTGTGAATCCTGCATGTAAGTATTATATTGAGTTCAAAATAGGCATTTGGCTTAAAAACGGAATTGAATACGTCTATACGTTATTTGCAAAACCCTGGTAATAATTTTTGTAATTTAAAATTATCATTAACTTAGTGGTCTGTCATTTGAAGAAGTCTCTTTCTAAGTGGTCATTAAGATTTAAGTTGGGCAGGGATACACCGGGTTGATAATGCATCACTTTATGAGGAAGTTTAGGTATAAGTACACCTTTAATACCAGTTTATACCCCTTAACTATACTTAAATCACGATGCTATTACCGTAATGGATATACTTTTTAATCGAGCTGGTAGGAATTTGAAAACTGCTCTACATTTTTTTATTCGTGCGGTGAAATTAATCTCATGAAGTATATACCCACTCATTGTCCCAGCTTAAATTGCAATATAATGCTTTCTTTGTGCCTTGATATTCTGTAATCTCCATCATATTACTGGATGGTCAATCTTCCACAGCTCCAGAATGATTCTGTGCTTTGTGGAATTTACGTCGAGTAACGAAATATTATGCAGCGGGATATAATTTATTAATGAAAAAGAATACAGGCGTTGGGGAAGAGAATAATAGTGTTTTTCAATTAGCTATAGCCGTTTGAAGAAAATGAGTACGTATAGTTCACGAATGTGCTATGGGGATGCGCTCCTATAAAGTTCCCCCATAAGTTATTATACCTCAATGTGACATTTTTGGGGCATCATCTCCTGAAAAAAAAAACGTATTAACGCTAGGAAATATTTTTACATGGAAGTCTTTTAACATGCTGGCACCGTCACACGGACACGGTTAGTTATTCAAACTGAAGTTTATGTATTTTACTCAGTTTTCACTGTTTCATCATTTTGGCAGAGGAAGTGCCTTGAGCCTTCCATCAGGCGTCAATTCTTTCGGCAAATACGCCATAATTTGTATTTAACGGAGCAAAAAGTACTTTTTTTCGCAGAGCTCATTCTTTTTTACGTACACCGTCTATACTTGATTAAAAACTGTACACTTCTCAAGCAGCTGCTGCTTAAAATGTACATAATATTTTCGCTTCCAATCTCCACTGCAAGTCGATTGCACATAAACTAGTGCGTTTTTCGTCGTTATTGTTCCAACGATAAATGTATACAGCTGAATATTAATATAAAAAGGTATACCTATACCACATTCAGTAAGATTTGAATAACTGTAGCGAACTATCGAAAAATCCACCGCGCCAAGGATAATCCAATTGAAGCGCAGCATTTTTTTCTAGTCCATAATTTAGCATTCTTTTTGCCTGCTGCCTCTGATGTTTGAAGGCGTCGTCTTCGCCTTCAAGTCAGCTGAAGCGGCGATGGGTGCTCTTGACGTGCAGCTAGCACCTCGCCACTAAACTCTCTTGGCCGGTATCTTGAGATTGCTACGCTGGGGCCAGCCGGGTCAGGAATGCGGGGGAGACGTGAACAGAATGGCTGGCTGCTAAGAACAACAGGCAAAGGTGCTAGACAGGGTCACCTGAAAGGTCTGCGGCTCACATAAAATACGATAACACTTCCCGTGGCTTGAAGCTGCCGGGCGGGGGTGGGGGTGGGGGGGGGGTGATCGAGCGATCATCGGGAAGCTAGGCACAAGCAGCGTGCCAAGACACCTGAAACACCTGAAACACCTGACGAATGAGACCATCATCAACCACTTGGTAAACGAGACAAAGAATCTAGCTACGCCTATCGAAGTGGTCCGAGCCCATACCGAAATATTTCGTACATTAACTGTAATTATGAAAATTGTTTGCGTTCGAGAGAGTTTGAAGGTTTTTTGAAAGTCATTTCTTTATTGAAGGGAAAATTAATTATCTTGATTTTTTTCTCTTTCGTAATAAATTGGCATTTTCCTCACACATGAAATGTTTTTGTACATATTTCTCCGAAGGGAAAATGCATTTTTTTTTCTATTTTGCAATATTGCTTAGTGATTTTTCGCACACATAAAATGTTTCTAGTCATCCTAGAGAAATGTGTTCTTCTTTTGGTGTCGTGCAAGGCAAGGTATGATCAATTGCACTCGCAAAGCAATTTCAACCTGTGATGCGGTGGGCTCCCTTCCCTCCCCCTCCCCCTCTCCACCCCCGCCTCTCTTCACCCCACCACACCCTATAATCAGACATCATCCTATGCAGCGAAGGGTTGCTGCTTGCGGGGTAGGGTGCGGGGTGCGGGGTGCGGGGGGGGGGGGGCGATTCACTGGCTCAAGTGGTTATTATTATTCTAAATCTGAAATTTTATTGAAAGCATTGCGCAGGCCCGCGAAATAAAGGGCTCAGCTGGTCTAATCAGTAGCACCAACCTTACCATACCTCTATCTCAAACTGGAATAAATCTGCAGATTATGAAAATGCAGTGTTCGCTCTAAAGAATTTAGGCGAGTAATATTTCACCGGATAATTCACAGCGCGGGTGCATTATCAATTGCTTTGCATATAATACAATTAATTTTGTGAACTTGATAAGTGCCTTCGTGGCATGATCTCTAAATGCATTGCTTCTTGACTCTATCACTAACAATCTGCCCATAGATAAAGATAGCCGTTGCTGATACGGCCATGCTCTGCTTACTAAATGTCTATTAAGAAAACACTGGAAAAAGCTTGTTCCCCCATCAAACGAGCATCGAAAAATAATCAACATCAACATCAATCAAGAAAGGCAGTTTTTCACCTATGACCCTAATGCTTATGCGTACAGAATAATTTATGTTAATTTTAACTTAGCAGCATTTTTCAAGTTCAAAACGGAGAGCATTAGCTGGGAGTTGATGCCACACAAAGATAAATTACCATTTATTATTAGTAAATCGACACACACACACACACACCCTCACACACACTCACACACTCACGCGCACACCAGGAAGAAAAAACAACTGGCTTGTGTGAAATCAATAATGTAAAAGCTGAAACTAAACGGGCAAGCGATTTGATTGCGGAAGAACTGCGAATTTGTTTCATTGTGCGATGGTGGCGAACGTTCTGTAGATTTTTTATTCCAATCAAGTCGACGTTGACATTTTTGCATCCAGCATCCAGCATCCAGCATCCAGCATCCAGCATCCAGCCAGCATCGAATGGAAACACACTGAGTCTCACTGTCACTTGTAAGCGCGGAGGGCATGGCTCAAGAACGGAAATTTGCACATCCCTTGAGTGATTTTAGATTGGTTATTATCAGTCGAGTCCGTATTTTGACAATTCATCGTCTAAATAATCAAAATCAGCGAAACAATTGCATTAAATGGCAGAATTTTAGATACCAATTTTCATTTATTTAATTATAACTTAATTTATTGATTGACTTGTTCACATAACAATTTAGTATTGTTTAACGTGATTGGATGTTTTTCATTTTTTTTTGATTTCATAATTATTTATTCGTTTTATTTTTTAATATAGTTCATGAGATTTTAAAACAGTGCTAAATGGGTAGCCCGGTCGGCCCTGCGGGCGCCTTATATGCCCGCAGGGAAAAATACGCCAATAGAGCAAGTAAGTGCTCACAGGGAATTACGATATGCCAATATGGCAAATATATGTCCATAGGGCAAATAAAACCCCAAAGGACAAATTGTATTTTTTTAATATCGCACAATACGAGCGTTTAAAATAGTACCTATAGCAAGTCCCATGACGTATGACAGAGGTAGGCTCACAGGTATTTGTTTCCCTAGCCGCAATCGGTCAGAATATTACAGAAGAACAATTCAACGTAAAAATCGTCGCTCAATTCTGACATGAAGATGACATGACATGACACCAATATATCTTTATTATGTCTTCATCAAGTTTATTTTTATCAATCATCTAACATTTCATCAAACTAACGAAATGAAAACATAAAATCCTGCTTCGTACTGTTCCAATTGACAAAATTCTGAAAAATAAGTGGCGTGCACAAGTTTTAGGAAAATTTCAAAAGCAACGTACGTTCGGACGAATCGAAGCACATTTGGAGCGATTTGAAAAATAGATAAAGCTCGCATGTTGCGCTGTGAAAAGAAGCGTGAATGCACAATGTCTGCCTGGCATGCATTAAAAAATAAACCCTCTCCACCCCCCTCAATTCATAGGAAGAAAACCAGTGGACATCCATTGCTGTCCACATCCGACAGAACTTCCCAGATCATTCACAATTCACACGGACTTCGTGTGGAATATTAATATATATCCACTTATAAAAAAAATGTGAAAATGCTCGTTAAAATACCTATAACAACTTGCCCATAGCTTGAAGCTAGGAAGTATTTTTTTATTATTAAGCTATAACTAAATACAAAGCTCGAGAGTTAACTTTGTTCCTTAATTTTGTAGGAAACGGAGACGCGAGCACTTTCAGTAGTTTACGTATCTTTCATGTATTTTATTATGAAATATAAAAATTTGAGTTTTCTTAGCAACGCAAATGAAGACAGAGTGATCTTTAGGTGAGTAGATTGTTGACTGTCATTTCAATGTAATGATAATCACGACTGAAATGAAATAAATGCTAAGAATGGTTCGTGGAGTAGCTCTTAAGCAGGTGTTAGAAGGTTCGACAGAAAACACCTCATTATACGAATTGTTCAACCACCGATGGCGAATGACCACCGATGCAGAACTTAAAAGTAATTCAAAAGCAGCAAATAATTGCTATTAAGATCATGGGATCAACCCTACAATTTTCGTTTACCATCCATCCTCCTATCTATATTTAAAAGTACGTTAGTCAAAATTTAACAAGTTTAAAAGGGTAGAAAATTTAGATTGGTCGATTTTATGTGGGAGTTGTGTAAAATATTGGCTGAAGCAAATGCCCCAATGAAATTAATATACTCTCTAAAAATCTATTGATTATTGGCAAATTTTAAAATATCTTCTAAAAGCTATAAGCCATAAATGCATAACCACAAGCAATTATTTGTGCATGTTTATATGAAATGTCGTATTCTTTTGCTAATTAAACCTAGTTTTCTATTCAGTCGATGAAAGATGGAAATAGGGTAAATTGCGACCTAAAGACTAATAGAATAGCGAGCTAGAAGTCGATCGAACGACGATCTCACGTAATTACGTTCCACCGCCATTCGACTGAATACACAATCCACCTCCGTCGTGCTGCGGGAAATGCAAAGAATACAACCGCCGATGGAAAAGCGAGCAGAAAAATGCTAAACCTGGTGTGAAAGTAGCAGAGTTTAGTGACGGCGAAGAAAAGGAAATACTTCAATTAAAAATGTAACCAGCTAACGGAAATTAGAAGCGGCAAAGAAGTATTGCAGTAATAGTTAATTAGAATTCAATCAAGTCTGGAGACTCAATTTACATTATTGATTTTGTTAACCACCCAAAGGTGGGTAGTAGATTTTTTGTGTGTAGCCGCTTAGTGAGATCTCCGTTTCCTTTTGTGTGTTTGGTGTTCACCTCAGCACTTCACACAGCTATAGAAATATTTTCTAAACACACACTTATCTATAAAAAGTACTCGGAACAGAGTAGATGGGTTGGCACTTGAAATTAAATCATATTAATTCGCGGCGGCAGTGCCGCATGTTTGGCGCAACTTATTAAGTATATTATTAATGTCACTTTAAGTCAATTAATCACTTGCCAATGTGGCAGAGGCTTATTTGCCAGGATTCCAGTTTTCAATGTCAATTAAAATACTCCAAATCAGACCAAAGACCTAGCTTAATTGTAGTGTCATGTGCATGGACTTGGATTTGGGGGAGTGAAAATATTCACAGAGGGTGCACAATGCATGGTTGGGCTTGCATCCCAAAGCTGAGGCCTTCCCTTTGTTCCCATATTTGATCCATCACTGCTATTCACACTAACAATAATTTTTCGATGCCTAGACTCTGGAATAGTGAATAATAGGGCGACACAGCTGGTTATATCTATCACACACAACCTAAATAGTGTTTAGGGTGATAAAACAATGAGATGGTCAACCAGCAGTTTCCTATTATACCCTTGCTCGTGGGATTCACATCCTGTTGTGTTGTTAGCTGTCATTAATGCTCACAAAAACTCGTGGCACACAGAATTGTTCAGGGTATCACATTCACGTTATGCTATCCCACATGTGGTACATTTTATTCAACAATACAATAATAATGCAATACTTTATAGGAATCATCCCAGATTATTTTATTTCCCAAGCGTATTCGAACAGCAGGTGAGTGAGCATTTCCCCTTGTGTTCATACTGGAATCACTAGTACAGCTTTTCCGAGGATTAAGGGTTGCCATTTTATTATTTTTTCGTTTATAAAATAAAAGAATATCTTCTCCCGAAAGTGGCCAAACAATGCCAAAAGTGGGCTAGCCGAATAATAATAATAATAATATCGGGGTGCTATTCAAATGACGTTCACGGTGGTTTCCTTTATTCGCAGATTCTCGCCAGGCCTCCTTATCGGCCACGTATTTCCGTTCTCGAGTGAGCTCGACAGCAAAGTGCAAACCAATTCTAGTACTGACCAAACACATTCGTTCGGAGTCCGGCTGGCATGGGCTGTTCGTCAATCAAGCGAGCGTATTGGATCGCCAGGAGCAAGCTGCAGCTCGCACCCGAGGGTATCAGGCCCATGGCCCTGGAACCCCTGGCCCCGGAACCCTTGGCCACGGAACCCCTGGCCACGGAACCCCTGGCCACGGAACAGGAGATGGCTGCAGCTCGCTCCTGGCGTCCCGTCCTCCTCGATGTTGCCTGTTGGACACGGTAGGTTAAACGTGCTGTCCCACCCTGACCCGAGTGATTTAAACCCCTCGATCTCCCCATCCATACACAACTATGGTCTCTTGACAAAACATTTTGGCTCCAAGGAAGTTACATCCAATATTTCGTTTCACCTTTTCCCAGTCAAGAAACTAGCGAGCTGCCATCAATCTTCTGTGTTACAAGTCAATCAATGCCAATCAGGAGAAAAGTTTCATAATAATTTGTAGCGCTGTACTATATATTGTCGATCCTCTTCGGGGATTTCGAGCTCCTTGGGAAGGTGATTAAAATGGGGGCGGTAAAAGGGCTGCGATACGAGGAGAGGGCTGGCGCGGGGGTCGTTCCCGACGTAAGCTGAGCACCAGCATGAGTAGTATGGTAAGTGGTAGGGTGGGTTGGGACTCCGACTAACTGATCAGGGACATTATTACGAGGTCTCCGGGAAGGTAGGCAGCCATATAGGCATGACACCATCGCACATTGCAGTGCGGTACGAAAGCTGTGCTAATGCGATCTGTAAGCCCAGAATCAAGCGAACGAACTGAAATACCAAAAACGAGTGCATCTAACAACCCGTGTCCCACAGAGAGGAAATCCATTACCCAGACGAAGTCTAATCCGTTTAAAATGCTTGCAATCTCACACTGCTATGACGCATGCCGGCGTTCGCTTTCCCTCCCCGTTGTCTTGTTTAGTGTAATTTGTCTCTGGCGCGAGATTCCACGAGAAAACAACAATCTATCGAGCGACCTCCCCGGCATGCTGATGAAACGCGACGAAAGACAAACAGAGGTCTCGATGGTAGATGTAGTGGTAGACACAGAGGCAGACACAGACACAGACGAAGACGCAGACGTAGTCGCACTTGCTTTAATTTTCCTAACAGATAGGTGTAAGGCGGTGCAGTGGCTGTGGCGGGGGCGGTAGTTCGGAATTCGGAGGGTTACATAATATCGTGCGTGACATCCGAAATTGTAGAGAAATAGCACGTATGCCATACCATCCCGGCGATGCAAATATTTCTGCATGTCGCCGGAGAGGAACCAAGGTTGTTTCACCCGCCATTAAATCAATCGGAACCAACCAGCCAGCCCTTCAAAGAATGCCGACCGATCGTATTTCGTTGAATACGCTTTAATCAAAGCGTTTGCCGATTCCAATGCTGTGCACTGAGAAGAAAATTTGAAGAAGCCGATCATTGAACAATGTCTAATCCTCATTATTATTCAAAACTAACTTTGTTACCGTTGAATTCATTGATATTGATCCGTGATTGTAATAGAACATTCTCTAACATTCTACCTGTTCATTATACAGTGTGATGGTGTGATATTCTGCTGGATATTCATCAGAGCATTCCGATTTTAACCACAACACCTCCATTCCCAGTTATAGATCGTGATCCAGCCGCAGTATGCAGAATGGAGCTGCATAATGCCACCAACAATTCTCAACAAAGTTCACCGCAGCATAGACACAATGCAAGCCTGCTGCGTTGCTTTCTACATTCGCTGTTTGCTATGGTTGTCACCAGCGCTACCGTTGGTACCAGTGCTACCAGTGCTACCAGCGCTACCAGCGCTACCAGCGCTACCAGCGCTACCAGTGCTGTAGGTCCTAACAGTCACTCGAGTCGTACTCCATTCGATGTGACTCCGTGAACGTTACGCTGGTGGTAACACACTGCATGCAATTTACTTCTCAAACATCGTTTCGTATGCATACACTTTTTATTATTCAAATTTAAAATAGACACGTTTTGTATGAGTCATGTTATACTGAAACCTATGACAACCAAGAAATTTCTGTCACATAAGCCATAGGTGCTTGGCAGTTTGTATTCTAGATTTTGGTTCATTTTTTATTCAGAGTTTTTGTTCATTTCTATGTTATTCTTTCAGGTATACTCATACAGATTGTGTGCATAATGCTAGTTGTTTGACGGAAGATAATTAATGCATATTGAAGAGTTGTTCAAATTGTTTGTAAGAATCAAAATATCTACCGTTTCAGAGCCGACTGTCAAATTTAAAAAATATGCATTTGCAACAAAACCTTCCGGCGTTGCGTGACATCAGTTATCTCAGAATTATTTATTTGGTTCTAGAGCAGACAAAAATTGTTATCGGGACAATATCAAATTCCTCCGTGGAATATAAAGCGTTTCGCATTATTGTTCATCTTTGAAGGTCGTAAAACATTTTGCCTGGCTGCGAAAACTACCCCTTCCTTATTTAATGAAAAACACACACAATACAGAAAATTAGGAGACTTTCTACGTCATTTCAGGGAGTAACATTAATAAGATGTCATGTTAAAACCAAACCATCTGTAGGTACTACGTGTTTTCAAAAAAAAAATTGTGTTTTATTCACCAATAAGTGTCCTCCATCTAGTGGATTTTGTGTAGTTAATTTATTTTTGTTTATTTTTTCATGTTGAAATGAATTGTTTGTGTATTATATAGAAATAGAGGGATGCTTGCACAGAGGTTCTAAATGCTCCCGCAAAGCAATTCACAAGCGAAATCTTAAAACAGACATCAACAACATTTGATTAATCTGACTGAAGCCCTGTGTTCTCGAATTGCGTCTGTCTTCCGACATCTCGGATAAAATGTTCAGATAGAATCAACACGCCGCATCTCCTTCCTTCCGTTTCATGGCTCATGACAAGATCGGAACCAGAGACACATCAGAGTGAAATGCCTAAACTTGAGACTTCCAATTATCTTTATTAAAGAGAGAAGGATATTCAGCGCACAGATCAGATGGTTCATATTGTTACTCCTTATTGCCCTGCTTGAGGGTAAGAACAAGTCTGATTAGATGTCTGGAATGACAGCGTGATGCTGATCGATACGGAAGTAAATATTGAATCATTGTTTCTTCAAGAATAATAATGGTTTTTTCTATAATTTACTGGACATCGTATCACGTCACCATAGAAAAGTTGATGGGCATCTTGAAGAAAGTGGGACCCAAGACTCACGATGTAGATGAAGGCGATAGCGAGTCTACATCTTTCCCCCTTAAAGTATTGAGAGATATTGGCGAAATGCATTTCCTCCAGACACAATTTGTGACATTGCATGCTCAAAAGCTAAGAAAAGGCACTAACCCTATGAGGGATTGTGCTTCGCTAGGATAAGCTAGGACCAAGGCGTTGCGCGTAAGACTTTGGTAAGATACCAAACTTGTGCTCCTCAAAATCCTGATAGCACGAAAGTAAGAGAAAATAAATGTCTGCTTTTTATGCTCTGCGTCCCATTCTTTTTGATAAAGAACAAAGCGATGGTGTAGCTCAGAACGAGTAGGATTGTTAGTTAAAGCAAGCAGCAAGTCAAGCCGGCACTCTGCCTCAGTGGTGAACTGTGGGACCGGTGAGAAGAGGCGGTGGCAGTGAGCAGTGAGCAGTGAGCAGTGAGCAGTGAGCAGTGAGCAGTGAGCAGTAGGCACTGAGCAGTGTCAGAGGACCAAATGATATGTGGGCTGTGGCCACCCTCACAATCTTCGCATCACCTTCCAACAACTTCCATCTCTAATACCGCCTCACCTTGTGCGATAGCGAACTTTATTTATATAGGATTAGAGTGTGTGGATCTGCCAAAGAGACTGAATTGGACCATAAAAAAAACTTATTGGCGCGCCGGACTCCGTGGTTGGACGTAATGCGCATGGGAAATGCAAAGCGTGACATTAATCAGCTAATAGCTGCAAATAGTTTGCACTAAGCTGTGGTACTAGAGAATAATATTATCTTATCCCCGGATTTAATTAGTGCTAAGCTGTTAAAGTGTTACGGTACAATTATAAAAGTTAGAACCTCTAAACATGATTAAGATATGTAGTTGATGAATTATTATCAGCTTTTAATTGGTAACCCCATCCGGGACTTGCCCTGCACATAATTACGTTTCAAGATCCGCGAATGCGATCGCGTCTTTCAGCCATATGCGGCCCTGCAGTGTGCACCCCTAAGTGTCTATAGATATATACTGGATATAAGGGTGCACGTAGCGAGAGTGTTTCGCTCGCCGCGTTCATTCGCATTTCGCCAAATAATTGGAATCGAAAGTTAATGCTTCGTTTTCCCAGCGGTTCAATCCCCGGACTCAACCCTCAGTTTCAACCCATCTTGCCCTCATCAAACTGAGCCCGCGCCGCGCCGCGCCCGCGCCTAAACCACCCTTGCTGCCTCCGAACAATACTTAGCATCAAGCCAAGGCTGCAGACTGTTACAAATATTATACAGACCCGTAACATGGTATTGGGTTTCCGTTCCAATTAATTTTACATACCAAATAGATACTAACGTATACACGAATGTTACTTCGCAATTGTTATATTTTGGATTGAATTTTGTCTGTGACAGTCTCCAGATCTGATATTAAATGCGAGCTTTAGATGACATATTGGTTTCGGTGATCAGAGCGGATCAATGATCCTGTAATTATAGATGCTCGTTTATTTTCAGGAGAGTCTTTACTCGTTCACCCAAGTAACATAGGTTTTAATGTATTCATAATATGTGATCTACTTATTATAGCCGGTGCGTCGTCGGAATCCAGGTATTGGTGACATTTCTTGTATTGAAAATCAGAAACAAAAGCTTCCGGGTCTCGTCTAGTGCCACGTCGAATTCCATACATTACTCTCGTCTTCCGGTGAAAACTCAAACATCTCGGTGTTTTCATTTAAAAAAATGTCCAGAAATGAGAGAAGTATGGTAGGTATCAGGTAAAAAGCAAAACTCCGCTGCTTCAATGATCTTGATAAAAGTTTTCTGTGAGAAGAGAAAATATTAAAGCACAACGCTTCTAGTACGCGTGGGGAATGGAGATGACATCCTTTCAGTCGATACAATGCGAGTTATTTCTCCTCTATTTACCTACACCAGTCAATACATACTTTTCATCTTTAACGAACTTCGACAACACCAGAACGATTCAATTTTTATTTTCATTTGGCATATCACTCGTAATTACGTCATTTCATTATTATTTTACTAAATCAGAGGAACTTTGATCAAGTCTCGATGATGTAAATATCGCAACCCATAAGTCAGAAGAGCAGAAAGTATTTTAACTATATGCAGAATAGAACAGCTTACGTCTGTCTCATTTTTGGGATTGAACAACTTAAGCGATAAATCTTGAGAATTTGGTGGAGTTTCTAAGCAAAGATAAAAATAAGTCTGCTACCCGTAACTCACTTGAAATCCAAAAAAACTTATGGACTGGTCTTAAAATACCCGAAAAAACAAAAAACCAAAAAAATCTCCATGTATCGCATCCCCATGGAAAGGCAATATTAAGCGACTTTCATGATATTCAATCATTTGCCGTTTATACCTAATCAATACGTAGCCGAGCTAAAAGTTTATAACCATCCTCACCCTTCCACGTCCTAAATAATACCGTCAATTAATTATTTTTCCTCATTACTATTCCATGACATGTTCAACGATAGGAAAATAGAGAAAATCAGCACACAGCTTGTTCTAGGAAATCTTGTCCGCCCTTCATGTGACTTTGTGCGTTAATACCACAAGTATTTTTGTAGGTTGCAGAATTTCCTGACCTGTATTAGAGTTGCACGTTCTTGCAGTCTCCACCCCTGCAACCCTCAAACCCCTGCAACTGCAACCCCATAAACACATCTCTAACACATCTCCTGGCTTGTTTGCACGTCTGAGTTATACAAACTATAAATATGAACTACGACCAGCTTTTGTCACCTGTGCTTAGTTTGACTGTAGAAAGGAGAGATATACAGTTTAAATCTAAGAACGTTGACTGTACAAAGGAGAGATATACAGTTTAAATCTAAGAACGTTCTCAGATCAAAGTAAAAATCAAATCGGATATTTTATGCGTGTTGCGTTGCTTGCTTCTATTTCTATTAAAAACCCCTAGATATATCAGAATATTGTGTGTATTATGAATTATTCATGGCCCTTGTTATCAAATTATACTAAAGATTTTCATCTCAATTAACTCTCCAGTCGCCATGATAACCCCATCATTCAACCAATTAATTAAACCCCATTTTATAGAGCATAACTTTATAGCAAGACGGCTCTTTTGGTCCAGGGCCACATCAGATAATGCTATTCAATAACGCGGGCACGATACTATTCTTACACGTTGTCGGTTTGCCGAGTTGGATCGCGAGCGGCCAGCTCGCCAGTGGCACGAGACAATAAATTATATTCCCAAGAAACTCGAAAACAAAAACAAAAAAAAATATGAAAACCTATGGCAACATCTGTCTCCGAGATCGATCTTCGGAGACATAAACGATTTTGATGCACAATGGACGCCCTAGCTTCCCGCGTGGATTGGCATTAGGTAGCATACGAATGGGATTGATGGATGCTGCGGTGCCGACTAGTGCCGAGATCACAGAGATGCTGGCCCGATGGCGACGTCTCCTCGCTTTCCGATCCTGCCACAAGCTTGGAGATTTATCACCAGCCCTCTTCTGGTGTGAGATGCTCACCTAACCGATGTGCACGATATGGACGGAGGAAGCAGCAGCAGCTATACACAAAACTAGATTCTACTTTTTGGAAATTTTCTTCTTTTAAGAAGTATATTTTTTTCAGCCTTTTCATGAGTTGACCAGATTATGTAATGCAGTGCATTAAGCAAATAGGCATCAAGAATCAATTTGGAAATAAAGAAAATGATGTGGGAAACACAAATGGAAGGCGACATTTCCTCTCGTCTGTTGCGACAGATGCTTCTAGTTGTGAATGATATGTAAAACAGTCACTGATGTCTCTCGGGAACGCTAATGGCGAACAAGTTTTCTTGGTTCTTTCTTCAAGCTATGCTTCAAGTGCCACCATCGTATTGAGACAAATCTCATGATTATTGATGGAAAAAAATACGACGTCTTCAAGTTATTCTGCAAATTAGTTTCATCGACGACTAAGTGGTTTCATTCGACAGGCGTGAGGCAAATACGCAGGAGTAAGTCAGCAAATAATAGCTACCTTTAACGGTATTCGATAAGACATGCAAGGCATTGCTTTGAGGAGTACCTTTGTGCTGGAATAAGCTGGACATTTTTCATGCACGTATTTTCGCTGCCAAGCTCCCGCTGCACTTGTCCCCCTCCCCTATTCACCCGCACCCACCCCACCCCACAAGCACCCGCCCGCAAAGAGTAAATTAAATTGATCAAGTGGATCTTGACTACAAAAGCTCGATACAAGTGCCAGTCATTGATAAAAGGAAAGTGGGGGGGGGCTCCATCTCTACGGATGCAACAGCAACAGCAACAGCAACAGCAACAGCAACAGCAACAGCAACAGCAACAGACTGTTCCAATATTAAGCTATATTATATGCGACACGTGGAAATCGCGAGGGAAAAAAGTCACTGATGGTTAGTGGTTGGAAACACCTTGCAAAGTGTAACACGTATTTACCATCCACTTAGCAACAGGAATTGCAGGAATCATTAAGACCTTCATGTAAATAAACCCATTGAATTCCCAGCCAGTGACAAAGCGTACCAATCTTAATATTATAATTGATGCCGATGTCTATAAGGA
This sequence comes from Nemurella pictetii, assembly GCA_921293315.2. Classification (NCBI taxonomy): domain Eukaryota; kingdom Metazoa; phylum Arthropoda; class Insecta; order Plecoptera; family Nemouridae; genus Nemurella; species Nemurella pictetii. Next base: position 30,581,146 of record OV121116.1, on the reverse strand, counting down.
GTAAGGACTAGGAGCTGGGAAGATTATGTCTAGAACTTCCTTCTGCCGTCTTGTTCAATGGGAATTTAGTTCCATCCCAAGTTTACTAACAATACAAAGATAACGTAATTAGAACCAGAAGGAATTATTTCCATCCATTATTGAATTATCTTGTGAATTGTCGTCAAGAGTTATAAAACCTTGGCAGAAACCATAAAGAGGTCATAATTACATTGTAGCTATGCAAGTATCAGCTCCAACCCCCTTCTGATGTAAATAACGAAAATAAATGTTTAATTAAATTTCTGAAAGCGAGTTATAAACTTAATTAACACGACATTATCATTACTTTCATTACACGTCACAATTTAACTTAATATTACATCTGGAATTCTGAAACGTACAGTTTTGAAAAGTATATGGGCATTAAGTTACCTCAACTCTGAACGCACTGAAACGATTGCAAGCGAAAAAATACCAATAAAACGATATTTTATTTTATATTTATGTGTATTTTATATACTTCTATATTATTCGGTATAGAATGAATTAGCTGCTAGCAAGGAAGCCGATATTCCCACAGAATTTGGCAAAATGGAGCGCTAGTGACATGCAAATGCACTTAACTCTGTTCAAGATCAAATTCGCAAGACAGGAGTATCTATGAGCAGTTGAGCACGCTCTAAGCAAACGCAATGGCAATCGATGACAACGCACCATCACAAACTGACATATTATTACGGCCAATAGCAACACATTCCCTTGATTGGTTTGCTCCCAACATCCGGAAATAAATTGGTAACATTTTTATGCTTCTTGGAATTCTCTCACATTTAAAATTGGTTGGCATCTGCCATAAGTTCCCTGCAGGCTTCTTCACGATTATTTGAGCTAGTACTATATTTATGTAAAATATAAAGCATAAAATATGTGTAGGTACTTCTACTTTATGGTATATTTTCTATCAATTTGCGCGCACAAAAAATATCACAATTTGAGAAATTGACTTTTCTTCGTGGTCGCTTATATACCAGCAATCGAATCCACCCATCCATTTCAATCCAAAATACGGCACTATCAAATAACAACAAATAACTTTCCAAATCAGTTTCGAATATTTGCAGCTTGGATTCGTCTAGGGAGCCCATTCCAGTAACATTGAAATGGTCATCCCAAGCACAATATTATCTACACTCAACATCCCGCATATTAAATAACACGTTGCATTTACATCACAAATTATATGATAGCGGTCCCAATCTCAACCCCTTGCTCCAAGCGTCCCAGGGTGGATACGAGTGGCAGTATAGGATGGTATAGGTACCGGGATTCGGTCCTGCAGGGCTATCTCTGTTTGCTATTGTTTCGCCAGGCCAAGATTGCCTGTCTGTACCAATTCTGACACTGACAATTCCCGCTCAACACACATCACTTGAAATTCGCGCTTGGGAATTGGCCTCTGCATGCATTAGAGGGTAACTCAGAGTAGAATATGACAATGATAGCTAGGGCCTGTCAAAAAGACAATCACGCCCGAGACACGGTGACGAATTGAACAAATCTATTCAGATGGACGAGAAAATAAATTTGTAGATTACACGTTGATTTCGTCCAGTCGCCTGTCAGTCTTGTTTTATGGATCTTTTTATAATTGAACATGGATTCTTAGACTGCTATTGAGTGCGATTGGTTTTTAATATTCAATTTTCATGTTAGTTCTTGGACGGCTATTGATAAGCCATGTGATAAATCATGTGATAAACCATGCGACCAGATACAGAAGAGAAACCCCCCAAAAGCAAACAGTCTTGCGGTATTTGGGCTTGCGCGTTGCGTAGTTACTGCTACCAACCGCTACCGGGGAGGTTTTTCCCTTCAGTCTTCAGCGGATTTAGATGATGTGACGTCATTTACATGTGGCAAGAAGCTGGAAGGAACGGTCCTCTTCCAGAGATAACAACCGGCTCTCCGAGGACTCCGAGGACTCGTCACGCGGCCATTACGTCTTTATGTTTTATTGTAAAATATTATTAGACCCTTAAACGTAGAGATAAAAACCAACACGGTGTAGAACAGGATTGTAATGTTACGCATCTTTCACTTGTTCAGCGATAGAAATGTCCCTTCTCCGTTTTGAAAATTGCGACTCCAGCGGAGGTAACCAATTTCAAGCGGTGTGGCTTGTTTACGACTGTTATTTCAATTAATACCTACTTAATTACCAAAAAACAAGCCGCTTGTCTTGATCGCGCAAAAACATGCTGCAAAAAAAGGGTCCGAATCTAATTCAGAGAACTACAGCGTCATTGAAAAGCTGGAAAATATATTTTTAATTAGGGGTGCAAATATTCGTACTCGCTAAGCGGAACCACTGGCCTTAATCCACCCCTAGCTATCAGCTGAAGCATCGCAGAGAGATGCTGGGTCGCACTCGCAACACAAATAAATTAACAGGAGCCGCGTAATGTTCCAGTAATAACAACAGTGATAAGAAATGCGCGGGAAATGAAATGGAGTGGCTAGGTAACAAGTTACTGCTGCTAGTGCTGCTAGTGCTGCTAGTGCTACCCAGTGCTACCTAATGTGTTGTTGGTGTGCTTGCTCCCCTATCGTGGACCATGGCAGGCCGCGTAAACGGATAACTGTATTGCAGCTGACACCTCGGTACCATTGTAGGGCGCTTGATGGAAATGGTAACTGGTTCACTTTCCGAAGCTCTCAACCTAGAAGAGGCTCCCTGGGGCATAGAGAAATAACGTTGGCATGTCAAATTGTTGACACTTGACAGTGCTTGTGGTTTTAGGTTGGAACACTATGGTTTTACCACAGGGAATCTTCTTCCCTAAAGCAATACGAAGCCTGGACATAAGAAAGCAGGCACACATAGGAATAGGATAGGGGAATAATCTGGGAATAATAGGCGTACTAAAGTACGGAACATTATACGTGCTGTTTCTTTGGCTGTTTAATATTCTCATGGTAGTTATAATGAGAAATTGTGTAAGGAAATCATTTATCACAGTGTGCCCTTAGCACTTGGCTATGGTTCATAGTCACTCGTCCTATCAATCCGCGCTCGAATTTGTCCTATATATAGTTTGATAATTTGCCAGTCACGTGCCCTCGGACTCGCCCCCCCCCCCCAACCCAACACACACCTACCCCCATGTAAAAACTAGAACTGGTGCCTGTGGCTAAAAGAACATACCTTTACAGGGCGCGAATTACTCCGCAATGTCAACGGAATTTAATTTCCAATTGAAATTGTCGAACATCATCAAATGATTGGAAATCGATACTTCATTTAAACATTCTTCGTGACTCAATATCTAGTTTTATTAATAGAGATGACAGAGTAGACAGCAATATTTGGCAAATGACGCAACAATCAGCCACCTTCGAGTTCTTTTGTTCGAATGGAATGCGTTAAGTTATCCGATTCCTATTGTTGACTGTTGAATTCAATTGGCGTTAGTTTCTCTTTGTGTGGCGAAATTTATATTTTGTTCCAGTGTTGTCGTAGTTTTAAAGTGTCAGTTCAAACCTTCAATATGAAACGCATTTTTACTGAATCCAATAATTCGTATACAGAAAAAGCGATGACATACAAAGTAATAAATAAATAAAATTATGGTGGTAAATGTCATTTCATTTTCGCAATTATTTAGTTATATGTGATTGTTTTCAACCAAAGTGCTAAACCAAGTTAACACCCCGAATGCATAAAAAAAATCAAGAATAACCGTTCCACAAAAAAAAACTTATTTTTTATTCATGTCATCTGTGCATGAATACTCGTGGATCCGGGAGGAATCCTCTCTGATATCATAACGATTCTGGATACCATACCAATTTGATATAAAGTGTTTGTTTGCTTACCTCTCCGGCGATATTCAAGGATTTTCAGACTTCAGTAGATAAAGCAAATCTTAGCGCGGCAAGAAATAGTCGGATTATTATGCATCGAAACGCGCATGCCTTGGCTACGATCTCAAACATCAACTTGATTTGCACTCAACTTTTTCGAATTCACCCCCGAACACTCACTAGTTCCGGGCGGCGAACTTTTTCGGGCTATTTACATTCAATATTGACGTTTAAGCACCTGACTTCTGGCAAGCAGCTAGCACAAACTGACTGAGAGAATCTCTTCCTCGTCGTACAGGATATGCACCGGGAATCTTATAGAAAACCAATCTTACACTTTATTTTCAGATTAGCTGTCGCTTATCGCTTAGCTATGGATAGTCAATAAGAGCTTTGCGCGCGTTTATGAATATTTTTAACACAATTAATAAAACTCGTGAACAAGCAGACTCATCAGCATTCCCATCTGATCCTCGATAAGCCACGATCGAAGACGAATTGAGAATTTATTACAGAAATGCAATATATTCTCAGTTACTTACAACCCAGGGTGAGGTTCATCTTGATAACAATTTTAATGGACAGAGTTTACTATTTAAAAACACTCATGTCCCAACCAATAAAGAACAAAGTAATTGATTGATAATCAACTAAAAACGGTCGCTAGTTTAAGGGAAGCACAATCGGAAATTTTCGCAATATTTCGCGATTGGCAACGGGTTTACGAGTCGAAGTCTGCTATTGGCACTCTTCAGAATTAACCTCATTATTAAAAAATTACATCAGCAAACTGTAGCTGAAACAGACGGACACAGAAATTAAGAGATAAAAAGTTTAGAGGAAAATGTTTAATGGCTTGTAACAAGTTAAGTCCTTGCACTGAATAACAAATATAGGTAATCTTTTGAAATAAAACTTATACCCACAATACACAGCATCTCATTGAAACAGATGATTTTTCTCAAAATGGCGAATGGCTATGTAATTAATGGCGTTCTCTTCCAGTGCAGCAATCAGGGCGACGAAGTGACAAAACACAAATCCGATAATCACCCAGTCGAAGAAGAAGAACAGGCTAAAATTTAGATTGACGTAAAGGGAGTGGCTAAAGAAGATCGCTACCATCAAGACCATTTTGATCCTTAGAAACAACTCTAGATGGTTGAAGCCAATCCAGCTGATCATCCAGTCTAGAAGGATGCACGCGATTACCACTTGCACGTTTAGTCGGTAGATACGGAGGAAGCTCTCCGCCCGCGAGAGCAATGCCGTAAAATGGATGCAGAAAAGCACGACAAATAGCATCTTCTCAAAATCCGTAAATATCTTCTCTTTTGTTTGCAAATACGCAATATCGCTACCGCTCGCCATTTTTTCGTGAGGTGACAGCTAGAGAAAAGTTTAGGGTTGGCTTGAACGATTTTTGTCTTTTCGAATTCACCGATACTCTTCGTCACTTCTTCGTTATCACTATCAGATAGAGCAGTGAACTAAAAGTGTTATTCAAATAAACTTCCTCAGATGCAATGAATGCAAGTTGCGTTTAGCACGTTACCAAAATCAGACGCACTCTCGAGCAGCAGCGGAAGTGGCTCTCTGGAGAATCAACTGACTGGGCAGGAAATCCAAGAGATGTGAGATGTGAGATGTGGACCATTGTTGGCGGTTGACAGGTATCGTCTTGGGTATCGTCTAGCTGCAGTTTGTTTTATCGTTGTCCGCCGCCGCCGCCGCCGGCGCTAACATCGCACCCTTTCGCGGAATTTATATTCGAATCTTGGGGGTAACAGTAAGTGCAGCCTATAAAAACTCTGGATGAAATTTCGGCGGTTTGTTAATCAGGTAATTAAATCTTAAATTACTGTTCATCTCGTCCCACTAACACACCTCGCAAATAAGTGACAAATTACGGCAATCACTAAAGTGTGTTTCAGCATTTCAATCAAAAATAAATAAAAAATGAATGCGTTATAGTTTTGACGATATTACTTAGTAACTTTCCTTTTCCTGTTGTGTTTCCGCGATCCATTGCTTCTTGCTGTTACTCTATTTCCAACAATCTATCTGTGTTTCTCTGACTGATTGAATGACCGAGTGCGGTGCTGTTCCCTGCACTAAGTATGTACAGAACAACGCCGAAAAAAAGCATAAGGCTTGGGTGTTCGAGTATACACCACGTTAGAAAGGTAGGTAAAAATAAGAAAAGAGCGGGCGCGAAGTTTAATGCGGCCAGCACTCAGCACACAGCGGAGGGTGACGATTGGCAATCAGTTAGCATTCGATGCCCCTGCAGTAAACATCTTACCTCGTTTTCTATACAATGCACGGGGGGGGGGGGGGGGGGGGGGCACACGTAGAGCCTAAGCATTTACACGAGGCATACTTACGCGAAAGTGCCAGCCAAAGCAAAAATAACAATAAATAAGAACTTGGTGTGGCACAATCAGTGGTGGAATAAGAAATAAATAATTGAATACGTATTGATTACTGTAACCTATTGGCTCAAAAGAGTAAATATTAGTGGGTGAAGCGCATAGTGTGCAGGATTGTGTTTGCTCAGCTCGAGTCAAGTACCAAAGGAACAATAATTTTAATTGGCCCCTTGTAGATGTAAAATAATAAACGTCTCAAGATTCGACGTGGGATGCTTCAATCAGGCGATTTCCTAACTTCTGGATTTCCTTACTTTGGATTTCCTTAGTTCAAGTTCGCAGCATTGCCGGCACTTGAGGTTCATCGGACAGGGGTTAGCTTGTGATGCTATGGATTTCCTCTCCAATTCTTTATCAGCAGCAACTCCGCAAGCCGCTGGAGGAGAGGTGGATCGGGTACAAGAAATACCCAACTGATTTATCATCCATTAGTCACTGTTGACTTCTTTCGCCTCCCGTGATTTAGTCCAGAAAGGGAAAAGAGGAAAATCAGGCTGTACTGACTTATCGAAGGAAAAGTTTAAGTGTTCGCGGCTGATAGGAGTAACACACGTGAAAGTGAAGCGACGCGGTGGTCGCTCTTTGGCTTCGTGTCCTCATAATGATTGTTGCATAGGAATGAAAATGGATGAATAATTATTTTTATCCAGTTTTACTCTATACAATTTAATTTTGTAAAAGATAGAATTGGTTGGGAAAGAATTTTGGTAAAAGAAATAATATTACGTTATATTGAAACGAGGACTGGCCACCTTTCTTTTCGAAAATCTACAGTCATTTTTATGAGTCTGAGTAAACGGCTGTCAAAGGTACCTGCATATACCACGAACAGTATAAATAACAAAGATATATAAAAAATAAGTCACTCAAAACACCGACATATTTTTCAAATGGCAAGAAAGCCGAGTAATTATGAATAAATTAAACTGTTCTCTCGTTTAATTAATGTAAGAAAAGTAGCAAGAAATAAAATATAGACAGAACAAGAAAAGCTATCTCGGATGCACACGTTGCTGTAAGTATCAAAAAAATGTGCACGTTTCGGGTTAGGAAAGTAAGCAGACGCGGAAGGTGGCAATAATGTCTCACAATCAAGCCGGCAACCGGGGGCGTAACACACTCAACGTCTTTGCACTCTACACTCTTCACTCTACACTCTTCACTCTTCTCACTTTTCACCATTCGGCTAAAACGCAGTGGCGTATAAGCACCGAACCGCCCCTTGCTTTAAATAGGAGGCCTAAAGATAATGTCTCAGCCATTAAAATTGCACCCGGGGATGGAACGGAATCAGGAAAATTGTGTGACCAAACCGCGAGACAGACAGCCGGAAGGCGTTACTTTCCAGTACTGGTACTCTAACCTCCATACTCTAACCTCCATGCTCTAACCAAATCAACTACGTAACCAGAAATGAAGCAATTAAAAGTGGAAAGGGAAGGTGCGAAAAGCGGGTGGCTCTTGACCTTCGAGGAACATCAGCGACCGAAAGATGTTTAAAAGAACTGGAAAGACGTGGATCCGAGGAAGTAATTAGTTCTCTCCAGGCAAGACCAAATGACAAAGAGAGAAATCCGAGCACATCAGCCCTAGAAACACGCAACAGTAAAACAATTTTCTAGCGGTAGTTACTGGAATTGGTCGGAAAAACGTGCATGAATATGCTTAAGGAAGTTCTCCTCAATATCAGATTGCTTTTAATTCGATCTCCTCTGAAGTAGGTACTATAGCAAAATTCTTCGGCATTCTTAACCTACATTAAGATTTCTTAGGGTGCTTTTATTGAAGGTTTTACACACAACTTTTATCAATTCCAACATTTGGAACTGGAGCTGGAAACGATATCGACGTCACTGGCGCTGAATGGGCCTCCTTAAATGCTCTCGACGGGAAGACGTTCTCATGAAAACCTCACCTCAATCGCGTTACTGGCCGGGAGACACAAATCAGTCGCTTTAGAGCCTTCAAATAATTTCACAATTTCTAAAAATACAGTTAGCATTGAAAATTAATCTTAGAAATGAAAGAAAATCGTGGATTTTACAGATAATCAGGCACAACAAAAGTATGTGATTAAAAATTGGGAGGGGGGTTGAATTCCCTATTGCATAGTTCACAACTAGAAGAGTCATTGAAATTATAGAGAGGGGCTCTTAAAGAGCAGCATTCTTCAGGCAAACGTCCCAGCGTTTTGTCAGCGCGATGGGGGGGGGGGGGGGGGGGGGTAGGGTGGAGGAAGGGGGGAGGTGGGGTATTTGCCTCGGTGGACGCCACTGGGTGAACACTCCTCTTAGTTCCTTATTAAAATACACACTCTTTTTTTGCAAGCGTCTTTTCTAGAGCACGGCTAAATTAGAGACAATGAAAACTTTGTTTTTATATTTCGCTGTCGAGTGCAAAGCAAAGCAAATGGCTTGGTAAAATCTTCTCGCGAGGTTGCAGACAAAACTTGGGCCTTTCCCTGCCCAAAGACATGCCTAAGGGTGGGATCAAGCGGAGAGTCAGCATCACTCAGCCTTTTCCACCTTACATGTTTGCACACGCAGTATCTTTGACCGGTTTTTGAACTTGCGCTTTTCTTCGATTTGATGAAAAGTCCGATCGCAGGTTTCTGCAAGCTATACAAAGGAATTTCCCAATGGATTGGACACATCCCTATATTATAATCATCATAAAATCGTTGAAATTAAATGTTCGGCTGAAAAATATTCGTAGAAATGCAAGTGCGACTTAGAGCATAACAAAGACGAACTGTCAGATTTATGAAGAAGGATGGCCGCCAGTTTGTTTCACTGCTCATTTTCTTATATTTTCAAGAAAAGCGTAACTGATTCGCAAAGTCTCCGTACGTAGACGTATATATACGTACACATCTATCTAGTTCTAAGAGGTCTGGAAAATGCAAGGGGGGTGCACGATTTATGTAAGTCACAGGGCTTAGAAGCGTTGCTTTCTACCAACCACCACTTTGTCTTATCCGATGACAGTGCAAAGGTAGTAAGAAAAACTGGGACCTTCCTTCAAACGGACTGGAACCGTGCGTTTGGTGTTCAATATTGTGATTATCTTTGAAACGCACCCCTGGGCTTTCCCGGGTACAACAACCGTCTATATCCATCCAAACAGGCGGAAAATCGTTTCGATAAACGATAATCGGAAATATTGGTAGTTTGTCTGTCTCTAGAAATCTTCGTATACTAGAAAGCTATCAACAAGAAATCTCAATCATGGAACAGAACTCTCTCTAGATGGTACTTTCGTTTCGGGGGATTTATTTGTCAAGAAAATAACTGCTGATAAAAAGAAAAATGCCCTCCAGTTTCTTTCTCCATTTCTCAGCCGACTTTTACTTCTTACTCTACATATAATTTTCCTGCCACTTGATTTTAAAAGATAATGCATATCACTTGATACCTCTTTTTATATATGAAGTGTAAAATGCATTGAGGAATGGCGATTATCTCAATTTTTCATCAGTATTTCTTGATAAATCACCCTCTTTACCTTTAGCAAAACCTTTATTAAAATTCTGCACTATAATCATAGTGCAGAACTTTTGATAGCAGCTGGTGAAATGAGGAAGGGTGATATTACACTGCATGGAAAGAATGCTGGCGTTCTTGCTCGGGTTAACCAAGGTGGAGAAATACTATAAGTAGGGAAATATACTACATCTCTATCCAGCATGCATAAGGAAAAAGCCTTTCACTAAGCCGTCGCAGTGAATATAAAAAAGCATTATTTTCTAACGTATATAAGCAGCCACGCTGCAGGATTTGGAATGAATCATTGCATTATATGAAATTGCGATACGAGAATGGCTCTTGTTTCCGTTATGAATTGCATTTTCCAGGTTATTTTGTTCTGAACATAATGCGGTGAAGTTTCTTGTTCAGCCCATGTTGAATGATCACTTCCATCACTCATGGCGGAAAGCAGGAAAGCCGCCAGTGAAAACTTTGCTCATGGAGCCATGTATATGCGATATGAAAGTGACACAAACACTATCGGCTAATACCACAGCCGGGAAAAGCAAATTAGGTGTGCAAATAGAAAATAAATAGTGGTCACTCCTCTTGCTGAAAGCTGTTGACTGCATGGAAGCAATGTAAGCAACGGCAGCAATGTAAGCAATGTAAGCAATGTAAGCAATGTAAGCAATGTAAGCAATGTAAGCAATGTAAGCAATGTAAGCAATGTAAGCAATGTAAGCAATGTAAGCAATGTAAGCAATGTAAGCAATGTAAGCAATGTAAGCAATGTAAGCATTGTAAGAAATGTAAGCAATGTAAGCAATGTAAGCAACGGCAGCAATGTAAGCAATGTAAGCAATGTAAGCAATGTAAGCAATGTAAGCAATGTAAGCAATGTAAGCAATGTAAGCAATGTAAGCATTGTAAGAAATGTAAGCAATGTAAGAAATGTAAGCAATGTAAGCAATGTAAGAAATGTAAGCAATGTAAGCAATGTAAGCAATGTAAGCAATGTAAGCAATGTAAGCAATGTAATAAATGTAAGCAATGTAAGCAATGTAAGCAATAGAAGCAATGTAAGCAATGTAAGCAATGTAAGAAATGTAAGCAATGTAAGCAATGTAAGCAATGTAAGAAATGTAAGCAATGTAAGCAATGTAAGCAATGTAAGAAATGTAAGCAAGGGCAGCAATGTAAGCGTAGCTCGTGCCTAGAACCCCGGGAAAGTGCTGGTGAAGCATTCTGTCGACAAAGTATCCTCGTTAAATGTGGGAGAAGAAAACGCTCCATACGCGAGGGTGCTCTAATTAAAATGTAGCGTGAAAAAATATTTCTATATACTTTTACATGTAACTAATGGTGCTTTTTTGTGTGCTTTTCGACCATTATCTATGCGAGTATTAATATTTTATATTATACTATATGTATAATACACCAAATACCTAGAAATACATCATATTTTACTCATTTTAATCCTAAATTTTCCACTTTTACCTTCATTGAATTCAGTCAGCCGCCACATCACCATATATATATATTCTATTAACTAAATTTGAATATAATAATGTGCATTTTTTTCCCTAAACGTATAAACAAATAACATTCTGATTAATTTGATATATTTAGAGTGACCGGCATTAATTTGCCCGTTGTTTCGTGGTTAGCGTTGTTACACTGCGACGTGTTTCCGTAAATAGCCAAATCCAACGAGCGGAATTCCACGCGTAACTACTACATATTTTTTGTGCTTTCGGAATTGGATTTTCTCTAACACTAAAAAGTTTGTTACCTGCTCACGTTGAAACAATTTCCACTTTTACATACGGATTGCACTCGCCTCGCTAATGCCGGCTGCCGAGTTCACTTTTATGTTCACTAGATGCCTGCCATTATTGCTAGTTGTTGATAGTTGCATAAATACCGACCAGTCACTCCATACTCAAATTTCCCTCTACATATAATACAACGCCAGGAAGGCGGAAAAGCAAAGAAAGAAAAGCGCACCCGCCGTATATATCGAGGGCTGTTTTCGACAGTTTTCGTCGATCGACACGTTAATTCTGCTCATATTACCTTCACCATCGCTGGCTGCGTGAATTGGAGTCCCTGGCCCATATACAGCCTTAGCACAGCCCGACGGCTAAGCCTCTTAGCTAGAAAATGTAAATCTAGAGAGACCATGGCCTAGCTGCTGCAAGGAACGCTTTTGGGGCTGGCTGGTCACTCACCCTTTTCAAGTTTCACATTCACGACTGGGTTTAATCCAATTTTCCCCCGTACAGCCTCGCAGCCAGCGCAGCCAGCGCAGCCAGCGCAGCTAGCGCAGACATGCTCTCACTCTTAGCTTTTGGCCGAGGCGTGAAAACTATAGGGCCAAGAAAACTTGTGGGTTCCCGAATTGAATCCAGTCCGTTTTGTGGGGTGCGCTGCGCCACACATGCCCATACTAGAAACTGCGACCAAGTTTTCTTTTGTCAGCTGGAAATTGGTTTAACGTTTAATGAATTGGGATTCCGAGTGAACAAAAATTCGGTGCTGAATTTTGAGGACTGCATATCAATGTAGTGTAAAAGTTTCTCTATGCATAAGGGGAAGTGATTTGATAAGTCTACAAGTTTAGAAGGAAATGGTTTAGAAATCTGTTGTAATTGTCTGTTTGCGGTAAGAAAAAACAACAACAAAAAAACATGCGTTATCAAAGGTGTAAAAATAATGAAATCTTGGTGGTTTCCATCTGCATCAAAGCACGTGACTCGCGTTCATATCAAAGATAAACAATGACCGACGCTGATAAATCGGTAATGCATAGAGATCGTCAGATTCCGACTAAGTACTCTCATCGCTCAGTACCACCACCCCACCACCCCTATTTTCCCATTTTGAAATGTTCCGTCCATTCACTTAAAACTGGTTCTGCAGGTGTTTACATGCTAATTATAAATTACACCGGATGTCCGTCATCGAAAACAATTGTTAGCGCACCCCCCCCCCCCCCAACCCCTACACACCCATCAAGTAATTGGCAAACATATCAACAAGAGATGCAATTAAAAGGTAGCTATCATTTTTGATTGCCACCATTCAAATAATGCGCAATAAACATAAACCATGCAGCAGCCAAGTATTTCATCTTGTGAAACGCCCCCGCTATCAATGCTTGTCGATGTTACGATATTCTACATATCTACCAAAATGTTTTCAGATTATTCTATGGATTAAATTACACGTAGATTCAAATTTTCTATTCGTATATATGTGAGATGATTTATTATAATTATTATACCTATTCCACCTGATAGTCCCCTATTGGGCTACGGCACATAACGCATAATGCATTTCATAACAGAATTATTATTCGACTTTCCAAGATTACTAGGTTTCCTTATCCGAAAATGTGTATCTATGGGCTTGACTTTACGCCACCCAAGGGTATCATCTTATTATTTCAGACGCCGTGAAATGCACGCTGAGACTTCCCCGTAAAACCAGTAAAACCAGTAAAACCAGTAAAACTGTGTTCTACAGAAGTAGCACTGTGTTTTATGCGTTAGACCTGTTAGACCACTAAACCTAACGCAAATAACAAGGCATAGAGATTTGTAAATATATTGTTGGGCGTTTTTCTGGGGGGAATATTTCATTTTAACTTTCGCCAAAACCGTTCCCTTAACGACATGCGAAGGAATTTGTTTAACCAGAGATCATCTCATGTATACCCCCATCGTTTAAATTAATAACTTGCATTCGCAAGCATGAAATATTTAAGCCAGAGTACTGTGTCATATAAATATGGGGTTCGAGTGCATTTTCCAAACTTTTCCACTAACAAACGGCGCGGCACGTTGAAACACAAACTGGAGGAGGAATCTTAGGAAACTTGCTAGTCGACAATTTCCATGAAAGGTAAATCGAAGAAGATGAAAAAAGTTGGTGAACTTTAACTAACTCTTCCTTTGAGCACCTTCCCATGTCGGCATTCATTCTGAAATATTGAGTTTTCAATGGCAGGACGTGAACCCCATACGCTGAAATCTATAAACAAAAATTACGCCGAACAGGAGGAATATTGGTCGAGAGAATCGACCATCGAGAATCGAGAACCAGTACAAATCTGGAGGTTGCAGATGAGCAGTTTGTTCGTGCTCTCGCATCGGGACCCAAAACGCTCCTCACGTTACAGAATTGTTGATGGGTATACCCACAATTATTATTATCAAATTGCCAATATGAGTTAGAAAGATCAAACATAAATTGCCAAGCTGAATGAACATTTCCATTTTGAGTTCCCCCAGCTGGCAAACATCAAAACATACCTATCCGGCAAACTACGCCTGCTAATGATATAATTACCAATACTGTGCCTGGGAATATCTGTAGATATACAAGCGATTTTTGCTCAGCAGTGCGTCAGTATAGAGGAGATGCGTCGTCATGCTTTTATGAAACAGACTTAACTCGAGCCTAGAGGATAGCTGCAGGATCGCAGGAGGATTGTGGAGGGATGGCAGCAGCATGGCAGCAGTATCGTGGCAGCACCGTGGCAGGAAACGCACGGAAATGTTCAGCCTCTTCTTGCATGAACGATCAAAGCTTCATTTCGATCCTGCAGTGTGCAGCGTTCGAATCGATGCCCGGGAGCAGATGACTACATAATATTCGCCATGCGGTTGTAATATATGAAAATGGATACATATACACACACACACACACACACGCACACACACTCACACATAGTGTACTCTGTATAGATATAACATGGTTGAAATAATACGGGATGGATGACTTGTACGCGAACTCCTGGCATGCAGGCATTGCTGCCATGTCGCTCACGGACGCTAAACTGTGTGTGACCGCGTTGTCATGCCAAAAAGACTGATGAGTTGGATTTGAGAACACACTCGTGTCGAGCTAGCTATGGTTTTATGAATAAAATGTAAAAATAAAATATAAAAATAAAATACTGGCTGCTGTGCGGTTGGATTACGGTTAGTTGTGCTGCTTGATACAAATCAAGACAAAATCAAGAAACAATCAAGACACAATCATGACCAAACAGGCCTGTGAAACTGCCAACTGACTTTCATCATATCCGTAGTCGTGTCTCGCACGATTTCGGAATTTCCTCTGCCACAGGAAAATCGATTTCAAGCCATCGTGAGTAGTTTGCTAGCGCACGTTGCATGGTAAATTATATGGAATATTTCCTACAGGACTGGGCTCTCTGGAGCAGTAATTAAAAAATACCGAATGAGATGGCTTCTGTAATTATACCCCATTTGCTGTCTCTCCATCGGCACATTGCATTCGGGTGCATGTGTAATTGCGATTGCCTCCCGTGGTGCGCACTGCTAAATGACACTGCATGACATGGGTTGTTTAGGAAATATCTACAGCTCGAAGCATCGACGAAAAGTCTATGCTAATCACGTTTGATAAGCGACTGCAGTTTATTACCTTGTTATTGATTTCATATTATCGCCAAATTATTTTCAAATCAGCTCTTTTTTGTCGGGTAATTTTGTCTCCGATTCTCAGAATGATTATATCAGCTGTGATCAAAATGACATGGCGACATGACATTACGTCCAAAATGAGGCCATCAATAAACTACTACAATGGCTCGTGTTACTTATGATTAGGCATTCGTATTTACACTTGTTTCGTATAATACACAAGGAAATACGAGATTTATGTAAGGAATACACGATATGCATGCTCTATAAGCAGACAACGAACCGAATTTCATATGAACATACAGTACAGAGTTTAGATGTTTTATATACTTATATACTTAGCTATACATACAAAAATATTTATTTATGTACACATAGCTTATTTATTCACACATGTGGCAGAGGAGCAATCGGCTGAAGGTAACTGGTATTTTTAATTTTTGATGAAGTATAGCAGAACTGGCAGAACCCTGCTTGCGGATGAATCGCGGTGGTGATCGCTTCCAGAGATCGGAGGCTGCTGGATCCATTTGCTGCGCGGCGCGTTATATGTTCTGTCAGCAAAACGCGTAAATCTATATGCCTTGGAGCTCGCTTGTGTGTACAAAAACAAAAGCGTTCAGCTTTTTGATGTTGCCTACTTTCGTTTCTTTATTATTATCTGTGAATAAATCTGCAAGCGCTCAGCGTTTTTTTATTTTGTGCCCACCTACCAAACCTTTCATTAAAAATTTGTTTGTTTTCACGCCTAAGTTTAAAAAAATACACACAAAAAAGTCTGTCTCTCACATATTTTTTCCTATACAACTTTGATTTGAATGAAATTACGATGCAAACTTTCTCTTAATTCTTCAGGATATCTGGTTACCGCACAATATGATTGCCTGTTAAAAAACGCGGGTGCAAAAAAACAATTAGAACGAAAACAAACCATTTTTGCTCTCAACTTATTATTTCCCTAAGCTGTACAAAGATAAGAATACAACGTTATTTCCATTCGTAGGGGCTGCTGCTGCTGCTGCGCCTGCCTTGCCGTTCGAACCCCCCTTTGTCCCCTGAGCCCGGCACAGTCCCGCCAGCCTAGGGCAAGCCGAGGGCTAGGGCAAGCCGAGGGCGAGGGCGAGGGCGAGCGCGAGGGCGAGCGCGAGGGCGAGGGCGCTTTCTCAGCATTAACTCGCAGAATCAATAGTTTTTATACGATCTTTCAAAACTGGCTTCTCAAAAAAAAAAAAAAACTTATCTATAAATATGTTTGAAATGTCCAACTTCGTGAGTACAGATAGCTATAAATGAGAGAAGTAGCATATGAAGGTATGGAAGACATTGATAGAAAAGGAAATGGGAAATGGTCGGAACGTTTGACGACCAAAGGGATTTTTCAACGCAAAGTGGACAAAATTTCCTAAAAAAAACAACTGCGACGATTGTCAAGATGAAGTACCTACGCGGAATTCCATTCGCCATCGCCTTCGACCAAGTTTGCACGGAATGGATGTCCGCGTCATGGACATCTCTTAAGTGAACTCAAGACTCGGAACTTTCGAGTTCAGAGTGCATGTGGCCAATACAATTATAGCATCCTATTGACTTGTATTGCACTATAGCTGTATATTCATGGTGCGTAAATAGCTATCTTGAAACGTATTTAATTATTTCACTATATATCCCTGTATATGCATAATGAATACACTACTCAAAAGTCATGCGGAATTCTTCCCCTTGGTTCCACTAAGCGGTACATCAGAAATGCTGAAATTTCCGCTCGAAAATTCTTTGGAGCGTAAATCGAGGGCACACAGGAATTGGGATATTTTAGTAGGCACCTAGAGGCGTATTACTTTCTGACGTTCTACCTTTACTGTATTTTAGTGCAAGTTTTCGAAAAACGACTGCTAACATGGTAATATTTTAGAGCTGCGATATTTTGGGGATTGGGTTAAGTTGGGAACGGGGGAATTGGAATGTTTTGCATCTGCCGTAATTCACAAGCAGACTCACGCACTGTTGTAGCAGCTAAAATCAACACGGTGCGTTCCAGGTAGTAATATTTCTCATAGACAATCATAAATAATCATTAATAATTGGTATGGTCAGGTACGTGCACAGTTTTCTGTTATAGAGCACGAAACCACCGTGGCATTATCCTAGCGAATTCATCTAATTGCGAATAATTAATCACCTATTTTATGATATATTTAAATTGCAATTCCGGTCTTGCTGGTCCAATAATCTATTTTCTATCCAACGATAGTTGATACCACAGCCATGCAACATTGTAATATTACCTAGTTTTACTTGGTTTCAGGACTGAATACAGCCTGTATGTTTAATTACAAATTCAATTATTCCTCCCTGGGTTCACTATCACAAATGATTGAAGGCCTGCAAAATTGGGTGCAAAACTTTTCTGAGAACTATAGTAATGATAACACGGCTGTTATGCGGCTGCAGAGCTGTGCCTATCCACAGAGTAAATTAGCTAAATGAGCTTGAAGCGTTGTTAAAAGTGTCCTTCCCCTCCCAACCCCACCCCAACGAGTCAGCTCATGCCAGCGTTTTGATTCAATCGAAAACAGCAATACGCTTATCAAAAGTATCTTAAAAGTTCGTAGCACAGATTTTTTTGTGTTCTATCACAATTAGCGACAGCAAGTCTCAATTTTTCTACAAAGACACGAAACTCTCAAGTATTTACCAAGAAAGCTGAAGGAAATTCCCATCCTTCTTCCGGATGCATAACCAGGCCAATTATGATCGCCGAGAGCGAAATTGATTTCTTGTGGTTATTAAAAGCAGCTGCAATAAAATACTTTCAGCCCAACTTTATTGGCCAACAATTGGTTTCAAATCACCAAAAACCATCCGATATCTTGGGTTCTCGAATATCGCTAAAATGGTGAGTCCAGACGGATTTATAAAATGACGGGCGTTCTTAATGGTCAGAGACCGTTAACTGCCTCCTGAACACCTCGTTCAAAGCAAAAATGCAGAGGTCCACGTAAAACCAAATCGTTAATAAAATTATTCCAATGTTTTTGAAAAATAAAACGAAAAAGGAAGAGTACTTTGACTCGTGGTGTTCTGATCTGATGGAAAATAAAACAACCAAAGAAAGAACAATGGTGCTTTATGTTTAAGAAAACTACAAAGGTCACAAATTCAAGATATTTTCGTGAAGAAAGTAAACGTCCAATCTACACGAGACTTAACATCGCGAGTCAGTTTTTTTTACGACTACCCACCCTCACAAGTGGTTGCCCCACCAGTTACGTAATTAAATAGGGGGGGGGGGGGGGGCGGCTTAATGAATATTGTTGTTTCGGGATCATTTTCCAACAATGGTTCAATCGACAAGTTATTCTATTAGTGGATCGATGCCCATGTTTACTTGGACATGCTTCCTATCGAATTTATTCCGAAAGAAGTATATGTCTTAGCAAAGTTACAATTAGATTTACAATTTAATTCGTGTCTCCAGTTTCCTAGTGTATATCAATACCATTTGCAGATCAGAATGTGCAAGGCAGTAAATCATTTCCGTCAATGTGCTTCACTAAGAGTCTAGAATAATACAGTAGGCAAGCTTTTCAAATGTCACTTGAAGGAAAAGCAAGACCCATAGATTTCTGCAACGTGCTACAAAGTAGTAAGTACACACACAATGGTTTCAAGTGAGAGATGACGGGTTGGTCCCAACGTTCCGAGTTGGAGTTAAGATCGAGTTTCCCATCCATCTTAAAGGAAGTATTTTCATTGGAAGTTTAAAAACATGTTATTGAGTGAGTGTACAGGAAATTAGAAAAGAGAAGTTTCCTTCAATTACATTTTCTCAATTGGATTTGGAATGGCAGCAAAGTAGATAGGACGTTAAAACTGTCGGTGGGAGTCAAAAACCAATTAATATGATTCTTTAAATCGCGTTTCGGTTTTTAACAAAATGTAATCTTGAAGAAGTTTCTGATCAATACAATCTTCTATTTGCTACTGGGAACAAGATAGTGACATCTCGTAGGTTATTTTCTAGATCGCTGGATCATGAGCATGATGCATCAGGATCTCCAGAAACGTGAAGTACGAAAATTCGTTGTGGGTTGGGTACGACAGCATCAACAGCAGATGAAAGGAACCGTTTTCTTCACCAATTATTGCATCAAAGTTCGAAGTAATTTTCTACAAAATTTATCATTATATTATCGCGAACCGCACACATTGGCAAACATTTTTCTGGTAACGCTTCTCGTTGCAATCGATCAACTCACAAAGTAAAAAATAAACTCTATAACGTGGCCTCGTTCCTAGCTTGTCCCGGGACTTAAATTACAACCCATAACCTCTGTTTGCATTGCTATACACAGGTAAAATGCTTCGCGTACATACAGCAGTCCTGCTGAAATTGATTCCACTCACTAATATTGTTGATACAAATCCAAATAATATGTATGGTGTATCGTTACAGTTAATGTATATCACAAAAACGTGGAATCTAGATATGGATAATAATGTTCCTTGGGGATTGGCATGCTTCATGTATCATGGGTACGGTCATGCGACCAATTGAGCCAATGATCACGCGGACAAAAGAAAGCTAGGGCAAGTAAAAGGGCCAAGTCCAGGTCAAATTAATCGAGTCCCATAGGGAATATAACTTAGATAAGACAAAACTCAGCAGCGATATGTTATGTACTTGCAGCATTTAACAGCTTAAAAGGAATTTGAAACACAGTAGCCACCACTTACCTGAAGATGGTGTCCTGCAACTGTGATTCACTCGAGTAATCGCACAAAATAAACGAACACGCGATTGGAACTAATTTAAAGATAGCCACACAGCCGAAAAATCACCGTCATATTGCACAGATCACTTGGTAATTAGTGTTCTATTGAAAAAACTAAGGCACCCACCAAGCAAGTCCCGTAACGCTAACAGAACTAGACACTCGCATTGAATCAGCTGTTAAAACCAACGCCTTTGATAGCCGCCAGAGCGAGCGCGAGAGGTTTGTCATTAATTTAAATTTACTTAAAATAACGACCAATAAGCCAATCAGCGATAAATAGATAATGATGAAATTCTGACTTCTTTGACAACTGGGTTGTCAGGTATTGAAATATGCTTGTAATAATTTGTGTATTGCATCCTGTTTTACCACTTGGCATGACGCAGAATGCCTAAAAGTTACGGTCCACTCGAAAATATAAGCGGTCTCCATTCTGTGAAGAACACTCGAGTGTTTGGTTTTGGTAGTTTTTGGTAGTTGGCATTTGGCACTCGAGTTTAGACCGTTGATAAAGCAGGCAGCAAACGTCGGGAAAAGTTTGAGTTTGTGACTTCGCATTCAATACCCAGTAAAATTGTTTTCCTGAAAATCAGGATTTTTTTTGTCTTAACCGTTGAAAAATTGATATTCTAATTTTGAAATGGTCGCTTTTGGTGATTATTACTCATGAATATTTTTCTATTTGTAGAAAAACGTCAGCGTTGAAAATATAATTACTATTTAGTATTATTATTTTTCATTATTAAGAATGCTTTCATTATTACCCCCATAGATACATTTACTGTGATTGTTTATAGTTAGTATAACGACATTAAAAATTAATCGTATTTGATTAAGATATTTTCAGTTTCCAGCTGAGTGGGAATTCTTAGAAACAAAAACAAACTGTCAAACAAAGGCTAATTTCTTGAACTTATTTTACGTGTTAGTTCCAAGTCCACAATGAGAGCCTGTATTATTTTCATGGTGCTGTACCTTTGACCGTTTATTTATAGATTACACCTTCAACTTCCTAACCAGCTTTCTTTGGACTTTTGATAAGATCTATTAAGACATTGATCGTGGGGATCCTTAGCTGGAAGGTACTCTAGAAGAGGTCGTACCCCTAGCTAGTCTTATAGTGACCCATTGGCATTGGCTCCACTGCTGCCAGCACCAAGGATTCGCCGGAGATAATTAATACTATTGATATTTCCCTCCACCTTGTCTATTTGGGGCATCTTGTGTAATTACAAATAATGTGATATTGAGAAACTAAAAGAATGTCACTTAATATGCAGCTTTTGTAGCAGCATGTAAGTAAATAGAGCAAAAGCAAGCCTTTGCGAGCTTAAAATGATTTAAAAACTTTGAAAGTTAAAACGAGGAGTTGTAATTATATGCTGACAATACATCATTCTACGTTAACTAATTAATGTTGAAACACAAATGATTAGAAAAGCGTGAATTGCATAATGATGCACCAGAGAGCGTAGATCAGATTGAAAACGCTCGTCAGTATTACATTAGACACGTACAGCTTTGAAGAAAATGTGCTTCATCTATGGTTTAACTTCGCAACTGCTTTCCGTCTGGTTTGTTGAGCAAACGTCTATTTCGTTCCTATTACCTAGCATCATTAAAGTAAATCTAGATACGTAGTTGCCTCGTCAGCATACCTTTTTTTGTTAATTAACCCTATCATGTAAACAATGAAACACAAACCAGGGATAAAGTGGCAATTGGCTTGCACAGTTTTCAGAGTTTAAAACGGCACAGTGCCGTAACGCATTCCATGCCAGCCAACCCCTGGTTTTTGCTCGTTAACCCACGAAGAAAACTTTTCAGCGCATTTTTGAGCAGATCAAACTCTCCACTTTACAACCCCTGGCGAATAATGAATGGCCAGGGAATTATAGCTGTTACAAAATCGGCTCTATGTGAAGAACAAAATGAATCGCTTAGATAACGCAACGCATGCTATTTCACTGCTTGTCAAATGCCAATCCTTTCGAATATACACACGATGGTCTCTGCTTATGGGTACTTACCAAATCCGTTCAAAATCTTCATAAGTTCCATGCTTTCCCGGCAGAGAAATATGAAAAGCATCTCGGTAATATGTTTAAGAGATAGTCGAGTGGAGCTGAATACAGTAATGCATGGATAATGTTTCGGTCCAGCTTAAATGATCTTGTTATACATGAGGCTTGCTTCGCAATTGCGTAGAAAGAGAGCATGGTAGAGCAGAAGAGTTTGTGGGTAGGGTGGTGGGGTGATATCGTAGTATATACAATACACAGCATGGTTTACAGTGTACTTTAGAGTTCTGTTTAGTACTAACCACTGCCCGCGTACACCCCGTGCCACTGGGGGCTCTTCAGAATGCAGTAAACCTTTGTTTATAATAACGTGTTACTAAGTGCTCCACCGCGTCAACAAAATATCAGCCCAATATAGAGACTCAAAAATGAAGTTGAAATAATAATCTCATTCGAAATTTAGTGGCAGAATTCATCGGAGGATTCAAATTGAAAATATACGGTGGAAATTTAAAGGGAACCCGTTTGGATTTTGTGTCTGTACTTAAATTCGACATCTTGGTAAACACTTTCGTCAAAAGTTGCTTCGATGAACAATTATTGGAAGGTGAAATTAGGTAGATGGGCTCAAGGCAATCGAAATTTAATAAAACATTAAAAATTAATTTCCATCTATGACTATAACAAGACACCAGGGAAAATCTACAAAGTATTTTCTACGATAGGAAATCACCAAATTTAATCTGTTGATTTTATTTCACCCAGAATTTGCATTTATCTTACAGACTTCACACTGTTTAGCAGCGACATGAAAAGGTTTCAAAGCATGCGTGCAATTACTGCAATCAAACACTACAAAATACCATGAATTTTGTCAATTACATGTTATAACATAACAATTAGCAAGAACATGCAAATCGCCAATAGGGCAACTATAATGATAGGTAAATTAAGTATAAACTATTTATAGTGTAAGCAGACACTCTACATGAATAACGAATTAATTGAATCCACAAGAACCTTAGCGTTGATCCCAGAGTACCCTAGAGCGGTGAGTGGAGTGAGGTGGAGTTTCGAGTGTTGTGGGGTGATGGGGTGAGGGGGCAGAGAAGGAGAATGTGAAAATATCCTTCACTGCACATGGTTTGCATCGTTACATAATACAGTCGCATCATGTCGCATGTTAAATACTGTTCGATTAATAACAGGAATTGATACGGTTATTCCACGTTTCGATTCGCAAACACCCTAGGCGACCGTCTACCTATTACAAGTGTTTAGGTATAGTACTAGGATAAGTAATTTAACATTTGTGTCTTCAAAACGAATGAAAAAATGTGTCTGGTAGCAAAATGTTGTGTGCACATCTGTTTGGAGACTCTTCTATCAATTATTTATTAACAGCAAATGCCTTGATTACGAATTGAAAAGGGTTCGAAGCCACCCCCCCCCCCCCTTTCCCCACCCTCTCACACACTCACAAAGGTTTCATCACAAGAAATTAGGATATGTAACTGGAACGTCTAGTTTCAAATGGGATTCTTGTAGACAACCATCGTTCATATACTGACAAGCTCGAATAGCACCGCACTAATATCATTTTTAACCTAATCTACAAAAAGCCCGCAGATTTTAGATGGTTAAGTAGCAAATATGCAAATGTACCAGTAAATAGTAAATAGTAAGCAGTAAACAGTTAAAAAATGATATCCGCTAGTATGCAACGTTTACAGGACAAACTGTTGGTTCGTGGTCAAGCTCGTGAGGAAGATATTCTCGGCGGTAGCTGGTGTGCCTGCAAAACGAGAGACGAGATTCTTTACCAATTCCCCGTACAACGCATCAAGTGTAACGCATCACGTGTAACGCATCATGTGCAACGCAACTGAACGTCTAATGTTCTGCACTTACGCATGTCGTACCAATCTTCAACAGCACCGCTGTCGGCTCTGGCAGATTCCAGGGCATTGCGCACAGCGAAAAATACGACAATGCTCATGCACAAAGGTGGCTCTCCGGTAGCTAGAAATATTGAAAAACATTACGTTGTAGCTTCATCGTCAACAGCGGCATCAAAACATGCTGTCATCATCCTCCCTTAATTCCTATGTGGCGTATAACGACACGTTAGGGTCGGCGTCGTACGTCGGGAGGCTAGGAGGCTGTAGGGAGGTTGACACTCTGACGGCATTATCACAACATATTAGGATCAACGCTTCCCTTGATTTAGTGCGGACATAGAGATAGAACTGTTTGTTATCGTCGGTGTCGTAGACAGCCCGCACTTGCTGGAAGGTTGTAGTTGGCACTCTGAAGGTGTCATCACCAATGGTCGATGACCAACCGCTCCCTTGAGACCACATGCCCACATGCCCCACAGGTGGAGGTGCCATGTTAGGAGAATTTCGAGGTTGGATCTCTCGACTATTTTCCTTTTTAGCGTAATGAAAACAAAATAGCCGGCTAGAATATATGAAAGGATGCAATAGAAGATTTGAGAGTGCTACGATTTTATTCGTTGGTATATCGTCTGGGGATGAGTTAAAAGGAGGAAGACTTGAAAGCCAGTTTCACAGCGTGGAAGAGATGTATCAATATCCAAGGCCACGCAAATCTAGGGATTCCAATTAGAATCTGTGCAGCTTCTCGGCATGTTATCCGCATTTTAGCATGGTTATCGGAAATCAATTGGAAGCAGAAGAGCTGGTCACCAGGATCGAACCTGCAGCCTCTCGAATGCAAGGGAGAGGCCATTGTGCTTCCAAAATCGTTATCGGACCAATAGGAGACAAAGGCGACTTCCACGTAATCATGTTCACTCTCTAGAGAAAGAGAGAGAAATCCTTCCCTACTGATCAGAAAACCATGACCGATTTTGGTCGCCAATTTTGATGGCGATGACGATCAATCTGGGTCCAGCCCGCATAAACAGAGGAGTTTACTTCATTATCCACAATTTTATGATAAGTTATTTATTCAGTAATCCGTAGGAAACTAAAAAATTAGCACGTATAAATAATTCAATTAAGCTCACTCGAACGACGGAGCGTATACATTTTTAACCAATCTACAGGGCTGATTTTTCCACCAAATCATTTTAAAGGTTTTTTTTATAGATGTAAAAAATGGTTTTTGACAGTGATTCTAGAGCGCAATCTTTTATTTAAGCTCATGGTGTCCACCAATTTATGTCAAGTTTGGGTTGGATCACGCCAATTTCATAGCATGGCGAGTAATTCTGATGAGGTTTAGTGACATTTAGTTGATGTGGCCCAGACCAAATCAGAAATTGTAATTACTATTTGTAATTTTTGGTTTCAGCCATGGACGTGTCTAATTATAAATTAACTAATCTCCTTTTTCTGTTGGAAAATTGAGACAGTTAAGTTTTCACCGCTATTCGCGTTCGAGGGTAAATGTCTAATTACTAGCTAACCAGTCTAAGAACCCTAAGATCCCATCCCGAGACATGGCCATGCCCGAAGTAAGTGTTGCTTCGTTAGCTGCTTTTCGCAGCTGTTGCAGAGTGTTGCAGGAGTGAATACTGACAAGTGCAATGTTACCTTTCGAGCGCAGCACCCCCGTTGGATTGGGCGCATTTCGGCGCAGCTGAACGCGGAAGTCTATCGGGATATCCTTCGCTCCCGGTGGCTTGTAATTCTGAAGAGAGAACAAAAAAATATATGTTTAGTCTCAAGTTCATCAAAATCGTTAAGTGATATTATCTGTAAGGCACTAGTCTTAGCGCTTACCCAAGTCCGATTCGTGAGTAATTTCCCATTTTCCGGGTTGAATACGAGAGCTTCGGACAGCCAATAGCCAAGTCCCATGACAAAAGCGCCTTCCACTTGGCCAATGTCCACCTCGGGACTCAAACTATCCCCGGCATCTTCAAGGATGTCAACGCGAAGAATCTCAAGCGAACAAGAAAAAAACATTTATAAATCGCAATTCGGGTTGAGATGATGGCGATTAATGGAATGATAACACTCGGCATTGTGGCCTTACCAGATGTTGACCGGTCAAGACGTCGATCTCCACTTCTGCAACGGTTACTCCCCAGATGCTGTAGTTCTTGACATCATCTTTAGCAGTGAACCTGAGAGAGGAGGTGGCATTTTAATCAAGACTGTCAGAACACGAACGCAGGTGGCGCGGATGAGAATTAAGAGGGCTAGAACAGCTCGCAGCAAACATACATGTACGTAGCACACATGTCGACCGCCTCTTGAGTAGCTTTCTGTGTGATCTGTTCCCAGGTAGGATCCGTCAGCTTTGCCTTTATGGGCTCGAGTCTTTTCAGCAAGTCTTTGCAGCACTGCATGGCAGCCTAGAAAATATCAGGTGAAACAAATTAATATTACCTTTCTTAGAAAAATATGTATATATTTTTTTTAATCGAAGAGTATTTTCTGAAGGCGAGGTGTGGGTGAGATTAATAGTAGCTATGCGTTAAAATCTCGACTTACATATGCGCAGGCTTCGCTGCCCAGGCTGCCCCCCGTGACCATCCCGTTGGGCGCGGTCAGGTTGTTGCTTGGCTTCACGCTGATCTTGTCCAGGGGTATCCCCAGGATGTGCGCCACGACTTGGGCCACCTTGGTGTTCATCCCCTGGCCCATCTCAATGCCCCCATGGGCCACCGACACAGTCCCGTCGATGCCGTAGATAGACACGATTGCGTGGAAGTTTCCCCAGAAGGCAAATGGGTATCTCATCGGCACTAATGCAATGCCACGCTTCTTCCAGCGATTTTCCTTGTGAGTGAATGTCAGCTTAGCGCTTGCGTGTCACAAACCAGTATTATATACAACGAGGCCCAGAGATAGTATACACGAATGTGTTCGATTTTTGTGTCTAGTTGTGTGTGTGTTTGTGTGTGCGGCTAATATTTCCCTAATGGAATGGAATGTCCGGATGCATCGACGCCGCCACCTCCGATCATGAATATTATATCCGATAATGGAATTATTGACACGCTCTATTTTTATTTTTACTGTCCGTTTTGGGGCTGCGTAAATTCCAGTATTATCTGCTCACATTGCTTATACGGATTTGATCAAACAAAATAATATACGTTACAATTAATCCGTGTTGATAAATATTTATAACTCTTTTTGACTTTGCATTCCGACTAAACAAGTTAACCCCGAAATGAAAAGCAGGATTGAACCCGAAGTACTCGCATTAAATATGCCATTTAGTTTGTGTCGCAGTATCGCGACTCGTTGCAAAAAGGTGAATGAAGATGAAACTAACCTTGTTGAACACGTCGACCGCTTTCTTCCTTGCAACGAAATCAGTGGCGGCGATGTGTTCATTGATCAGAGTCTCGATTATTTTGTCTTCCTTGTCAGGCAGATTGTTGATGCGGACTTGCACTGGGTCCTTCTTCAGGACCTTGGCGATGTGCTCCATGATGTGCTCGATGAACGCGACACCTTCCGTGGAGCCCGGCGCCCTGCAGTAAGTGTTGCTTGCTACGTCCGTGCGCACCTCCTTACCCGTTAAGGTCCACGTGTCGTCTTCGTAACAGTTCACCATTTGTTCCATGCTCTGGGCCACCACTGACTCGTTGTGTGTCCATCCTGAGTTCTGGTAGAGCGTAGAGTCCAGGTACTTCATAACGCCCTCGTCATTCACGCCAGCCTGTTTAGATGAAGACATTTTATCAACGCGGCTAGCACGACGGTCATTCACAGCGATGAAATGCTTCGTATTCGAAACGGTAAAAGTGGTAAAATGATATTTATTAAAAATCTGTAATCAAGGCATACTTTTATATGTCTTCTCAAAATTCATCAGGTTGATTCGTGGTCTGTTGTATGTTTTCCTTCATTCCACGAGCGAAAACATAAAACAGAAGCTACGTAATATGATAAATTAAAAATTTTCAAACTTATATGCAGTGCTTCGTTTTATAATCCATCAATTGGAATTAGTGTCAAACAAAGTGAACAAACGTGGAACAATATGAAGCGTCGCTATTGCTGGAACTTCAAAACCTTACCACATAGTCGATGGCGAGGTCGAAGCGCTTTCCACACGACTCCATGTTGGTCTCCAGACTCATCACCATCCGCACTGGTACATTGAGATGCTGTGCGGCGACGGCACAGCCCACGCTCAGCATGCAGCATCTGGAGATCTTCGCTCCATACCCTCCGCCCAGACGGCGCACTTTGATGTTGATCTTGTTCTCGGGAATCTTCAGCGCCGCCGCCATGGTGACTTGCACCAAATCCATCCACTGGGAGGATGGGTACACGTCGAATCCATCTTCGATCGGCACGACCACGCACGTTTGTGTCTCCATTGTATAATGGTATTGCCCACCGATGGTAAATTTGCCTTTGATCACGTGGGTAGCGTCTTTGCGACCTGGAAAGTAGGAAATATATATTCTTAAACGCATCGTTAAACGAAAGCCGGATAAAGAACATCTTATTACTTTCTAAAAATAAATAAAATACGTCGTCTATATTACATTACGGTGTGTATACTACACACTCCGCAATATATATATTTTTTCCAAGATTTCCACAACCATATTGATTTAATTCCGCCATTTCTACTTGGACGGTGAAAACAAAGCCGGGCTTGGAGATCCGTGGCTGAATGGTCAGGTGAACACGGTTTTACTCTGTAATCACTCTGGTCCTCAGATGGAACTGGGAGGAGATAGACATTTCTGAAAAAATTAAGTGCTATTTGCAGGACATTGGTAGTTTCAAAGTGAAAATTGGTCATCTCGTTGGCGTGGTCAAGGGCTTCACAGTCCTGAAGATCGCTAACGTCGACAAGACCAAGGCCTGCTAAGGGCCGCAAATCGTCCACACCTGTACAAACCTGAACAAACCTGAACAAACCTGTACAAACCTGTACAAACCTGTACAAACCTGAACAAACCTGAACAAACCTGTACAAACCTGTACAAACCTGTACAAACCTGTACAAACCTGTACAAACCTGTACAAACCTGTACAAACCTGTACAAACCTGTACAAACCTGAACAAACCTGAACAAACCTGAACAAACCTGAACAAACCTGTACAAACCTGTACAAACCTGTACAAACCTGTTCCACACGATAGATAGTTTGTTATTTTCAATTAGTAGCCGCGTTTTCTTACTATCGATCTTGGTGGCTTCCTTGACTTTCTTGGTGACAATGCGCGCTGGGTCGTCGGCCTTGAGGGCGTCTTCGAGCGTGTAGACGCCCTTCTTGGCTGCGGCCTGGACGTCGACGAGCACGTGTTTGACGGCGTCGTTTGCCCGCTGTTGAGACGTCGCGACGATCATGCCGACCGGCTGACCAGCGTACTTGATCTCCCCGCTGCAGAACAGCTGGAGACAACACGAACGTTTCATTGCTCATTTCCTTGTCAGTAGGTTTCCGATCTCAGATACAAGCGTGATTTCGAGAATCAGCGAGAAGTCTCCTCGACTCCACAGTGTCTTTAATTCACTGCCCACTGATGGAGCAATGCTTCACGATACAAAATATACCACAACATTGCTTGAATTGGTGTTTTTTATTTAATGAATTTGTCCTTTGCTAGTGTCATCAGATTGGACATTTATAATTTGAGCCGAAAACGATGTCCAGATGTGATGACAAAAATTTTCGCGTTGATTTGTTTTTTCAACCGATGGCTGTATTCTCATGGAAACCGTGAAACCGTTGCTACGATTACGTCCAAATTCACGATGAAATAATCAGTCGTAATATTTTATCTTCAAATTCAACGTTCTCAGATAATTTAAGAAATAGAATAGAATTCCCTTTTTCTGAGATCACCCATTTTGGAATCACTCGTGTCTGAGGAGTGAGGACAGCGACATTAAGTAATCTAGTTGGATAACATAATACTGTAGCTTGTGAGAAACACGACACTGTTACACCCCTAATGTTCAGATCGCTTCTTTTGGCAATGGTACCCACACATTAGTCCTCATGTTGATACAAATATTTATCCGAGAGCTAGGTGTGCGTGAGTCACACACACCCCTCCCCCACCTCCATCCCCACCCACCATCCCTGTTGTCGAGGGCCTGAAGTCCCATTGCTGACCGGGGTAGGAGTCAGTTCGACGGCGACACTTCGTTGATTTTCTACATTGTTATCAAGATGTTAAGCTCTTACCTCCTCATCCTCAATGAATCCAAACATAACGGACGTGAAACTGTTCTTTCCAGGCACATCTTTCGCCTCGTAAAATGCAACAACTCCGGGTTGTTTCTGTAGAACAAACAAATCAAGAAGTGTGTTAAATAAATAACAAATACCGAACAGAATAATTGTATGTGTATGACGGTCGAGTCGAGGCTCGAGGCACATTACTAGAGTGACAACTGACCAGCGCGTCGCTGGCGTCAATTTTCTTGATGGTTCCCTGTCCGATTTGAGTGAGCACGAAAGCAGCGTGCAATTCGCCGGGTAGAGGATGCACATCGCCGACGTACTGCGCCTCGCCTGCCGGAAGACAAGCACTGTGTTATTATCGTCTCACCTCACCCAATGCTTAGCTTTGCCAACGCAAATTGATAAGAGATTGCAATCGATTACCTGCACACTGCACCAATGACTCCAACTTAACGACCGGCTCATTTAGCGGCCAGACTGTCTTGTTAGTGTCGTATTCTTGAATGCCGCTTGAGAGAGGTCGCACCAATTCTTTGCCGCCGCTGATGAGATTAGCTGGCAGTCTGTCTCCAACCAGGCTCAACACAAACTGTAGACGAACGCGTGTTAGTCATTATCATGACTATCATGACTTATAGTTTTATCATATTTGTCAGGTTATTTAAATAATTACACGTTAAATCTCTTACTTTGTAAAACAAGGCCTTAGCCAAGCCTTTTCTGTACTCCACCGACGCGTCTGGCAACACGACATCGGGCACCAATTCGGCATCCAAGGAATTCAGAGCCGCGCTAAGAATTTCCCGATCGAAAAGATTTTTCCCAGTCAGGTACTGTTCCGTTTTCGACGCGTGTATGAAGTTCGGATCGATGCCTCCGAACACGATGTTGGGCACTTCGAGCACCAATCCGTTGTTCGAGGAGTCCAGCTTGAACATGAACCCAGCGTTGACGTACGCGTGTGCGTTCTGGGCCCTGGGCATGATCTTGTACGTCTTGACGGCGTAGGCGTCGTTCGGTAGCACCGGCAAGTTGACGCTGTACACGATTCTACCCTTGAGATTCATGTCCAAGTACGCAGGCAGCGAGATGTTGGTCTTCTTCAACTGTTTGTCCATGACGGTGACCGTCGCGCCGACAGCTTCCAACATGATGAACATGTCGGACGGGAATTCCCGGTGATCGTTCTTGATTGACAAGTTGCCGGCCAATGTGCCGATGTTCCTCACCGGTACATTGGCAATTAGATCGATGTGCGCGGCGAGCACTTTTGCGTACGAGTAGCCCTGGTTCTTCGAGATGGAGTTCAACACCTCCATGACGGCTGTCAAGCTCATGTTGGCGCCGAGGACAAGTTCGGGGCTGGTGGAAAATGTGTGCAGTTCTTGCACCCCCGTGATGTCGATGAAGACCGCAGGTTTGACGGTACGCCGGTACACGCCTGGACAAAGTTTATCAATTAATACCAATTAGACAGACAATCGGGTTTTCCTGAAGGTTACATATTCATCGTGGCGTTGTTGAATGAACTTTTAACGTTGTACATCATCAGTGGCGAATGTCCAGTAAAAAGTCATGCATCGATGTGGCGTGAACAGATGCAAGTTAGGCAACATTGCAATGGATTATAAATGTAATGGGTGGCCAGAACAATTACTGAAGATGTGCATCGAATATAATGACGCAAAATTTTAGTTGAAGCTGGTCCACGAATTTCGCCAGTCATTTGTTACTCGTCTTGAAACGTAGCGTCCCATTTAATTTCTTGACCGAGATGAAACTACAAATAAGACACGAAGAGCTAGACAAGCGAATCACCTTGAGCAGTATTCCCTGCCACCAACATGTAAGGCTTTTCCCCGGCTGAGTCCAGGGCGTCGAACAAGCCTTTGATCGTCGTCACTCTGAACCATTCGGCGTCATCGAGTGTCACGTGGACGGGGGAGTCGGCAATCAACGGGTCGATCTTGTGGCACGAATCATTGCAACTCAATCCACTCTTTGGACAGATCTTAACACCTTTGCATATGTCCTGAAAAAGAAAAATATTTTTTGCTGCTGACCGAAAATCCCGAATTTTACCTATAAATCGCAAGTCTATCGTAAAAATGTCAACAGTGAAGGAATTGCGGATCGAAAATTAGCATTGCGATCAATTTCCACGCAAAAATATCCACTTATTCGAGGTTTGACCTAGCTAGAGATCAGAATTGAAGTTACCGCATGGATATTTCTCGTGGGGATTATAAAATGAAGAAAAGCAAGAACTGAATCACCTCGATGTCACTAGCGTTGCCTGTCTTCGGAGCATCGCTGGCCAAAGATTTGAACGCGTCAAGAATTGGCCGGTAACCAGTGCAGCGACAAATGTTGCCTCCAAACGAATTTTCCACCTGCTCCATCGTGACGGACTTGTCTTTTGTGAGAGCGTACATGTTCATCACCATCCCGGGTGAACAGTAGCCACACTGTGTGCCGTGCTTCTTCGACAAGATCTCTTGGATCGGATGGTATCCGTTCTTCCTGTCACCGATACCGTCGATCGTTGTTATGGCCCATCCGTGGCAGGAAAATATCGGCACTAGACACTGGAAAATCACCTGAGTTATTTTAACAGTTTGCAGAGAAAATACTGTTAGGGCCGCCGGCCGAAGCAACAAAGTCTAGATATAGGTGAAAGGCAAGAATTCATCTCCATCGTTGAAATCTATCGGTTGTTTTTGGTTATTTAAGCTTATCAATACTTTCACACTTTTAACTTAACACCTTCAGATATGTGGTTATTGGTAACTCAATCGAAAATAAATGTTTCATTCTATTTGAAATGTTATTTTTGAATAATGTTCCGATATTCGTGTTTCTACTATCCGATCGAGGTATCGTTTATATCTAGGTATGTATCTTAAATAACGAAGACCAAACAGGAATTAGAAAAGAAATCTCATTTGAAAACTCATCAAGTTTGAACGCTATGAACCCGATTGGATTTTCAAGACACGTTCATCGTCTAATAAAAGAAAAACTAGTGGTGCAAGGAAGGCTGTTATCAAACTATGATGCATTTTTTAGATAAAAAGTCGACATATTATTATCGCTTTCTAATAGAGTTAAGTATAATATAATGCATTAGTTTTTAATTTTAAGTCGCAACTACTGTCTTATAAGAATCTCATGACATGTAACGTGTTATCAATCGCAAAATAGATAAATACAATTGTTCGCACTTTTTTAAGGCACATTATCTTAGCATGTAAGTTTTCAAGAAATTAATTACACGGGGTGTTATGCTAAAAAGTCAACTGAAACATATCTGTTATGAAAAAATTTAACTAAAGGAACTATCCAGGAAAAGTGTAAGTATAGTTTTAGTTAGCATTCAATTAGCAATAATTTTTTAAACAAAAAAGTATTGCGCAGTGGTTAGATCTGCGTAGTGCTAGTTGGTGATAGTTGGTGATAGTTGGTGATAGTTGATGATAGTTGATGATAGTTGATGATAGTTGGCGCTAGTTGGCGCTAGTTGGCGCTAGTTGGTGATAGTTGGTGATAGTGCCATGTAAACAATAACAGTTCGCCCGAGATTGCACCGTGCATTTCATTAGCCAGGCGCCGAGACAACGCAAACAATGTGTGACAAAAGCCCACCACTCGGCGGGAAAAGCCGGTCGGACGTGCAGGCTTCTAAGACGCATTCACTCACCGAGTTGACCCCGTAGGTGACATCTTGCTGCGAGACAAGATCCTTGGATGTGACACTAACGACACAGGTGCCACAGCCTCCCTCCTGGCACATGTTCTTCGTGCCTTTCAGATTCGCGTGATCCCTGATGTAGGAGTTAAGGGAAGTTTCTCCGGCCACATTTCCGTCCACTGAAATATGCGTTTTTAGGGTTGTTAGGGTTGTTAGGGTTGTTAGGGTTGTTAGGGTTGTTAGGGTTGGGGAATCTCCCCAATTTTTTTGGTTTTTTTACTAATGGCTTCGCGGATGCTCAATTAAATTGCATAGTTTAGTGTGAGTGTATTTTCAATGACGCCGATTGAAAACTATCCTAGGGTTTAGAGCAGAGTGAAATTGGTGAAATTTGTTTAAGACCCGCAAGAAATGTGGATGTAGGGTTTAGAATAGTGATGCGTTGCCCCATTGGTGTGTAGTGAATTATTCGATGACATCTAGTTGTTCCTGCGCTGAATAAACAATTATTATTATTATTTTTTTTTTTTCTATTTTATTAGTAGTACTGTGTTGATAAAATTTCCCTATGCCTAAGTAGGTCTATGATGGTGCGCAAAATTTTCCTCCTTCGACCGATAATAACCAATAGAGTTGACTCAAAAGCAAGAACATAGGCTGTTTTGTATATTTTGTTAAAACATTATATGTACTTGCATATATATTATATATACTATTTATTACTTTTATCTTTTAACTTTCTTTTATTCTGCAGTATAAATATGATATCGCGGGGCCGTGCAGGAGGGGTGGGGGGGGGGAGGGACTCAGACCAGGGTGTTTCCTTTCATTAGCATGTGCCCTGGCGATTTGGGACACCCCTGGTGGAGGCTGCACGTTTCCTTCCACGTGATGCAAACAAGTGCACGGATTGTGCGGGAAAAGCGATTGCGAACTGATGAAAATAACACGGACAACCGTATAGGAATTCAATCCGTTATCTTGAAAAAAAGTATCAGCTTACCGACTAGCAGTACAGTCAAAATTTTCATTGAAAACGAAATTATAACCGACAGTGTTATTTTCTGTTGTACTAATCAATAAATGTTCAGAATAGATTATTTGCCATCTTTAATTGAATTTCTTGTGTCCGGTTTTGTGAAGAGATGCAAATTGTTAATCGGCCGAGCTGATTGCACGCAGTTGCTACTTTTCATCCAAGCAGGATGTTGTTGAAAGTCCTATTGACCGTGGAAAGCGATCAGAAAATGGATTTCGAATGTAACATCGATGAAAACTTCGGGAAAAATACAAAAAAACTTTTTTCATTTACGCAATGGTGTTGTATAGGACTAGGCGTGTGCTTATAAAAAGTGCCTAGGGGCTCTGATGTTTGGGGCACACACAAAAAAATATATCGCTAATGGCATAACTTATTTACAATAAAAACTGTATTTAAGGCATGATTTTACTTAGACAACATCATGGTCAACAGTCATTGTTGGTGGAATTATATTGGAAATTTTCTTGGTGGCTGACCCCCAAAAACCCCAAATTTCCCAACTCTACAGACACTATCGGGTTCCCTCTCTGAAAATCTGGAATTCTGATGGGAGAGGGGATAAATTAATGCGATGATACCTACAGCCAGAGCCCAGGCGGCTCTGATTTTGACCTTTAGTGTCAAACCAATTCAATCAGAAATTCATTGATTCAAATCTGCAAATCACGATCATATTCTAAAACCTGCAACTTGAAACCGGTAACTATATACTTAAGCAACGAATTAATTTATCTGCCATGCAATTAATAATAATCAAGAGACTAAAAGAAAATCTTTCTATTTCCCATGTAGTACGTATTTTCACGTGGGAAAACACGTCATAAACAGGGGATTATTTTACTAGTTATTATCTTATTATTATCTTATAAGTTGAGCGTGTTCTCTTCGAGCAGTAAGTTTTAGAATTAGTGAAAGAGACTTATCACACGTTTGGGATGTGTTCCAAACTACGTCGAGCCAACTTGCAAAAAGGGCGTGCGAAAATCATGAACCACACCAAAATTTCTCTGCCTTTAAGAGTTACTGATCGTCAGCGAAAAAGTTTTTTGCTAAGTCTTTCCACTTATTTTTTTCGAATTTTTTTTTGGTTTGCGTATAAATTATTTGATTTGAATAAGCTAAATAGGTATCCTTAAATGTTATTTCCGACTTTGTTTGGAATGAAATGGCGGAAACTTCGAATCCATTTTGGATAAACATTAAATGTCGACAGATGACACCGCTATCAGTTGATTAACTCGACAGTAAAAACCGGAAAGGTGAATAGAAATTTGTATTTTCGGCTGTCTGTATTTTGTATGCTAGCAATGGAATCTGACAGCTTTGAAATAACCACCAATAGCATCACATGTGCATATTTTGTTTCTCATGTTTTTACTAAATTTGAAGAGTGGACCTTATTCCCAAAACAAATGATATTATTTCGTGTTTATTGATATTAGGAGATATCAGAAACGATCCGAAAAAACGACTTAATTGTAGAAGACCCCTTGCTTTATTCCTTGCTTCGTATATTGTTGGTAGGAAATGAACTGCGTCCGTGGACGCTGGCCAATACAAGGGAAAACTCTATTTTCACGGACTGGAAAATTACCGAACAGGGAATAACATCGTTGACCATGGCCCCGAGCCATACGTAGGAAATTGGAAGTGTTTTTGTTGCACGTTTTCTATTATTCAATGTGTCATCATATCAGCCTGTAATCAGGCTAGACTGCTGAAGCAAATTTCCGAATACATTTTCGAACTAATGTCTACGTTGTGTGGGAGAGGTCTGTAAAACTACCAGTCATCGTAAAAAAAACTAACTGACCTTGTTCCTGTATGAATAGTAAAAAAATATTTATAAATAATTGAGCAAAATATGATTGAGCTTCA
This sequence comes from Nemurella pictetii, assembly GCA_921293315.2. Lineage (NCBI taxonomy): Eukaryota > Metazoa > Arthropoda > Insecta > Plecoptera > Nemouridae > Nemurella > Nemurella pictetii. The sequence continues at coordinate 30,544,385 of OV121116.1, read as the reverse complement.
CCTGATGCAATAATGTCCTGTAGAAAGCATGGATTGTACCAACATAACACAAACGAAAATTACACCTGCAATTGCTAATTTGATGTTGACACAGATCTGCTACAGTCAAGAAACAGTTTTATTCGTATCTTATATTTATTCAGGCGTTATCTTTTCAAGCCAATGGAAGAACATTGTAAATATATTTTAACTGCACTAAAAAATATGCACTTTGTACCTTCAATCAAACAACGATGACTTGGTTTTATCTTCCAAAATAGCAGTGAGACCGCTAAATGGAATTCTCTTTTAAATGCAGTACCTGAATTTATCATCAATGTTTGGCAATCAACTTGCAAAGCGTCAAGTTAACGTACCGAACTGCCGCAGTGGAAAGTGATCGATTGATTTTTAATGTCAATTGCCCACAGCAAAGCGAGGTGTTTTTGTTTAAATGTATGTTTGGGAATAAATGTCAACAATTTTTTTTTAAAGTTCATATGAAAATTTAAATAGATTGTCCTTTAACACACATATATATAGAAATGAAATATATGAAATATATTATTATGATGAAATGAAATGTATATCGCCTGAAGACTGATTCAATTCAGAAATCACCACTGGACTAAAATAACATTGAAATATCATTAGACCAATTTGTGAAAATGATGGGGGTCAGAGAGGTCCGAATCGAAATCAATGTCAATCATTCGTCGGCACACCCAACTGATTCATATTGAAGTTTGCCAGTTAGTCTTCGAAATTTTATTCAAGAAATGCAGAAGCAGTTTGTCTGGCCCACTTCTCGCCAACTTCAATGTCTGTCGTTTAAAAGCTAATTGATTGCTAGGAGATAGATGGAAATGGTAGCAGGTCTGCAATTTCCATACAATGAGATGCTATCGTCACAAGAAGCAAGTAACAACTTCTCTCCTAATTAACAAAGGAAAGGTAATGTTACTTGAGCTATTAATTAGTGTGTTTAATTAGTACTTTCGAGTCTTACGTACCTTTATACTTCTTCCCGTTGATGGAAAATGATACCTCATCCTGGACGCTGGAAAATAAATGAAAATACAGTTGTTTGCGTATGTTGGATCATTCCCAAAAATCCGAAATAAATTATTGGTCACATTACCGACAAAATTTGAAAATTTCCCTGTATAAGCTGTCACATGAATGAAACGATTGGTTTGAATTGAGAATAAAATACTGTAACCTCTCGACCTTAGGCTGTGCAGCCACTAACCACTAAGCTCATTATTTAATCTGCATACATCTTGTTTGTCTAGCACCAACTTCAAATTCACTTTCTAAATCTCGAGTCTCTTCTATCGAGACGTACAAAAACCGTTACATAATCAACGCTACTCACCTCAGTTTTGGTTCTGACATATTGTCACCGAATATGCACAGCTGAATGGTTGAACACAGATCGAGTTCGCTGAACGAATTACTGGCAGCGAAGTGTGCCGGTAAGAACTGTGAACGAACGTCACTGCACACCGACTTCACCGACTACACAACCAGCACAGCTGCAGAAGCGAGTACCTACTGACAGCCTCTGACAATCGCAGATGCTTTCCGCAAGTCCAACGCATATGGATGGTCCGGCCTTGGATCTACCCCCGGCTACGTAGGCTACCTGCACGTGTGTAAAATTGAGTTGAGTGCGTAGCGGGCTAATTTGTATTTGCGATCCGCAAATGCACTGCGGAGCAGCTAGTGTTCCACTGGACGCGCGAGGTATAGATATATTGGTATGTTGTGTATTCTAGCTTCTAGACGCTTGATATATTGTGCCTAGTCATATTGATGAGTATGGTAATTTGTAACGCGGGATGCAGACATTTCAGGATACTTCGGCGTTCATAGTTAATTTTCAAACAATAATCGAGTTATTAAATTGGTCAATATGTACATCTTATTTGGGGTATATCATGTGTGTGTGCCATTTTTTGTTGGTTTGAGGGTTTAAGGATAATCAGATGAAGTTTTGGGGAAGTTTTGATTGTTGGGTTGGAGAGAAACGTACGGGGTGAACCAGAAAACGACCAATATCATTGAAGATATCGTACAAACGATATTTGTTTGAAATTATCTGCTATTGACTATAGCTTTTTCAAGCCCTATACGTGTGGAAAACCATGTGGCTCTTTAAAGTTGATTTTTGACTCAATTTTTTATTTATGAAAATCGTTACCAAATTCAAGAATCATTCAAAATTTTAAAGATTGTGTACAGTAGCTTTGCTTCAAAAAAGTGAGGGGTAAGACATGTCAATGCTTTGCCATCCCGCAATATCCCAAAATTACGCAAAGTTTCATGTTATTTTTTGTTGACATTTTTTTTAGATAAATATAATATAGAACTAACTCCTAAGTTAACCGGTCTCAATCATTGCAACTATAATTTCTCAAGACATCCAACTAATTCACAGATATGTGAATCTCCATCCCCAAAACATCTCTATTTGAAATTTACAGGTAAATTTGTTTTTGAAATTGGAAGCTTTAGAAATCTGGAACCCGTTATTTGCCTGTAAATGTCGTGAAAATCACAGGAAACCTCCAGCAGAACAACCTGGGACCTGAGACTCCCAAATGCAACACAAGCAGCGTGCACGGAGGAAGATCCCAGTTCCCAGTTCCCAGTTCCCAGTTCCCAGTTCCCAGTTCCCAGTTCCCAGTTCCCAGTCACATTCAGTGGAAAGCTTTAATTATGAGCAGTGAACGTTGATTACAGACGACAAAAGCTTCTTAGATCACATTGCGCGAGACGTCAATTTTAATTGCACTGTACCACAAGTAGAGGTTTTTATCTGCTATAGCTTCAAATCTCAAATGCTTCGAGTAGTTACCTAAAAGGAAAAATAATCAGAAGCAATGCAGTTTCTCGTCGTTCCACGAAGCTTATACATTAGCATGTTGAAATCTCCATGGGAAGAAAAATGTTACAGCCACAATATTTCAAGCTGAAGATTGAAATACATTTTCTCGAAAACGAAATAAAAGAAGATTTGGATTTGCGTCTTTGATGAATTTAACTGAGTTATGATTGACGAATTGAAAACCCGCAAGAGATTAAATTAATATTCATCTCTTTATTCATGAGCATACAGAATCTAAAGAGTTTCGAAGCATCTTCATAGAAATGCATGTTTTTAAGAAATCTGTATCGACTTTTGTTCAACGGATTCATGATTGGGGTACATCTCTTACCGAAATTTATTCGGTCCAAGTTTTTTATCCGATTTATTTTGATATTCCGACGTCTTGACAAAAATTTCCATCAAAGAGATCCTTCTACGATTATCGCTGTAATTTGAGTTCATTATTATAATCTTCGGGAGCAAAATACTTGGCGAGTTTCCCTACTTGTAGCATCTTAAGATGTCGTGGCGTGCTTCAATTTCTGCATCCCAGCATGAATGCATCATTATCTAACCACGACAAAAAGTTGCAGGAAAAAACAACAATAACAACAACAACAGTTCTATTTATAAAAATGACGATGCATCACGAAGAGCTGATTTTCTTTGCTCATTGAATTCGTTGAGTTGTAACAACCTGCTTGATATCGACCATGACTTGCAACTTCAGTAGTTTGCCCACAGCAGACAAGTTAAAGCTGTTTGGATTTCATTCATTCCATCACCATCACCACTAATTAATATTTCCAGTTATCAACACTTGAAATTTTCATTTCGTACTTATAATATTAGTTACCAAACCATCAGGTAAGCCTTTCGATTTACCGATCAGTAAATAAAGTGATAATACAAATATCTATTTATAGCCTTAAACCAGATCTTATGTAATTCTGTAGATAAAATTGATAATGCTAGAGATTTTATTAAAACAAGATGTCGATAAGGTAGTGTAACGCTGTGACCGACTGTGCTGGTGAGAGTTTCTCGCTAAGCTTTCTCACGGCTCCGTGACAGCAGCAGCAGCAGCAGCAGCGTCAGCATCAGTAAAGGCGAGTAGTGAGGAAATGGCAAGAGTAAAGATTTGCATAGCGAATCCCTCGAATTCTATTCGAGCCCAGGAGCCCAACGCCTCGGTCCCCCAATCCTCCCCGGTTACGTCATCTCCCCTATTTTCATTATTCACTAAGATTACCATAACGCGTGAATTTTAGAACTTCATCTCAAATAAATATTATCACAATTTATTTGTAAACAACACAAATCCTCTAGTTATTGGTTGTGATGAATAAATTACAATTATTTATTGGCTTGAACTTGGTTTGGATCATTTACTTGGTCATAAAATTGTAATTTTGCCAAAAATAAGATCGACGAGACGAAAATATGTAAAAAAGACAAGTGAATTTAATTAGTGTGTCAGGGTTAAGACATGAGACATGTGCAATATTCATGCCCAGACAATGGAGGATCCGTATATTAAACTTGGCCTACCTACTGGCAAGCCAGAAGGACTGCCAGGGGACTTGTTTGCTCAAACACCAGCCAACACCCGACAATAACATTTGATAGTGTTGCCACTTGGCCCTGCATTATGCATTTACAAGTGATCTTCAGGAATCAAGATTGAAATCGATAACGGAGGTATCGAGAATTTCAGATGCATCAGATGGACTTCTGTTAATGTGGCGATGATTGAAATGTGGCGGTAGATGTGTACACTATCAGAATTTAAATACCTACAGTTAAACGTTTTCTCAGACTTATATATTTATACTTTAATTATATACTTTATTTATACTCATATAATTTCATGGTTCATAATGTGAAATAGTAAAACCACTTGTTAAAATCTTCAAAAGTTTTGTGAAAGACTTCTTGGGCTTCAAGAAAATTGGATTTAATTGTTACACTACCAAGAAAAAACAGAGTTGACACATACTTGGAAATAGAAGATCACAAACATTGATATACATAAGTCAAAGTTGATAGATAAAATTTACTGCAACAGATATCGAACTTTTAGAAAGAGAAACGAGAAACTGCAATAGAATTTCTACTAGGCAAAATTGTATTTCCTTTATTAGTTCAATCTAGTTTATTTAGTTCCAAATTACTTTTTAATTCAATTCGCACGTATGGTCACAATTCATTATATAATAGATATCCTTATGCAAATTACAAAGCTAGCAAAACATCGGTAGGCACAGGAAATGGCTGCCATAAGTTGACCATGTCATCTAAGTGGTCAATCCTGTCTGGTAGCGCTCGTGGTTGTGGTTTTCCCGGATTTCCCACATCCGTTCCAGGCCATGCTCAGCTAATCTCGAAATGAAAACAGTCTACGGAAATATCCAAGACCACTTTCCATAGCTCTATGTGCTAAGATAGGTGGTCGGAACTATGTGCAGTGTTGAATTTTGATAACTCAATGCTCTTCGATCAAACACCAGCCTCTTATTTACCCTGATCACTCTGTAACACAACCGCCATCTCCTCTCGATAAACTATGAACTATGTGTGTTTAGAAGATCCCACCAAACAGTATGTAATTTGCAGATAACAATTATGCTGTACTTAACGTATCAATTGTATCTCTCTACGACGAGCATATTTTTCTGTGGTTCCAATGAGTTGTTGATTTGTATGTTTTTTTAAATTTTCAATTAATTGGTTCGTAAACAAGAAATACTAAGGCTTACTGCATTGTATTATTCATTGTTCTTGTATGCTATTATATTTTTTATTATGCCATTATTTTTCACATAATTACATTTTTTTCTTATTTTTAATGGTAAAGCATGTTTAAGAACACAACTGCAAAACACAGACTTAACTTTATCAAAAGAGCCCTCATGCCACTTGAGCCACCATTTCTGGGAACCTCAGAAGATATAAATTGATGAACTTGTTTACTTTGGTGGCATCTCATAAAACAACAGCAAAAAAAACATTAAGATGTTCGAACTTCGGCGGCACTCAACGAAAATAACGAGCATCCAATATTAGCTGAAATAATATAACCATGATTGCTTGTCAATTTGGTTTAAGTCCAGGCTAGAATGGAAGGAGGAGAAGGAAAACTGTGATGATCACTGGAGCTTAACAGTTACCGCGCAAGTGTTCACTTATTAGTAATTGGGTAATTGGCCATTATTGCCATTGTTTTTCAGCAAGAGAAACATCGATACACATTGTAGAAAAGTATTGGCATGCCAATGAAAAAAAACTAAGTTAAACCACTATGTCCGTTTCCAATACTGGTCCATTCTAAGACTTTTCATCGATTTCCTTATCGTAACAATAAACTACATCGGAAATACTTTCAAACTGTGACAGAACCGATGACTTAATCAAACTGAATTTTTTCAATATCTGTTATTCCAACAAGATGCAATACTCCCACTCCAATTCCGCTTCCAGCTATTTTTTACGAGGTCTTGTCGTAATGGATATTATGGAGTGTTTCTCCTTTTCAAAGGCGCTTCAATGTGACTAGCTATTAGTAGCTAGAGTAGGCAGCTAGAGTAGGCAGCTAGAGTAGGCAGCTAGAGTAGGCACAGGCAGTAGGCAGCTAACAATGATTGGGAGTCGCTGTTGTTCTTTTCTCCTCTACAGCCGGCTATCACAGAATCAGTCAGTCGTTGCTTTGAGTTGCACATGCGAAGTGTTCGGCGTTACTATGTGCTTCATGCGCGGTGTTTTCATTTCTGCATGCTGCTTTTTTGTTTTATTGAATTTGGGTGAGTTTTTCATCTCTTTTATCAATTTGGTGGTCATTATTTGTGTGCGATTTGAATATTCGTTGCGATCTTAGAAAATTTTGTGTTATGCGCGCCGATATTTATTTCGAATTGTGTCACGTGCTTTTTGATGCCACGTGGATGGGGTGGGTGTGAAGGTTTCTTTGTTTTCCGCAAGAAAATACAAGATCTGGCAGAATTGGCAAGATTCAGGCATTTCTTATGTATGTGTTAGCAGTTTTGAAAAAGCATTCGAGTTTTCTTTTACTTATTGCCTATAAAGAGTGACGTCTATTTCATTGGACAGACGGAAAGAGTGTTGTGGCTTCGGTTAGCTGCCCGCAAAACCGACAGTAATGGATAGTGACCAAGCAATTATTTCACTTATCATTTCTCGACTACACCCCCATGTTTCCGGTAATAATTGCCGACTCCAGCTAGTACTTATAAACGGATTTCAATCGATTTCGCTTTCACTTATGCTTTAAGATACCTACCGACTTTAGATCTGGTGACGGAAATAAACATAACAGAAATAATATCCCAGTAAAGATGGTGGAATAAAATGAACAGGCTTACTTGACATTCTGAGGAATTCATTATTATGATAGGATTAAGTCGCATGGCCTTCCAATAATGTTAGTATTATGTTGCTGTCGCCATTGTCATTGTGATGAGAATAACATACGTAATAATGTATAACGAGTGGCCTATAATGAAAATGAGCGTGACTACATCCGTCAACTTTGCCCGTGATATCCAACAGTGGGATTTGCTCCTGTGAAGCAATTTCATCCAGATCACTTTCAACGAAAGTGAGTGGGAAATTGAGATTTGTTTGAAATAATGGGTACCTCAGCCTAATGTTCTATTCGAAACACACAGAACAAATGTTTATCTGATAAGTCTAGTTTTAACAGTCAATGAATCAATCTTTAGTTGTAAGACGCAGCTATAGCAACACAATCGAATCAATTATCCCAAAGGTGTTTGACCTAACGTCTTTTCGGTATTACCTACTGAAAGTTAATATACATTTTTATTAGTTACAATATATTTCACAATTAAACACTATAAATAACAATTGTGACTAAATTATGTAGAAACGACGTTGTTACCGTCAATTATTCTCAAGGCTTGGGAACATCGTTCCCACTTTGTGGTTAGCAGCGAGAGCATCACATCATCATATCAAGGATAACCTACATCAAGAACAAAAGGAGATGAGGTCTGAGAAGAATAATTCAATGGTGTGAGAAAATCAAGAATTTTATCATATTATTTCGCACGAAGGACCTTGCTTTGAAACCAGCGATGAAAGTATATTATAACAAAATTTTAATTTTTTTTTGTCTTTTTTAACAATCTTTGGCAAGGAAAATAAAGGATATCTACGCTACTTCTACAGCCAACCTACATTTTCATGCAATATAACTTATTTACGTGAATTTCTTAGAAAATAAATGACAATGATTCATTTTGCTGTTACGTGGGGATGATGAAGTGATAGTCCTGTAACTAGAATCTATCTAATAACGAAACATGCACTGCGTTTAGAATTCAATTCATAAATACTGTTCAAAGCCGTATAATAAAGCATCGCGATGCACTATGGTTAGCGTAATAAATAAAACATATCAGTATTAACCAGGAAATTACGGAAGTTTTTCTTTCTCGTCGATTTCGATTGTGGAAACAAGCTGATAGAATTGTGTAATTTAGCGACGAGTCACAGCAAAGCAATTCCAGGTACTAATTTGTCACATCCATTAAAGATCGACGTTAATATAATAGATAGTGAGCAGCTAATAAGCAATTGACTTTGAATCTGTCATTTTTGATGGGAAATAATGACACTTGTACCAGTGACACACTCGATAGTGATCTTCCCAACAGTAACAGCGTATTTAACAGCGACTCCATAACACCATTAGCTCACTAACCTAGAACTCGAACCGTGAAGAATGCTATCTCACGTTTCTCTCAACAACACCAGTGTCAAGAACTGATAATATTTCTAGAATTAATGAATATTGAATATCGATACGATTAGACACCCCAGAAAAGAAAGCTGCTTAGGTAAAGAAGCCTCTATACCCATCAAATCAAAATGACTTCCCATTTCTTTCCTTGTATCTTACAGAGCAATGTTGTTCACAGGATCGTGTTCGGTAGAGTTTGAAGATTCGCCCGGTGAAGGTGAAGCGGAGATCGGGAAAACCGTGCTCATCCAATGCGGAACCAAGTTTCCTGTGGTGGAGTGCCAATGGTACTGGATATCTCTAACGGAGCAAAGCCCTCCTCTCGTCATTTCCACTTTTCCGGCATACGGCAACGACAGCCGGGGCTGCAGTGTCAGATTTAAGAATGTCAAAATCGAGCAAGAAGGCTTGTGGGTGTGTGGTGCAAGGGAGGAAGATGACGGCAACTTTACTTTAGCACCGCCGTATCGACTAGCCGTCGTGCCGGCGTCGGCGTCGGCGTCGGCGTCGGCGTCGGCGTCGGCGTCGTCGGCGTCGGCGTCGCCGATCACAACAGACTTGCCAACAAGAATAGGTAAAGTATCGGCGGAGAGAAAAAGCCGCGATTCGTGGATTTTATTTTTGTGGTTGTGAACGGAGAGTAAATTTATAGCCCACTAAAACGGGACTTGAAATTTTGTGGACTTCAATGTAAAGTTTTTTAATGGGCAGTTACATTGTTTAGTTTTCTCTGGTAGATTTGACACCTTTATTCAACGCAATGACTCAACTCCGAGTCAGAGTTAAGTACATTGTCATGGTTATAACAGCCAATCAAATCCAGCGAACATGGTGTTTTCTTACATTATCTCAACAACCCTCTGAAGTAAAAAATACTGTCAACGTGCCCCCAAGATTGTCTTTAAGAACTAGGAAGCACTAAGGAAAGAAAAAATTGGAAATTGTAAATTGTGAATATTAAATGCCAGCATCCAAATTTCAGTTAAATATTTTGATTTTTCTTGACTGTTTTTTGTTTGCGCCTAGTCCAATTCGCCGAGATCACTCAAGACACACATGCGAAGGTCCGAATGCCGATGCATCTCATCTGCAAGACAGCTGAAGAGGTCGAGGAGTGCCGTTGGACGTGGAAAGCCAACGACACTAGCGAAGAAGCGCTAATCAGAAAAGTGACGCCATTCGGAGACCAGCGTCTCAATTGTGATATCAAATTTGACCACGTGCTACCAGAACACGAGGGCATCTGGACATGTGGGGCTCGATTTCGAGACCAAGATACATTTGCGTCGGCTCGACCAATAAATGTCACGATCATGACCGGTGAAATACTTCATTAAGTCATAGTGACAAAGATTTCTACGTATATTGGCACACACGAATTCTTTTGTTAATACTTAACTATAACATTTCAGAAGTGGGCTTTGTGCAACTCTCACAAGACATTCAAGTCGCGTTAGGAGCATCCGTCCTACTGAGGTGTATCACCAACATCGGCGTGGACAGATGCAGGTGGAAATGGCAAGGGTTGGCGGCTGAAAGTGATCAAGCGGTTGTCGTAAAACAGTTCCCCGCGTACGGGGACGAGGGAAGAGATTGCAGTGTGCGACTCAAAAGCGTTTTGGAGGAGCATTCGGGAGCGTGGACGTGTCAAGCTCGCCTTGAACAAGATTCAGACTTCTACAGCGCACCACCAGCGACACTGACAATTCTTTATCCAGGCAAGTTGTATAACGCCGCGAACCTCCGGAGATGGACTGGGAAATGTTCAAATTAATAGATCCGACGTTGTATTTTATGGTTATTTCTTTTCTTCCAGCCAACATAAGTTTTCTTGAGGAGCCGCAAGACATATTAGCCCCTCTCGGATCCCCGGTCGTGCTGCGTTGCGTAATTTCCACGCAAATGGAGGAATGCTCGTGGACGTGGCGGCCTTTGACAGGAAACGTGTCGCCAATGCTGGTAAAAAGTTTCCCACCGTTCAACAACCGCAGCCGAGACTGCAGCGTTAGATTCAAGAGCATTCGCTACGAACAGGAAGGCATTTGGGGCTGCAGTATTCGGGGCCAACCAGAGAACATAACTTTGTCAACAAGACTCGCTAAATTGAAAGTTTATGAACCAGGTAACGTAATTTCGTTGACTGCTATGACCACAATCATCAGTGCTCTGACCAATTTTGTTAATGCATATTTTATGTCTTAGGCCCAGTGACCTTCGTCCAGTTGACTCAAAATATACTTATCTATCCTGGAGGGCCGCTCCTATTACAGTGCATCACTTCAACTAAAATGGAGATGTGTCAATGGACTTGGAAAGCAATTACGGAATTGAATAGCACAAGTCCGATGGTCGTGAAACAGTTCAAGCCTGTCGAGAAGGGTGGGAGGGACTGTACAATCAGGCTTGCTAGTGTTAAGATGGAGCAAGAGGGGTTGTGGACCTGTGGTGTCCGGACTGCAGAGGAGACAGGCTTCACCCTTGCAGAGGCTGCGACGGTCACCATGCTGCATCCAGGTACGAAGATGAAGGAGAACACACCGACCACGGAAAACAGTGTTCTAATTCGAGAAAACACTATACCGTAGTCGACATACACCAATAAGGGGAAGGATTATATTGTAATTAGCTTAAGTGCACCTGGTGTTGAAATCTGTTGTGGAAATGGATGGAAATTTATCGAGATCGATATTTTATTGTCAGAGGTGGTATTAACGGGAAACAGCGCGGTCACGTCTATTTTTATGGTACTATAGGTACTATTTACAAACCTTTCGTATTTTTATTTTCATATTTGCCATTTTTTTTAAATACTTGAAACATCTCCACGGAGGCCTAATGCAAATTTTATTGATGAAGGCTGCCTGTGACCCTGAAAACCGCCCCTACTGATTAGCCATACTGATGAGACTAAAACACGATTAATCTATACCTCGTTTCGGTACATGATGCTGAGTGGTGTCATGGTGGCAGCATGCATGTGCGCTCTTCACTTTTCTTGAAGAGTTTGTGTTTCCTTGGTTTGGGTTTGGTCGCTGGTGGCGGCACTATGAAATTCCAACCCCTCTAGTGGCTGCTTACACGGTGAAGACACCTGCTTGGAAATGTGGTCACTAGCGTGCACTATTTATATTTATATATATATATATATTTATATTTGTTTTCTTATTATATCTCTCCTTATTTATGGCCAATTTTATTTACGCTTTTGAAGGAAAGAAACTTTGAAAAGTCAATTTATTTACTTAAGACTTAAAAGTCTAACGAGATCGTGCCATGAATCACATTATCAAGTAATTTCGTCAGGGGATTTCCTGACTTCGGTGCCCGTAAAAATATCGTTTTGGATGCGGCAGTTAATACCGAAGATCATGATAGGACGTAGTGAGATCAATTTCACTCAATTTCACTCAATGACATTAATGTGCCACAGAAATGTCGCCTGCAAGACTGTATAGTATTGCCGATATGTATTTTCAAATTCATTATTGATCGTCTGCTTTAATTTGTTCGATGAAATGGAGTGTACTGCAATAAAAATATACAACAGAAAAAATAATTAAAAATTGTTTCCACCTGCCCCCCCCCCCCCCCCCCCCCCCCGGAGCCAACGACCTCAAAGCACAAAACATCTTTCTTTGCACAATGCTTTTACTTACACGGAGAACAAGAAGATAATGGGGTCGGTATGGTTTTGGATATTTGGTATTTGGGCTTCGCGGTGTTTTCCACTGGGTAATTGGCTGCACATCGCAAGTATGTTTTCTTAGCAAGTGGCATTACATTGTTAGTTCGTTAGTTCGTAGCCGAGGTTTGTGTCGTCAAATGAAAACAGCATGAATTTGCAGAATCTGTGACGGTAGCCCTTTGGTCATCAGCACTGAATACTGTCAGTCTGGCGTGCCGAATGAGCAGTCCCCGAGAAGAAGCAACTTGCTACTGGTACCATCTTCCTCACATGTCCATCTCAGAGCTGAATCACACCAAACAGTAAGATTGAACCCATTGAAACCAGCACCAGCACCGTCACTTTCATTCTTGCACTTTCTTGTTTACAATGGCCGCTACTGGTTCACTAGATCGTCATGGAAACCATTGCGTGTATTTCTTCGATTGGTTGATGCTCGATCTTCCTTGATATCGAATGTGTCGATCAAGAGCGTTGATTCATTAGAATCCAGAATACAAAACGTGATTTTACTTTCTTTAAACTCATGGCTTTTGCTAACCTTAGCACGCTAGTTTTCAGAAAAAATATTCAACTAGGCCATTGAATACTGAGCTACGAAACATAAACGTTTTCCCGACGTGTTTTGCAAAGCTATGCTGCCTGTCTTATCAAGGATCTAAACAATTTTCTTTTCTATTTCTTTTATATATTGATATTGATATTGTGTTGCTACTTGCCAGGTATGCAGTGCAGCACACCAAGAGCAGTGGTGTTTGCACCCTGACGTTTGTCCCTAGCCCTGAAGACCTAGGGCAATGGGCTTGCGGGTTCAACATAGACACGCAGGCTGGAGAGTGGGAGATGGCTTCTGCTAATCTCATCCTCCTCACCACCACTACCCCAGGTATTATTATGCGCTATGCATTTCCATGTTTCTACGGTGAAAAATGTTCGAACACTAGGTAATTTTTCCATCTTGTCTCTACATTTTCTTATGAAATTCCTAAGGGTTCGGCGCCTCACAACCACTAGCGCATTTTAGATTTTGAACAGTTGCCTATACCCCATATCCTTTGCCATTCCCTTTGTGGAAGAAAAAAGTGTAGAATTGGACTAAGAAAATAACTTAACTTAGGTTCGACTACAATCATTATCCCTAGATACACGTGTTACTCGACGTCTTTTTATAAGAAACAATCTCTTTTTTTTTCCCAGTTGAAGGTTGCCTACCTCCCTCCTCATTCCACTGTATAAATGTTTCCATTTTTTCAAGATATTTAGTTGTAAAATCTTTGAGGTATCTATGAGAAACTGAGGCCAAAATTGACCTTTCCGCTAGAACTTTGATTTCTAGTCGAGCAAGTAACAATCGCAAGTCAGAACTGCATTTGAAAGGGCAGATCCAAAGATTGTTTATTTGATTCGAGAAACGGATCTTTTTGCAGGATTTTCCGTATCCGAAGACAAGATGGGGTGGCTGATCGGGGTTCTGGCGGTGATGGTGCTCATACTGACTGCAAGTTTAGTGGCTGTTTCAATCTGCAAATGTCGTGGAACCGACTCGAATGAAACAGGGCTAGGTTCTTCGACTCTGTCCAGTCAGGGCGAAAAGAAAGACCATTCAAGATACACCGACACACCAACCAAGATCGATTTCCAGTTCAGGGAGAATGCTCGAAACAAGATTAATCCTGTTAGTGAAGAAGGAACAACTCAGAAGGTACTTATAAACGCCGAGCCTCAAGCTAGCCGAGACCAGCAGCATATCTACGAACGAGTAGACCAATATGTGGCTCCCACTTCTTACAAAAGCATCTATGAGAACTTGGAATAGTAATTTAATTGAGATAGAAAAGAACAATTGTTTCCAATGTTCTGATTAACATCATATCAAACTCCAAAGAATAAAGAAAGTATCAGTGGCTTTAATAGAAACAAAACGCTGATCTTTAATGTTGTCATGCAGATTATTGATTATACCAGTGAATTATGGCAAACAATTATTCCATTTTGACTACTAAATATATTTGTCATCTGAAATACGTCACTAATTATCGGATACCATTGCCATATGGCTTTTTTCATTATATACATAATCGACTGATAATAAGTTAGAACATAACAAGCCTACCTGGCATTTCTGGCTTCTCTGCATTGCGAACGACTGTCATTTAGTCATTTTCCACAGATTTGACGCCTAGATATTTAATAGGTTGTAACTTAACTACGTTGTTGTAATATTATTATAATATAATAATATAGTACTAATATACATACACGCGCTATTTTTCCTAGACCTACTCTTTCTAACACACGAAACAATACTGGATCACAAAACATCATTACTCATTAGATTCAAGAGTGAATACTCTGACTGGTGCCAAATTATACTGGTCGCCAACCTTTAGGTCAAGAAACGTTTAATATTCTCAGAACGGAAATGTTTTGAACATTGAACCCAAAAATAAGTTAAGCAGAACTTACAAATAGAACCACCATTTCATTTAAATGGGGGTAACAATAACATGAGATATATATTTCAATATAGGTAACATGAATGAACATTAACCATCGTTTTAACTAGTCATCTAGATCTAAAATTACTACATAGTGACTTTTAAGATACAGTTCCATAAGTTTTAATTCCACTCCCAAAGTATTTGGAACAAATGACCAGGTATTACAGGTGCCTCCTCTGCCTCCAATGTGATAGCATTTGATCTACACACTTCGCACGTTGGAACAGCTATTTGCCAGAACTTATTGTTTGTTAGTAACACTTGTGCCTCATTTTCCTTCATTACCGGACGAAATACTGATTTAGGTGGACTAGTAACGTTTCGATCAATCAAATCCCATATCTCTGAGCTCCATGTAGCCTCCCAGTAGCTTTGGGTACAGTTTTCTTGTATCTGAAGACGAATCGCTTGCACTTCTTCGTTTATAAACGTACATTCTGTGAGTAAAGAAATGGCAATGAAAAAGTTTAAGTGATTAGAAGACCATGATTGATAATGATATGATAAAACATTTTAAGTAAAGAAACAGAATTTACCCTTCCACAGCAGTTGGTATAAGCACAAATAACACAACACAAAATCCAGGAAAAGTGTGATGTTTCAGGCATGAATTGTCTCCAGTAAATTACTTGAGACTTGAGTTAGTCATTTAAATTGCGGTTGATGATAACAAACACATTTTTTTAAACACATATTATTGAGAATAGTGATTTTGGAAACAGTGTCCAGAAAAAAAGATATCACTGTAATGGTGTCCAGTCGAATTCCGTCATCCAGCTGGCCTTCAAACTTCCATGGAAAACCAATTCCGCATCACTTCAATCAATAAAATCACACAAGGAAACACAGGAATGTCAAAAAAAAATAATGCGAAAGTGTATCCATGCGCGGGTAAAGATCACGAAACAGTAAAACATGCATTAGCAGTGATTTCACATCAATTTTATTGTATTTAAATACCACAATTACATGCATATTCGTTAGTTATTCAAACACATGAAGATGATCATATTATAGATTAAACTAAATATCCCACACAAAATATCACATGTCTATAAATATTCAATCTATTAATTCAGTGTGATAGTAAAAATAAATTAGCTTAGATTTTAATTCCATTAAGATTGAATTTATTCTAATGATATATTGCAAATGCCTCGGAGATTTCAAACCAACCAGTACAGACCTAATTAAAAATGCGAAATAAAAATAAATGGTTTACAAAGTTGCAGATTGAAAGGTAGACATTTGAAGCTCAAAACGAACAATGAGGCATTACTGGTATAAATTTTACGTGACTTTAAAGTATAAAAAAGGATAATCATGGCTTGATAAAAATGTACTTATAATCTAACTAAATTTCTAAAGCACCGCCTCTCAATCCAAAAGGGGAATGAATAACCCAAGAGTTTTTCCTCTCCTCAATTATAGGAACTTACCTAATCACGTAACTGGCAATAAATTGTTAATACTTATCAAGGGAACATCTGTCCTCCTTCCCAATTAGTGCGTTTTTAGCACACCTAATACGCGAGCGATGTCTCTGAGATCTTGTGACTCATTCTTTTCTTCCCCCCAACGCTCATAGAATGAAATAACATGGCCAGCCAGATAACTTGACAAGAATTATTGAAACAGTCAAATTAGTGGAGTGCAGACTTGACAGCTCCAAAGGTGATTAGCTATGAGCTCTGCAAGTCAGCAGTGAGAAGGAAGGCTTCTCCGAACTCTATTTCACCTTCACTAATCGGTTCAGTGGGAGATAAGTTGAAGGTGACCACACGGTTCAGTTCAGTCTGGCGCAAATATTCGCACATTTTTTAAGGTTGCAATTTGCAAGGCGATCGGCCAATGGCACAAGAGAAAGGTCGAAACAAGTGTCTCGAAGAATGTTCCATATCCAGCGCTACGAATTTTGCCGAATCGAAACCAAAAAATGATTAAG
Organism: Nemurella pictetii; assembly: GCA_921293315.2. Classification (NCBI taxonomy): domain Eukaryota; kingdom Metazoa; phylum Arthropoda; class Insecta; order Plecoptera; family Nemouridae; genus Nemurella; species Nemurella pictetii. Next base: position 30,527,618 of record OV121116.1, on the reverse strand, counting down.
TTAATAATGGTGTTGTGGCAAATATTTTATAAAGTATCGCAATCAGCAACAGTTTTCGCGCGAGTATATTATTCGATGCTTCTAATTTCGATTGGAAGTCTGCGTAAGATTCTAGCCCTCGAGTAAAAACAAGCGAAAAGAAAACGCATTTTCTGTGTGTGGGAGTTTACTGTCACTGGCATGCACTTCAAAATAACGATTTTATGTTTCCAACCCCTTATGTTTTCAACCCCTGTGTTACGTATTCTTAATAAAAGTAACAATAAGCTCACTCGCAGGTTATCAGGTTCAGCAAAAAATTGCTGCCACGGAATAAAAATGACAATCGCCAGTCCGACAAGATGACTTTCTGTGTCGAGCATGACGAGCATAAGAGCCAACAATGATTACCTAGTACCTACCCTCCCAGACGAAGTCTCTGTTAGCTAGATGACGCTGCGAGGAGACACAAAGCATCACAACATGCGATATGTTTGGAAATTCCAACAGGTATTATTTTCTAGTAGTCTCACGAGCTTGCCACACAATCAAACAACCCGCAAGCGTTCAAAATAAATATTGCGAATCATTCCAAACGCCACACGCGGCACCACACTTACAACCCTCTTCGGAAATTGCAACCCTAAAGCTTTGTACTAAAGAAATTATCTAAAAAGAAAAAGAAGACCAATGTTAGCACACAGGATAAATGTCGTAATCATGGAATCCTCGTTATCTGTATTCTAATTGCAATACGAGAGTCACGATTTGAATGAATACCACAACTGCTAATCGTGTCTATTTGCATTGTACAGCTACAATTAGCTTTAAATTTCAACATCAGTATTACCGATTCACAGCATAGGTACAAGAAAGGTAGTGACGGATGACTTGAAATCAAATAGCCGCCACCACCGCCAAACTACCACGGATTGGATTCGACAGTTGACACTCACCTCACCCTAGACACCCGATCAGCATGGACACGATTAGCGCAGCAACCACCGCCAGCACAGATCCAAACGAAGAGGCTGCGGCGGTCGGACGGGCTTTGCTCATCGGGGGCAGATCCGGAGGCAAGAAAAACCGATCTTCCGCCGTCAACCTGTCTCCATACTTGTCAAGCAGCTCCATGATCACTCCGTTGGTCCAGCCAAATCCTAGTTGCAGCTCGTATTCACCCCCTCCTCCGTGGCCACCCGAAACTGTAGCATCGTACTGAAAAACAAAGCGAATCAAATGATCGCGAGTGCGTCGTCAAGTGCGAATCGGAGAGAATTTCAATTAGCCATGCAGTACCCACCTTTTCGTACATGGCATTCGTTTCGTTGAACGCCTTGAAGTTCGCACGTACCCAGCGTTCTGTCATCTCGTAAGCCAGCTCCTGTGCGTACAGGTCGCCGGTGTTGTCTAATCCCATGATCATTATGTACTGCAACGGTGGCCATGCATTGGGATAGTCCCATTGTTCACCGGTGTGTTCCAATGTGGACGGTACACCACCCAGGTTTAGCATCACTTGGTTCTTATCCAAATATTTCAAGATTTTATTCACGTATTGTCCTTGCCGCTGCTTATCAAAACAGCCTGTCCAGAGCGGGGAAATGTTGGTGGGATAGAAATAATCTCGCTTCTTCTCATTCAAAAGGTCGTAATCAAGCCACGCTCCAACTTCGTCGTGCCACAGGACAGCTGTGACTGCCTCGAGCCATTCTTTGGCGATCAAACTATATTTGACCGTTTTTTCATAATTTCCCAATTGGCTGTAGAAATCTGATAGAATTTCAGCATTCCAATAAAGTATTGCATTCAAATCCACTGGCACAATATATCTTGTTTTCAGGTTCGTTAAATTGCCTAGAAAAATTGAAAAATATAAAATAATAGATGTGTGTAAATATATGTACCTATATATTTATATTAGATATAAGATAATCTCTGTGACACGTCGGGACGGTGAAGGAGTTACAGTACCTTGATTTGTTCCGTTCAAAATAAACCAGCGACTTGAGAAATCCCAGCCAGACTCAGCTCCAGCTTTCAACTCCGAGTAGAACTCTTCCTTTTCCCGTTCTGTGCGAAATCCCTGTGCGCTGATGAAATCCTCCCTGGAACACAGCGTGATGGAACGATTGAGATGCCGCGAAACAAACGTGCGCATGATTTACGTGGATAACGCGGAGCTTGATAGTTCATACCTGTAAGACTCAGGACGAGGACCCGACGAATTGTCCTTATAAAGCGCGAGTGTGTACTTCTTTTTATCCTTCTCCACTTCAACAGTATGATTGGTCATCCAGAACTGGAACTCCTTCTCCATAGTGTCAATACTGTCTTTGAGAAAGTTCATGTCGTGCGTTTTATCGACGTAGCTTTTGACCATAGGAATCAGCAACGGAGGCTGCGATCGCATGGCATAGTAGACTCGTCCGCCGTTCGGAATAAATCCATAACTCTCGACAATCGACAAGAAATTGCCTAGCATTCCTTTGACAGTCGTGTCCATTTCCGACAACAACAGGCCTCGGACGATCCAATACGAGTCCCAGTAATAAAACTCCCTGAACCGCCCACCCGGTACAATCACAGGGTGAGGTACGTAGATAATGGAGTAGAGTTCCTGGTTATCTTTGATTTCAGCTTTCATCTTCCTGCCGAGGAACTTCCACAGTCCGTTCAGTTTGTTCCCCCAGTCACGGAACTCCGGGTCGTAGACTTTTTGCAGGAATGGTGGTCGATCTCTCCAGTCACTCGGGTCCCAGGTCTCAAACTCGCTGCCTGCAGGCTCGAAAGACTCGTTCACAAACATCTCTAGCTGCCATTTCTTCGGGTTGCGTCCTGTTCTTTGCATCAACTCATCAAAACTGTTCAAAGTTTCCTTTGGGGGAGATTTCATTTTCATATCCACAAACGTTTTCGAGTCGTGAAAAATTGATGCCATTTGAACTGTGTGTAAGAGTTCGCCATAACAGTAGACATTACTGAAAAAGGAGAGAAAGAAAAACGAACTCTATGAAGGTAAATACAGAAACTAGAACACGAGTAAATGACGGTTATGCTCAAATAGTTTGCGTCGAATTGATATAGCCAAGGCTACCAAGCGAATTAAGGCTAGCAAGTTGTGCGTTACTTCCTAACCATGCCCAATGGTGATCTGCGATTAAGCATTGATACCTCATCGATCAGCAGACCATTGGGGGTTGGGGGTAACACAGGGTGCATCTAATAGCTGCATCAACATCACTCACCTGTCGCAGGGTGGAGGCAAAGTGGTTCCACCTACATTCACCACCGCCACCAAGATCACTAATGGAACCAATTCTTGCCACAGTCCCATCGCTTAGTCCCAGTTTCACTCAACCGACAATAATGTCTCGTAAAAATATTTTTAGAAATTACTTTCGCTATCAAAATAAATAAATAAACAAATATATGTATCTATATTTTTCTCTTAATTTATTGGCGTGCCAGCACCATCGCGGAAACGAAACACTAAAATCACAGAAGAAGAAGCGTCGCGACGACGTTTGGTCCTTACTTCCTAGTGACGTCTTGCCCGGAAGACGTCCTCATCTTGGTACAACGCGACTCATGGTTGTTCCTGTGGACAAAACCAGAGTAAATCGAGGTGTCTCTGAAACCAGCACAGAGCACAGAGTACCAAGGAGAGGACGGGTTGTTTCGCGGATAGATCTCGACAGGTAATGAACAAGCTTTGAGACTCCGTGCTATGAAATGTACGGCCGTGCAATTCGGGTTGCATAATTATATACACTAGTTTCATGATAACTGGTCGGTTCTGTGACGAGCCCCTCGGCCGAGCATTGCGATTGGTTCAGATGGTGAACACACCTCCAGTTTTCTTTCCTCGAGGCCGTTAAATAAGTGACGTAGCTGGAACTCACAGGCCGTCACACCTGCAGTCTCAGCAATTTGCAAGCGAGCGAGCAAAAAACCCCGCGAATCACAAATTGGCCTAGTGCGAGCTATTCACAAATGGCATCCTTGTCAGACACGAAGTATTGCCGTCGATCCGGTTAATGATAGTATTTTGTGGAAGAAATCGGCGTCCACACGTAGGTACATGCTGTGAAATGGAAGTGAAATGATCAATGCCATTCGAGGAGGAAAAAAACATACGTAGCTATTTTCAGCGCATATTACTGTAATAATGACATAGAAACAGCGATTGATTTTTTTTCTCTTTACAAATAGTTTAAATAAAAAATATGTGGCTGTAACTTGTGTGGATGCAATCTGTATTTGCAACGAAGCAATCCATATCAAGGTATGTAATCGCCGTCGGAATAGCTGCATATACTGCGCGCTCTACGAGAAATTCGGTCGTGCTTTTTACATCCCGTATGAAAAATAAATATTAGCAAATTCTGCAAACTCTATCAAGGATGAAACTTATTTCCCACATTGGCAAGCTCACTTGGCTGTAGTCAAGGCGATACTCGACACGGTTTTGTCAGATCTCATTCAATCGATACGCGAAACCATGACATCCTTGAATAAAAAAATTCGCTTTCCTAATTCCTGGTGCAAACGAGTAACGACCCGATTAAATGTAAATAGATCATAGGACTGTCATGATTTAAGTGGCATACGTAAGAACAGACCTGTACCTAAACACCTACACCTTTATCCAGCAGTCAAGAAATAGTCAAGAAATAGTCAAGAAATAGTCAAGAAATAGTCAACTAGTGCAACTCGGCACTCTCTCTATCACTTTATTTTGCACACATAATTAAGATACATTTATTTATGATAGCTACGTTTGACTTGAGATTTAAGATTTCCCTATGTACCAATTGTTTCCAAGAATTATTAAGCCATCCTATTTGTTTTAAAAGGTGCACACACACGCACACACACACACATACACACACGTAACGTGAACAAGGACAGATTTTATCATGCGGCTGTTAAGTATCAATGTGGGAATTGCCTAAATTACCTGCGTATTCACTTGACACATTGTCATACAAAGACGCAATAGCATCCTCAGTTTCAGCTCAGAGATTTTGATCTGTGATCAATGCACCCATGATCAATGTTCTATGACAGCATCTTCATTTTGACAATTTGCCATTATGAGATGATTTACCTGAAAACGAGTGTGACCTATCCAGCATCTTATCGAAATACAGTCATTATTTTGGCATTGATCTAAAAAATCCAAAACAAGTTTTTTTTCATCACAGCGCATTTCTATGCGGACCCATTGAATTGACCATGAAAACTTCAAATAATTTGTTTGAGCACGTCAGATTATAGGACTATACTGCAATTATACCTGCCTAATTATTCATTGTGAATATTTTTTGTTAATGTGATGACTGAATAGAAATTTATAAAATATGTAAAATTATTTCTCTGGGTATTTACGCTAGATTAATTGACAAGTATTTATATTCACATGCGGTCCAGCCATTCTTTTAGAAGAATCAACGGCAGACTTGCAATTATAAAAATCTACAGGAACACCATTAATATAGTGTATGCTAATGAACGTTATTGAACACGTAATGCGAGGCGCCTGAAGGCTAATTTTGTTTCTGTCTCGAATTTCGTGGATACACAAAACGAGCAGATAGTTATTTTTCTCCACTTGTCTCGGAAAAAATCCCTATTTACATAGAAAAACATAATGACGGTGGCAATCGAAAGAAATGCATGCTTCCTTCACGCCTCGTTGCACAATGAAAGATAATTGACGAAAATTGAACGCAATTAAAAAGAATCTCGGCGTGTGGTTCTCGTACATACACAAAACTGCAAAAAATGCGCCGTGGAAACGAGCAAAGATGAGAACTCTCATGCCGATGATGCAAGAGGATATTATGCGATTAACTGATATACTCGGTGTCATTTCATAATATATTAATCCACTGATTGAACATTATTGATCGTGCACTAAAGTATAGCGTGGGGAAACGAGCTCCGTCACTCCCCAATACCACAGCAAGTAATGCATGGCTGCACCGAGATGCACAGGTGGGAATTGCTATAACAGAACTGCATTTATAGAAAGCGCAGCGGCTGCCAAATTTTTCCACTCAGATTGGACTACAACATCGGCATTGGGCTACGAGAATAAATCATCCCGAGTATTGTTCAGTTCATACTCATTGGCATCACGATTAATTCATTAGGTAAAGTGTTCACGAACAGTTCGAGTTATACGATCAGATGTGACCTTCCTTCTTCATCAAAATAAATAAAACATCATGAGTGAAGTAATTTTCCATTATAAAGCGTTATGTCACAAATCTTGCTGGAGCGAAAAGTTGACCCTGTGTACTTTTAACCAACCAGGGTTACACGAGCTTACATTTCAATACTGAACGTAGAAATAAATCAAGTGCGGTGTACCGATTCGACATGATCAGGTCAATCAGAGCCTAATGGAAATTACAACCTACGGCACATCTATCGCTATAAGCCCCAAGTCCCGATTAAAAGCCACTAGCAATAATACAACGTGCATCGGACATAGTAGGTATTAAAATTAGTATTGATAATTAATCCCAAACAGCACAATCAGCTTCATAGGATGACAAAGCGGCTTTTATGAGTTTTCAAAAATCCAAAGAGAAAAACTCGTTGTCAATGTGTGTGTGGTTGGTTATATGTTACATTTGAAATTGAATTGGTAGTTATCAGCAATTAGACATTCTTTTCGAGCGAAGTTGCGTAAGCGAAGTAGGGTTCATTCAGCAAATTATGCATTTCTACATTTATTTTTGAAACGTCAAAACCAATTGGTTATTGTAAAACCCTAAATTATAATGTCGAAGTTTTCAATGCATATGATTTTTTTCATTCCAATAAACTAATCTCAGATTTTCTCGGTGTTTTGAAAGAGATTTTATTACCTCTCCGTCGCGGACGAACCACCTACCCCACAGAACAATTTCTCAGAGTGAGAAATGGAGGCTAAACTCCTAATCACCAAAATTAATTAGGGTGACGTGGTGGTTACAAATTTTCCGGTAACTTGGCCGAGTCAGCTGCCTATACCAAAAATATGTTTCTAAGTTCAGAAAATGTCTAATTCGATCGAAACGAGCTATCTTTGCCAATCCCCTAATGATGCTGAAGCCATAAGCGTGGGTCGTCAGTATGACTCTCAACTAGTGGGTGTTAGTGAATGCAAGACGCATGTACCAGTGATGCAAGTGATGCTAGTGATGCTAGTGATGCTGTGATGCTAGTGATGCTAGTAGATGCCGGTCGAACTCTATGATGCTAGCAGAGGGTACAAGGCTTTGGGTTGCCAAAGGGCGTCTGTTTGTCTGTACCCGGTGTTCTAGACCAGTGCAAAGACGTCATAGCCCACGAGTCACGACAATATAGGTCTACCATCATGTGTTATTTCTGTGACATTTATATGATGACTTGGAGAGGACAATCTCGTATTGTTCTTGTCCGTCTTGATTTAGATTTCAGCTTTAGATCAAATGTGAGCCAGGTTAGATGTTTCGCGATTGTACAAAACACGGGTCTTTTCAATGCCATTTTATAAATTACGTAATTTAACACGGAAATATAACATCGTTTTTGTATGTTACAAAAATCTTGTCGTTCTACCTCCAAAGCTGGTATACAGAAATGGGAAAGTTTGAAATGCTTCTTGCAAAATTCTGTCGTGACTTTTTCCCTGGCGCAGCGCACAGAAATCAATGAGTGGCTACAAACTTATAAGTCGCCGCTGTATATTAGCCTGCACTGGGGTTAGACAGTTTAACTCGAAGCAATAGGATATTATTGCATACATGCAAAGTCCAAGCTATAAAAGTGCAAGGCCACAGGAAGTAACGTTCTGTCACATCACATGAAAGGTTTAGTGTGAATCTCAATGCAACTGCATTTCCCGTCATTATTGACGCGTTAGAAATTCCTGGCTGCCAGGTCAGGTGATCTACCTGGTACATAGGCACCCCTCATCAGACCGAGGTTAATAAGTAGCTATTTTTGCACTCATTAGAAGAAAAGTTTTGAAATGTTGGTTTTTGCGTAATCGATCGATTAATTCGAGCGTCCTTCCCCAAAATAAACTTGGTTGTTGGACATGCTGCAGTACTATTGGTAATGACGTTACGCTTGAGTACGCAAGTCAAGTATATTGAGGCAGTCCTAGAAGCATGTAATGCTTTCCGCAAAAGCAAGACTTATTCCAGTTTACTCAATTCCACGAACCTAGAGTGCTTTCGGTAACTATATATTCAAATCAAATCACTCGCGAGTTAATTGAATGACCGAGATTTTGAGATATTTGATTGAAATTTTGAAAGCCAACGTCCTCGACATTGCTTTGTTTCTTCGCTTTTCTTAAAACCAACCCCAAGACCAACCCAGACCAACCAAGACCAACCTAGACCGACCCATGTATTTATTATCGAAATATACCTTGGTGTATACTGTCAATTATTTTTCTTTTATGGCAGAAGACAATTGCAGTATTAATTGATTTTTAACAATTGATGAAGAAAAGTTCAGTAGTTATGCATCCATGTGTAAAAAGATCCACTCAAATTAACAACGAATCGCTTCCTACCAATATATATTCACGACAAAAAAATAAAATCACAAAAAATAAGTCACGTGCTGCGTCAGATCCTATTAGATAACTTAGAAACAATACAATGAAAAAGAGAACGTCTTAAAAACCCAAAATAACCCTCTCTGATCACAGTTGACACACACACACGCACACACACACGCACACACAAATAAGGCTGGAAATGTCCAGTACAAGTCACTCGACAACCTAAGTGAAAGACAATCAAAGTGAAATAATTACCTCGGATTTTCGCACACTACAATGTCCCGAGTACCAACTGGCACTAGCACCACTCTCAGCAAGCAATCGACCACCAGCCGTCGTGAAGTCTCAAAATATCCGAGTAAAGAAAAAATCGCTGTAGATGCCAACCGGCAACCTACGAACCTACTAACCCCCTACCATCTTTGTATAGTAAAATTAAGAACTCTAAACCGTATTGCCTGACAATGAGCCAATTATTCCCCTACTATACGAGTCAATTCTGTGCCATGCCTACAGAGATTGAATGGTTTTGGATGATAATGCACGGACAAGCCATTCGATGAATAAGTTACGCAATCTAAAGGTTAAGATGGTTTATTGGTCGATTAAGAAAGTTATTGGTAGTTTTAAAATATAATACTAATGACCTTTGACAATGAATTAACCACGTATTTCATTAAAATTGATGTGCAATCCACTAGGGTAGACGATATAGGGGGAGGGAGCAAGCGGGCTATTTCCTCGCGTGTACACAAGTGCACAGGGATACAGTGCATATAAATGTGATATAAATCAGTCATACGCTATATGCAAGCATCATGCAATTGGCTTTATTCATTTCATTTTACACTAACAAGCACTACCACACAATGTTATTGGCAGGAATAAAGCATGAAAAACTATTGGATGTCGTTTTTTTTTCAATTAAATCTAGATAGGAATTTAAATTAGCTTAATAGCGCGCAATTTCTATGCCAGGGGCGGTTATTGCGCCAATAGCTAACGAGTTTTTTTCTCATGCGCGAGAGAGACACAGTTGGGTACCTAGCAGTTAGTGCTTATTATTCACAATAATTGTCAAAGACTTCCGCGCTCAATTTGGATTTATCATTCCTACTTGGAACATGTCAGATGTCTTGTAGGGCCATTAAAATGACATTTCTTTGTTGAAGGCGTTTGGTGGTGGTACTAAGTCGCAAATGTCATAGGAAATGAAGGCCTAGCATTCCTTTGAGTTGATAAAAATGTTGGTGTATTTTGGTCGGTGTCTGCAACTCATCGACGCGAAAATAACCCGTGAATACACCCAAAATATGGCACGCCACTCGATAATGATGCACAGTAGGTAATAGGTATGCTATATGATCACAAAACCTTTACTTACTTGGTACAGATGTAACTTGTACCAGAGCAGCGATCTTTACTTGTTGCAAGGTAAGGGTGGCAAATTATGAGTTTGAGTATACTTATGTTTTGGGGATATTATATCCTTCACTTTTTGTATAAGATAGTTTCGTTGCCTTTCCAAGCAGTGATCATAAAAGCATAGCCATAAATGGCCATTTAATGTGGTAAATCATTGGTGTAAAAAAGGACTGTTCATACAATCCAAATAGATCTTTTTTTGTGATATTTTTATGTGGGATTCTTAAGATATCCAGGTTTCTTTCTATCCAAAGGAGAGTAGAAACTTCATGCACATTCTCTAAGATGTAAAATAGTTTAGTAAAACATATTAAATTCTAATCGAGAAGTCAAGTACCCAGTTTCAAAAGTTTTTACCTACCGAGCCAGTTAATTAAAAAGTAAAATAAGTAAAAAACAAAACAAAAACAAACTAACACGAGTGATCAGACTTGAAAAGATTCGTGCATTTTGTTCGTGCACAGTGTTAAGTCGAGACCCATCATATGTTTTCGACTAAATTACATTTAAAAAAATTACTTTTAGAAAATAATTATAAGACAAAAATGGTACATCTTCCGTTCGCAAACATGGAAGGGGATTCCAAACTTACATCAAAGGAAAAATATTAGTTTATCAATATGCACCAAAAAATCAATAAAAATTCATGCATTAAAAAAGTTTTAATTATGCCTGAAAGATTCCCTGGATGCCCTGGACCATCACAACCAACTGATCATAAACTAACTTTATTTTTTTCTGAAACATTGATTTTCAGCATAAGTCCATGCAAAATGCAACGAAAACAACACATTTTCTAGAGGGAGAGCACAATTTTCTTCACTTTATTTACCTACCGCTTTTCTTGTAGTTGACTAAAAAAAATTTGCGTGGCAGCAGAGACAAAGATCTTGCAGGGAAACGTCACAAGATACTCGGGTACTTAATGGTAATAGCCCTTGGCACCAATGTAATTAATTTACTTCCCTCTATATACCCACATTCAAATATAGCTGCTAACTATTGGTATCCTGAAATTACACCCCATCTCTATCTGGTAGATGATTTTTTACCTACATTTTAGAGATAGGAAACTTGATCTCCCTTGGTGTAGGATTTCATTTTCTCATACCATTCAATAGTTTGTTTTAATCTACGAGTGCAGAACAAGATCGGAATTCTGAACATAGAACTCTAGAATATATTATTTTCTGAGGAGATGCGGCACAGGAGCTGGCCACCCTTGGTCCAGACATTTATCCATCAACTTGCAAGGAAAATCCAGCTTAATTAGAGGTGCATTTAATTAGACACTTTCCATGCAACAGCCATGCTGGCCGCTAACTAAACGCTTACATAACAGCGACTTACGTGACATTTGAGTTCACAATGGCAGTTCCGATTGCAGTTTCATACACCCCTGTGTCTAAATATATTAAACAACAATCACAGAATTAGTTACATGTAGTGTTAATTAGTTGCGTCAGTTAGTTGATGGTCAGTTGGGTGATGTGGATGTGATTCTAGTGGATACCGACTAATATTTCTTCATTTTCAACTCTGCATACAAATAACATGCGATTTTGATAGCCAAATCTGAATTGCAGCAGTGGCCAGGCTTCCAATTTACATGCACCTTGGCCTCTCAATAAACACTTATACATGGACACTGTTGTTTTTTGTTTTTCAGATGTTTCTTTAGTAATTTTAAAAATTCCACGCGTTTTCCCAATTTAACATCTAACAATTACTGAATACATTTCTAAATTCTTGCATAAGATCATTTTTTTCAGATCATGTAGGTACAACCATTTTTTAAGTTTTTAAGTTAATTTTGTATTTAAATTAAGACATTCCAATGCATCTTTTGTTCAAAATTGATGTAGGATTAGTGCCTAACAAGCATCATCTGCTTAGCCTGAATTAATTGAGAATCTACATAGGTAGAAAATTGCATCTTTTAAGATTTTAACATGTAGCAAAAGTATCCAACTCATAAGATTGATTAAAACATGATTTCTAAATGGAAATTTAGTTTATAATAAAAGCTATACTTATATTAGATATAAAGCTTTTTTTAATGTGAGTATTTTTGTAAAATATGGCCAACAGTTGTCGACATGCAGCTCTAAATATAATTGGGAATGTATTTAAGATAGGAAGAATCAGACACAGACAACATTCGAGGGATGCAAATGTAATCAATCACACCTAACAGCCAGTATACAAAAAAAAAATTACTCCTTACCACAAATATAAAACTCTCAAAAGCCTAACCTTTCCGCAGGAAGACGATCACAACACTTGATTGAAAATCTTACGGTCGCCTTCTTCGATCCTCCCAATTCCGCTACCTTATGGATCGATGCCCGAATCATGTGAAAATGTGACACTTGCATTTCTACACTTGCCACTGTAACATTTCCATACAAACTCCTGAAAAGAATCATATTTGTGTCTGGTTCGTCTCTAAACATGTGTATTTTCATGGGCACAATCTATTTCGTTTCCTTGCCAGCTGTCAATCCTAATTTTAGGTTATGTGTGACGCAATCATATGTGCATGTACTCAAGCCATACGAGACAAACGACAGCTTTAATGAGTAGATAAAATTTGTAAACTATAATGCGCGCGCGATTGGTTTCTTGATGTAACAATGAATAAGTCATGAGCTTTTTAATGTTTGAATTATGAAAATTGTCACGCGGCACCACGGGCCCCAGCCGGCCAGAGATTGCTTGCCATGCCATCAGCGGGCTCGGCAGTTCGGAAGTTTCCGGTGATTTCCGGTAGCACCCAACAACGCTCGCTGCGCACGAACTCCATACTCAATGCTGGGTGTCAATATTGAAATTAATATTTTAGATTAGGTCACATTTAATTGTTCATCTAAGCTTGACAAACTGGAGATTTCGAAAAAAGTTCATTTCAATTCTATTTCTCGCCATACATAAGCTGGAACACACATTTGAGGTTTATTTCATTTTAATTTAAAGAATCTACCTAAAATCAATAAACCGACCAATAAATGCTATATTTTAGCAATAATATATAGGTATTGTCTAAAATTTCTCATAACTTTCTCAGACCATTGTATTTTCCATTGAGTCTTGTTGAAAGACAATGATTTACAGTGCAACAATTTTATAATAATATATATTACTATTAATCTATTCTTAATCATCGACTGACGTAGCCCATATAATAATATGTACCCTGTACTTATCCACGAGCTAAATAAAAAATACAATACAATACAATACCTTAATTCCATCATAAATCTATACCACTAGTACCGTTACCGTACCGTTAATTTCCTACTCATCAACTGTGGCACAAGAAAGAGAGAAAATTTTAATATAGAACTAGAGAACCTGTCTCAGCTAAAAGACCAGGTAAGACAGCTGGCACCAGAGTCAATGTAACTCATAGCCATATTGACGTTAATCGAATCTGATGGATTGCCATTATATAAATAAATAAAAATTAAAGAAAATTAAATCCTTTACTCAATGCCATTATTTGTGTTCCGACCAACTATCTCGAAAATGCACGAGAGCAAGTTCTTAAAGAAATTGTACTCAAGTTGAAAAAAATATAGTATCAGCCACACAAATTCGTTGATTGACGGCGTAAGAAATGTCGTGAAGCCGATCGGTGGCCCCATCGTACTGGTTGGCAAGTCATGGGACTCTCCGCATATAATATTAGAAAAAAAAGGAATTACTTCAGGGGCGTGCGGTCTAGGCTAGGCAAACTAGGCATTGCCTAGTCTGGATTTTTCACAGCTATAGTAGAAATAATGGTAATATTTTCTTTTCTTTTCTTAATACATTTTTGCTTCGATTGTGGAGATATTTTGGAATTTATTTCCTTTTTTTACATAATGAAGGATGCATTTTAAGATCATATCCTATTTGTCGTTTCGCGCGCGCAAGCAACGATGCCTGAACTTTGCAGCAGCGTGCTCTTGATGCCGGCGCCCAAAATGCATGCAACCCGTCGCACCGAACTCGTCTTGCCTGGTGCAGACGTCATCGAGTGACGCTTTTCTACGCGCTGTGCGGGATAATACTTGGGCGGGGAGGGAGGACGAAAACATCTCGCAATGTTCTTTACTATCCTGTTAACTAATCTACACCCGAGGTAGATGCTTCGCGTTCTGATAGGCCGCCGCCACCGCCGCCACCGACGTAGATGACGCGCTGTACAGCAAGTCCTGCTAGTCCCACGGGTCCCTCGTTTCTCAACTACTTGTCGCTTTAGGTAGACACGTGCGTGCTATATTTCCTTCTTTTATTGTGAAATTTTGGCAAATAATTGTGAGCTTTTGTGATCAATCATCATGGCTTAAGAGGTACGGTATAAAAGATAACGCTATCGACTGGCTAACCTCATACCTCAAAATAGGGAACAGTACGTGGAAATAAACGGACAAAATGATAAGTGTGAAGAAGAAATATTCAGATCCGAGAGTGATCGCATTAAATGTGGCGTACTGCAGGGATCAGTCCTAGCGCCAATTCTGTTCAATGTGTACATAAATGATATTGTGGAGTACTAAAGAAAGAAAGCAGCAAAATCGTTCTTTTTGCTGACGATTCTACACTTAGCATATCACATAAAGACATGGAAACGCTGGAAGTGGAAACATACGTGCAACTAAATAGAGTCTCAATGGTTCAAACAAAACAAACTAGCTCTCTACGAAACAGAAACTAAATACATGATATATACTCCCGGACATAGCGCAGTAACGCAGGCTGATGACCGCCTTGCTGGAATCTCCACATTCATAAACTTAAACGCAAACTATCATCAAGCTTCTTAGTTCTGAGAAAGCTGAAGCACTATCAAAATCGAGAACTTTTACTACTGACATACTACACTATTGTAGAATCAAACATCAGGTATGGAATACGCTTGAGGGGGGACAGTTCCCAGAAAAACTCATGAGAGTATATTTAAAATGCAAAAAAAAGCAATAAAAGAAATAAGAACCATCCTGGGACTGAAGGGGACTGACTCATACAGCAGGCACTTCATTAAATTAAAAATAATTAATGTCAGGCATGGTCAATGACGCAGCAGAGACAGTCACTAACGATTGGTGGGAGTATGCTTTCCCTAGAACGGTGGTATGTGTAAGTAGGCTTAGGCCATTAAATTCAATGCTTAGGCCCCCCATTGCAATCACTAAAACCTCTCAGTAATCTCTTTAAAAATATCGCTTCACTTGTCTGTCTGATCCATGTGTTTCTCCTTAAACTTTCTTTCAAACATGCCAGAAACCATTTGATGAACAGTGCAAATAAATTCATATTATTCAGTTCAGGCAGTGTCTTCTGTGCAATTGGTTTGGACACAGATATTAAAAATGTATGTTTTTATCATCATAATTTTTAAAGGACATTGTAAGTGAACCCAGAAAGGATTATAAAAATAGTTACTTTTTAGAAATGTTTTCAATCTGACAATCTGACAACTAAAACTTTTCAGATGGGCATCATTCATCATGAACGTCAGTTTACTGAATAAAAATAGATTTCTATTTAAAAAGCATTGTTTGCTATCCCTATAAATTAGTGCAATTAAGATGCCCCAGTCGGAAGAGAGTAGTAACGTATTGTAATCCAAACAGATGATTTGAAACAATTTTGTCAAGCCTGTGGAATGTCCAGCCACATAATTTCCGTTCCTGAAGTGAAAAGTTGACCGGATTCTTTTCAAACAGCTGGCTCATGGAAGAAAAGAAGCAAAAAAAATTATCTTGTTATCTTGGCATTTTATAGTTCTAGTGTTCAATTCAATCAATTTCAAGTCTAGTTTCAATTCAATCAATTTGTTTATTGTCACTCTTATCTAGTACAAGTACATGATTTCTGAGGGTACTGTACTCTAAAAGTTTTGGGGCCAGCCTTGCAAAGAAAATGACAACTTGTAATCATGCTGTAGGCCAGGTAAGATGTGAAACAAACATTAAAATAAAGAATAGACTCTGTACTAGGACGTACAGCTAGTCAAAACATTCTTAGAGGTCTTAAAATGTGTGGTTTTTGGCTTGACCTTGCTTGAACTGATCAAGCGTCGAGTAATGAAACCTAATTCTATTGTAAAAATCGCACCTGTTTTTGGAAAGCAATTAATAAATAAATATAATATATTCCCATGTAAGGTGTGCAGGTATTCAAAAAAATGAATGGCTGAAAATTGGCGTAACATTATTTGTAGAAGGGCTTGTTGAGGAGGAAGGTTAAAATGGCTAAAATGAAAAAGGCTGGCTTCTGGAGGTGGGACAAAAGAAGTGAAATAGTACATCATGTATTAGGTCCTGAGGACTATTGATCCTGAAAGTTTCAGCGATGTACCCATCTCGTTATCCGTAGTTATAAATAAAACATCTTGGAGTGAAGCAACTCCGTGCTAGAAAATTGTGGATGGGTGACCGCTGCTGCACAAAGTGTGCGAATACATTTTTCCTGGCAATTTGTGGCGGGTTAAAAGTGGGACTAAAAGTTTATCTCAGGTAATCTGCATTTCAATAATTTACTTTAATCATTTGCTTATCAATATAAAGAAAGAGGATTGAACTACTATTTCCAATTGATTGTCATTTCAATGGACAATCACTATTTGGATTATTTTGTATGGTACATTTTTGCCTTGGTTCCTCCGTTCATTCCGTGCTACGTTCCGTGCCAAGTTCCAACTAGTAAATTTACTTTTCCGCTAATTTTAGTTTTTGTAGATAATGCATTATAAAATAGACTGCATATCATAGACCTTTGGGATTGAAAGCAAAAGGTCCCAGTTGAGACACACATTCATACAGAAAAATCGTTCATTCCATTTTATTCTATTGCTTAACTTTCTTAAATATTTCCAGCGGAAAAAAGGCTTTATATGCCTAGTTTGAAAGTACAATTCTCTTATTTTATTACAAAACAGTGTTATTCTTGCTAACAGAACAATAAATATAAATTAATAAACTTTAATACGTAATAATAATAATTGTATTCATCTCGGTATGATAATTGCTACGCGGTAGGCACTTGCGATGTTAAGTCCGAGTTTAAAACATCTTAAATGTAGGTAGAAGGAACAATATTTTGCTTTTATCTACATTAGCTATAAAAGTGTATTTAATTGTCTATATTTTGTACTACATACCAACTCAACAATCAGCATTCCGCGTCATTGTCAAAAAGAGGGGAAAGAAACCTCACGCTCCATGGAAGGTTTGTTTATTCCGAATCGAAAATTTCTTGAAAGCAAGTCTTTTATTTAATAGATGAGGTCTTATGTTTTATTTGTGGGGGAATTAAAAAACGAAAACATAACAGAGCCTGTAATGCAATGTAACAACATAAAATGGCAAGTTACCTTGGCTGGATGCCTGTCTACCTGCTACAGTCCTACCAATCTAGGTGATTTCAGGATAAGAAATGTACACAACAACAAATGCACATCAAACAACCAAAGAGACACTGCATTACTTCACCTATGTACGCCATAGCAAAAAAGTGTCGTTTGTGAATATCAAGACTTTTATCAAGAATTTTAATAATTTGTTTAAAATATCCCTAAACTAATATTATGTGAATAATGCTGTAATTCAATACTGCCGTTATTGTAAATTTGAGTTAAATTAAATAAACAGAATTTTGAGTTTGTAAATCTTGCGAGTTTGTTTGAGAACATATAAATTCTCCACGCCAATTTTATTTAATTTGCTGTGTTTTCCATGACCCTCCTTTTTGAGACCCTAAAGATCAGGGGTCAGCAATAGATGGACTATATTCACAGTCCAGGCTAAAAAGTCAATTCCAATTACCTAGGAAATATTTTCAACCACTGTCCAGTTTCTGCAACTAGCTACACATATGCTAAGTGCAGATAAAAAGTAATTGTGGCAGCACAAAAGTGAGCAAGTACAACGGGTATCAAGTACACACATTCCAGCATCAGGTCTACACCGATTAATTCTAAGCTAGTCGTACTGACGAGTTTCCTGGTCCCAAAAATCCTTCACAATGCAATAACCTTCACTCCTTCAGGTGATATTATGAAACTCTGATACATATGGACCATGATGTGACAGTGGACTAATTGGGAATTATCGATTGTCGTAAAACAACACGTAGGTTTCCATAACTAAAGGCCATCGACGTAAATAAATAAAACAAATGTGGGGATGTACAGCACAAAGGTTGCGTTTCCTCTTAAAACATTGAACTAAACAAAATGCGCAGCCTGTAACGGAATCAATTAAAACATCTCTGGCCAAATCATTATACAGTGTTCACTTGTAAAACTAATAATTTCCATATAACTTTGAAGAAAAAAACAGAAAAAAAAAATGTAAGTATCCTGGTGCAAAACTCACTGGCAAAAAGATGTCCATTCTTTGGTTCTAGACACAGTAAAACTTACTGATATATATCAGATGTATATATTATTTGTAATTGGCTTTACAACAATGAGAACAATGTCCAATAGAATCTGCAAATAATAAACCTTTCATCTATCTACTAAATGCCTGTTAACTAGGTATCTCTACCTGGGGCTTGAACACCGACATTTGAGACTTGCCTGTAAGTCATGCCACCATGTCTATGTCACCAACTAACGAGTCCTCATCGTCTATGTCCACGTCCACATCCACATCCACGTCCACGTCGTCTTCCATGCAGTGATGGTGGTGATCCGCGGGGGCAGGGCTGGGTAGGTGAGGAGACGACAACATCGGGTCACCATTCACTGGTTGGTCATCGTCCATCAAATCTTCAACTTCACTTGCACTCAGCGTTGCAGCTTCCGCCAAGATGTCGGGCATCTAAAACATTTCAACAGTAAATATTAATTATTAAGTGACATTATGTTTACGGTTCGACTTTGCAAGCTTAGTGCAGTACCTACTGTGCTGTGCTTTTCGCCCGTTGCTATAGATTAAAAATGCTCGGTTGTAAGTGGAGTGGAGTAGTGTTGACGTTTGTGAACAAATTGGAAGGGTTCACAAAATTTCGAAAAAAAATCGGCTACTTTTGTCCTCACTGCCCTTGTAAGACAAAGGATAAGATAAAACAGACAAAACAGACAGACAGATAAAATAGACAAAATAGACAGATAAAAGTGTGATTGAAGATTATCTAGATGGCTCAGCATAAAAAAGATGAGTGGAGCCAGCATAATGCTCGGAAGTATTGAACTCGATTGAACATTTGTAGCGCAGAAAACACAGCAATTGTGAAGCTCTAAATACTTCAGACTCAGGCTCCGATTGGAGAATGCCACAGTGCCGATCAATTGTCACAAATCGATGGACATTCCTTTTTTAAGGACTACTACTACACAGCTTACTCAATTTGACAAAAAGTGGACTTAACCGGTTATTAAACTATTTATCTGTGCTTAAATTTAAAATGCCTCTCTTTTCAGCCAATATTATTTCAGAGGAATGTATAATTGTAATACTTTAATTTAATTTTTCTGCCAATGCTTCAAAGGAAATTTTACTATTCACCAAGAGCTAAGTAGAACCTATAGGTATTGCATGGTACAAAGTGCATGTACTTCTTTCCACTTCTTTCCACACAAGCTGCTAAGTTATACGTTGCAAACTGAAAACATTTGCAGAATTGTACTATCATTCTAGAAATGTACCGGTGAAGTGTACCTTCTGGATGGGGTCTTGCAAGCTGTGACTAGTCTTGGCGAATGTGTTGAAAATTACTGTCGACGGGGTGGTATGCTGCCAGGAAAATTCCGAGACAGCCAGCCCGTGTCCTTTGGCTTGTAGTTCGAGTTCCTAGAAAAATATTATTTGAAAAGTTTTAGAAAGTGTCAGAATACATTTGTAATTCCAGAATAAGAGAAATATATATGTAATAATATATATGCTGTCCATTTATTCTATTTGTTGTTTTTGCAGAAAAACTGCATTCAAAGTTTAATAGTGATGTTATTATAAACTTATCAAACCATTTTAGCCATACATAGTTTCAGCATGTTGTAAAACATTTCTAGGCTAGGGTTGTTTTAGACATAACAATAACTACCACTGAGGAAGGTGTGCAAAGAAAATTGTTTTAAATTCTAATCTGGGCCTGTTTTCAAAGTACAATTGCAAGATTTGAAACAGTATAAAATTGCCATTTCAAGGTATTTCTCGATTCCCAATTAAAAGTTACTGTCGTGTTTCTGGATTGTTTGAAAGAAACTCTCAGAAAATTCCTTTTATAGGCAACACCCAGATCACATATCATTCTTTATCATCCCGCCTATATTTTCATCTTGATTAAGGAATTGTATCACAAATGCAGAATCTACATTTAGTCTAGGGCTGCAAGGTGCTATTTTCTTGCTTTAAAATGAAAGGTAGTTGTCATACTAATCCATTTCTATCATACATATTTTCTCACCTGTATTCTCAGCAACAAGCGTTTATTTTGCGATTCTAGTTTTATTTGTTGAGCTTCAACTTGCTTCATTCTTTGGACATCATGTTTCAATGCCTTAATATAATCAACAGATGATTTGAGAATTGTTCCTTTGTTTGGCCGCACATCACGAACAATTTCATAATATCTGAAAATCGGAATTACCAAAAGATTAAGCATAAAAAACTTTAGCTTACATTGCTACAAAGTGTGACAGTTATTTTTTCTTTATAAGTAAAAATACTCACGGATCATTATTCTTTGGTAGTAGCGTTCCCAGTTCTTTTATCCGATCGTTGATATTGAACCGCCTTCTTCGCTCAACTAGAAAACAGCAAGGTTTTTCCAATTGCATAAATTGTATATACATAATCATAGACATAATGGCAAAGACATCAGGATGAATTGCATCTTTGACAATGATTTATCACAATATTACCTAATAAATACTAGGTAGTTACTACATTTTACATAGCTGTACTGCATATCCAAGTTCTCACATAGCTATCTATATATTTTACCATAAAATGAGGAACTAATTTTCTGCGTTTTATTTCCTAAGCACAACTCGAAGCAATTAATGGGATTCTTCTGTAATAAATATTATTATAAAATAAATGTATATAAAACAAACAAAATGTACCTACATTAACAAATGAGTAAAATAAACAACTAAGAACTTTGTAAACCGTCTACAACAAAAACTATTCTGGCGTCAAATTGCACAGCCTGAGAGGTATCCTGCTGGTGCATGGTTTTCCATTTATCACTATAACCATCTGTGCAATTTAATTCACTCACTTGTGACCAGCAATATTTGGAATTTTGACGGTATATTGTTTCTTCTAACAGTTTGTAAAGATGGCTTTACTTACAAAAGTTGTATCATATTGGTTTAAAATCTGCTGAGGATTGTTTTAGTTCCACCGTTTTTAGAATGTTACTATTGAAATGTCTAATAAAGAGTAAATGTGAATCCCTTCGGCAACTAAATTCTTTTCCACGGGTGCTGAAGTATAATTCCGCTACCTTGTACACTGTCTTTGTACAAAGGCATCTAGCTCACAGCTGGTTTCTTAAGTATTTCCTTAGATAATTAGATCTTTCATTATTTTATCCAATTGTAATTAAATTCAATCATGTAATTTCATAGAATTCAACATTTTTGTTTAAATTTTGTAGCTATTAACTTTGATTTTTGAGAGAAAAAAGAACCTCCAATCAAAATTTCCCATGAAGCTAAGTCTTTCGCCATTATTGGTATTGCGCTGCCCTCGATATATATTTTGTCTCTCTAGCAGGCCTGCACATTTGTCTGCATTAAGTTTTTGTTGCTTATGCATTTACTAATAGATATACCAAGTGAGGTCTCATAATACTGATCACTTTGCAAGCAAATCTTAAGTGTCAATAAGGAGTTGTACCGGTTGGAAATGTGTACTTATAATACGATTCTAGTAGAGTACATACTCATATTATGATTGTCCTTCTTCTGTCGATCTTTAGCAAGAGCATGGTAGTCCACATCACCCAAATCTAACAACGGCTCCGGTTTGATGTCCAACTCGGATGGGCACGAATTGCTCGACTTCAGTAGCCCACCACCTCCCAGAGCTATCAACTGGTCGTACAGACTTCCATTCTGTCCATTCTAGAAAAAGAAAATCACACAGCATAAAAATATGGCTTTTTGACATTGAAGTCAAGCCTTCAACCCTCTGAAGCCGCAACACAACAGTATTTTTCCTTAGATTATTTCTTGGAAAATATCAGACTTTCTTTACAACAGTGAAGTTGTGGTGGTTGGTGGCAATATCGAACATACCTACCTCCTGGCAGCTTGTAGGAAATTTTACATTTTATGTGTATTTGAGCATCACTTTTGCAATATTTTTTGAAATATTTTTTACCAAAAAAAAATTATGTCTTCAGTCACAAGAACAGCATATTTTGGCCGAAAATTTCTGTAAATACTTGCACGCTAGTAGATAATCAACATTCTTGATAATTAACATCCCTGGTTGGGACGTGATAGGAATGAAGAGATGTTAGATCCACTAATTAAGCACCAACAACTGGACTTATCCCAATTCTAATGTTGGGTATGCATGAACCGCACTTGGGAATCGAACGAAACTGCAAATATTGCATGCATGATGGATATTTTAAGAAATTCATTCAATAAAAAAAATTACTTTCAGGGGAATTGAGACAAACTTGAAACCATGACCTTGTGGTTTTTCTCCTGATCTGGACACACATTTCCCATTTGATTCCGTTTCTAATCACAAATATCTCCCATGCATGCAACAACATTTTCAGATGTGTAGAATTTTTTCCTTAAATTGGCCTGGATTGGAAATGTGAGAAATATTAGGGGGGCCCTCAACCGCCAACCCTCAATAATGCTGATAATTTTTATCTTTATATTGCAAAAAATCCTCATAGCTGAAACCTGACTGAAGAATATTTTGTAACATTAATATATTAATTTTAAATGTGTTCTTTGAACTTTGTTGTTCATAAAATATTAAAAACACTTAGCCAATCGTCCTGGTGGTTTTGTAATTTGACGAAGAACAGGACTTGTCCTAGGACCTTTACTACCTTAAACAAGTAGTAGGTATTATTAATTAAGTGTGGAGGCATTTCTAGCTTTTGTGAAACAATCCTTCTTCCCCAAACCCATTAATCGTAAGTGACATTCCAATAGCATGAACTAAGTGGGCGAGTTATGGCCTACATTCTACCGATATAATATCATTTCTTTATTGTTGCATAACGCCAATCAATTGTCGATTAGAGCACTGCACTGCATTGACTGGTAATTTTATTGTCGCCGTTGGGTAAGGTGTAGCAGCAAGTGAACGGGTACCAACCTGTATGTCAGCAGAACTGCCAAGTGTAGGATCAGATACTTTGATGCTGTCTGATGTCAAGGAGCTCGCTTCGAATGAAAGAATATCTTCCAACAACTCTTCTGCCTGAAACAACAGAAGCCAAAGATAAGAGACCGCCGAAATCCACTCACTACATACAGAGAATGCCGAGTTTATTACTACGAAATTATGTTGTGTTATTTATTTGATGAAATGTTGGGGATAGAAACCAAACACATTGTCGCTTTTTGTTTTGGTGCAGATTGGAAAGCACTTTGGTTTAGCCAGATTTTTTTTTAGATTCATCATCCATATCCCTAACAGATCTGCCTTTGGGCTCAGTTTCCAATCCAAGGCAAAATAATAATAAAAACTGTGTATTCTCTTTTCAAGCACAAACATTTGCAATGCAAGTGTTAACTAATTAGGCGTACCAATGAACCATCACTGATTTGGCGGGTAAAAAATTTATTTCCTGTTTGATATGTTCGAGAGAAAACTTTCTGATTTTCAATTGTTCACGTGTAAATGTAGGCAGTTTGTTTGGTAGGCCTTCCATTAAAAAACTCGAGCTTCGGGGATTTAGGGAGAGTATATTATCACCAGTTTTGTATCAATCAACAGAAGTGTTGCACAAAAACGCCCCCATAATCAATCTGCGGTTTATCTAGCTACAAGCAACAGAGGAAAAAAACAGCAACCGTTAAAATAAAAAGTAATGAAATCACGCATCTATGATTTTACTTCAGTAGCTGCAAGTCCGAAACCAAGAAAGAAACCGTAAGAAAAAAAATACGAAATGACACACGAAATCAGTTACGCGAACGACCTCTGTTCATCCAAAACGAAACGGTGGTTTTTGCTTTCACATTTTTCATTCGATTGATTTTCAATTTCAATTTCTCTAAAGAGAATTGCCCGTAGCATTTATTTCACTAATTCTAATCAATAGGCGAGTAAAAAACCAAATTAATTAAAAAAAACTCAGGACACAAAAATCCTGGAACTGATGTGATACCTCATTTCGCTGTCAATAGGTTCCTGAACAGAGATTCGTTGGCCTTCGGTCGAGGAAGCTATTACCTATATACCTTCCTAGAGGTACTAATGAGCGAACTACAAATTGATTAGAGCTATGCTAAAATCTAAAGCTTCTTCAACGTCAATTCTTCATCCATATACAATCAGCCTTGGCCACATTATGTTGGACTGGACATACGAAGACATACATGTCTTACATATCATCAAGACTCAAGAACGAAAGGCACGAGCGACCTATTATCAACAAGAATGGCAAATAATTGGAACCGGAAAGACGAGACACTGTTTGAATGAGAATACAGGACTTACTATTGTTTACATATGCAATAACGTAAAATTACGTAGTGGTGTGTTAGATTTGTTTAACGGTCAGGTCAAAATTTTGTGGACGAGGCCTGGACATAAGTGCAAACTTTCGTTAGCCGCAAGTTTAATTATTGTTATTTTGAATTTCATTATCTGGACAATATCCGCCGACGTGCAAAGTGACTTGCCAACTGTAATTAGAATTAAGGTACTCTCTAAAATACACACACACATATATATTTTTTAATTCACTCAACTATATTATATATAGTGTATACGCTTTCAAAGCGTCTCGTTTTAAAGCATGGTTAGACGCTTCAAGCTTCCACATAGCTTCGACAATGGGACGTCTCAAAGAAGGAAACTCAACAATAGCTTATGACTGACTGGTGGTTCCTGGTTCTGTGTTATGATTTCTATGACCCAGTGGAGTATGAACCCGAATTCACTAAACGTTCGCGAATTTATTCCGGCCCACGTGCCGCGACAGGTGTAAAAGCCTGCGATGCTGTGCAGATGACATAATCTGCCAGGATGATACTGTATTCCTTTCGTTACTGGAAGCGTCACAGTATAATTACAGTCCACCAAGAGTGTATCAGAGAATTGTTATTGAACTAGGCACTCGCAGAACTCTGATAGCAGGAACATTTCTCCACGATTAACCAAGTTTTCAACACAAATGAATTGCTTCTTCACGATGATAAAAGCTAGATGACTTTAATTTCAATTACCTTTTCAGGGTTATCGCGTCCTATTTACTCTATTGCTGCAAAATATGCTCGGGGTAATGCATATTTCATTTTTATTTCTAATGAAATACACATGTGATTTCATTAGCAAGCTACCAAACGGATGCTGTGATAGATATACTGTGTTGCAGCATGGCTGTGGAAAATTTGCCATAACTGTGAGTGTCGAATTGAACGTAGCTATGCCTGAATAATATCGAATTACGCAACATTCAGTTTAAGTGTTATAATTATTCGATATACATTAAGTAAAGTACAACGTCTCGGTATCAACCACTGTTACAAATTTCAGATAAGATAGCAATCCACTTATCATGTATCCATTGACCCAACTGGAAGTAAATTACAAGTGACCACGTACCGGAGCAAAGTTCAATTTCTAATTATTCAAGACGCGAATGAAATACCGACAACACAGATGACAAATTCCCGACATCACATATCTCACCACGTTACAGTTACAACGGACGAAACGAACTCACTCCAGTATCATTTCTAGACATGAGGCGATAGAAAAAATTATCGATGAAAATTAATATGAATATAGGTGTCTTGAATGCAAAACGTGATATTTCCAACGCCTTCCAATAAAACATTCAACGAAACAACTATTCTCTGCTCTCGTAAACGAAGATCATGATTTTTTAATCGAGCGTGGAAGCTGCAAGAGCTGAAAGTCATCAATTTGAAATTAATGAAAAGTGGGCGTAACATATTGAAATTTCTCTTATTGGTCAACTGCCAAAAACACAATACACATGAACACGTGGATGTGCACGTTTAAATAGCACAGAGCACACTTCGCGTTCGTTGTTTCGTGAACGCTGTCGATGGGTGCGAAATCCGCATGCCAACCACGTCTCATTCGGAGGTGCTTATCTGTATCTCACCAGAAATCATTCTGGTCGGGACCCTTTGTATAATTTAGATACAAGAACGACAAAGTAAGGCTAGAGTATGCCTACCTTTAACCGCCGACTAATGATATTGTAGACGGGCATTTCTGCCTTGCTAGAATGTGTCGGTCTGAGGGTGGCGTGTATTCCAGGGGAAGCCAACAATTCCACTCACTTTCTCAATCTACAATGAGTGGCGAAACAAACACGCTAGTTTGTTTCAAGCTTAAAATCAGATCAGCTCCCATAGCTCACCTCCATACGAAAGTGTATATTAGTGCACATTGGCATTCTTCGTAATCTGACTAAAAACTGCAGGGAAACGAAATCCGTCCGACGTATTAACCCGAAACACATCGGAGATGGTTTTGCTTAGGCCCAGCAACAATGCGACACATCTCGCGTGTCTGTTACGAACAGTAGCCAAGTTGCAGAAGCACAAAGCTCACACCGCACACGGTTCAAAACGATCACACTTTCAAGAGTTCCAGCATTCACCGAACCAAGTATCGATTACATTATTATTATTCATTCGAAACAAAACTTCGGCACTTCGATCACAGATGTTCGATGGATAAACGACGCCGTCGCCGTCGCCGTCGCCGTCGCCGTCGCCGATGTCGTCGTCGTCGTCGTCGCACAATTCAAGTGTCCATCAGTGATGAGTGGTGAGCGACGTTCCTCTATCCAGTGGTCGAATTCAAATGATCTAGCGCCAGTCACTACCAGCTAGCAGGCAGCCAGTCACTGCTTGACTCAACAGAGACTGCACACTGCACCAGCAACGGCGGCGGCGGCTGTGGCGGCGGCGGCGGCGGCCGTAGCGGCGGCGGCGGCGGCGGCGGCGGTAGAACGCAAAGAGTGGCAAAGAGGACTGTCAAGTTTTACGTAATAACTCCCCAGCCCAGCTAGCTGGCCAGTGCTAGTAGTACACCTCGTTTCTAACTCTACCTCGCCGTAACACCGTAACACCGTAACACGTTGCTATGTGTTGACTGACTCAACTATATACACAAGCTGACTTTTCCATCAGTCAAATATGCCCCCAGGATTTCTCTCTCTCTGCAGTGCCCCACGGCCAATTGGTCTACCTTACTTCGACTAGATTCAGCGCGACTTGTTCAACTTGTTCAAGTTGTTCAAGTTGTTCAAGTGCACAGTGCAAACTGGTCTCTATCGCTTTTGCTGTATATACCTCTTGACGCTCGCAAACCAATGCAATCCGCATATACTCTATCATCATAACGATTTGTCGCTATTAAGCTGTCAGCAAAACTGATTTCACTAATAAAAAATTAATCGTAACTTCAATATTGTTATTGTTCCGATTAGCCTTATCTTTATCTTGATAACATAATGTCCATCATATTTGCACGTGCGTCTTTCGGCATATTATGTTAAAATAACTAAACAAATACAATACACATAACTCATAAGTATAACGAAATTCCCACAAGACATTTTGACTGATTGCTTTGCGAGCAAAGACAATTAGTTACGAGCAGTAAAGAGTAAGACTAAAGACTAAAGAGTGATGGCAATTGGTCATACTAACACCTGAGATGAGAGAGTCCATACGTAATTTCCATCTTCAGAAAACACTCTTTCTTCCCAGTGGCGTAAGAACATGTATACTGGGACTTCCTCTATCTCTCTCTATCTCCCCCAGGGGCGGCTCGTGAGGGAGGTCTGCAGGGCTGCAGCCCTCCCTAGCTTTCCGGTGTAACAACATCAAATAATCTCTTTCTTAATATTTTTTCGTGGAATTTAATTTTCAAATTTAATATTTATTACATTTACATATTTATTTTATAGACGTATCATACATACATTTAAACCAGAAAAATATTTACTATTTAGTATTGAATCGTATTGAATCAGCGGTATTTGCTACGGAACGCGCGGCGTTGCAATTGAATAGCGAGCGGAATGCCGCGCGCCATGGCAGCAGCACACTTCATACGAGCAAGCGCGCGGGCTGGAGCGAATGCAGCCCGAGCTAGCTATACCATTCTATACGGTAAAGCCGGGAGACTCGCGGAGCTACGAAGTTTGCCAAGGTCACACTCTGCTTGCTTGTGGCGCGATGCTATAACGAATCTTCGGGCTGCTCGCAAGGCAGCTCACTGCAGCTCGATTGGGTGTCTCCGACCGGGAGTCCCCGGCCGACGAATTAACTAGCTAGAGCGATAACGCTCCGCGGCCCGCCATGGTATCGTCACCTCGTCAGTCATTATGGAGACTAACACCTATATACTCAATGCTAACACCGTGACGGGGCTGAAGAGTTGTTCCTTCCGAACACTAACATTAAACCAAAAAATTGCCATAAAAACAATTGGACGAATTTTCGTTTATTTGAAGGGGGGGGGTATACATGCATTGTATACTATATATTTTTTTAGCAGACCCTCCCAAAACAACCGCCACGAGCCGCCACTGATCTCCCCCCCCCCCCCCCAAACAAACAGACACCATGACATCGTTCATTCAATCAAGAAGACAGTGTGGGACCAAATTCCCCGATTGCTGATTTTGAGACGAAACATTGACACTGCCCCGTCCGGTAGAACATCTAGAGTATTACGACGGAGGAAAGGAGCCGGACGAAAGTTTGTTGGTTCAACGACTTTTGAGCCCAAAGCCGAAAATATCAGCGCCGCAGGTCAAAAAAGTGTGTTTTTTAGATAACAAGCTGCTGAATTATTCGAAATCGTGGAAATAAACGGCTTGCGTTAGATGACAGAGAGAATTTTTTTATAAAAAAATTAGAAAATTGCTGGAAGGGCTTTCAAAATGCATGCGCCACTTTGAAAAAAGTGTCAAAATTGTTGAAACACATGTCGGTCCTGCAGTCGAAACGGCTCGTGGTCCGTGGGTTGCCCACGGCGTGTCCAAGATAATGCACGTCTAGAATGTGACGATAGAATAAACAATCATCATCCGATCTTACAGCGAACACAAGCGAGCGCTCTTCAGCTTTCTCAGCCACTTCAAGTCAATCTTCAGATTCACAACATGAAATGCAGCAATTTCAGCCTATTATTTGGTTAGCAAAGTACGAAACCGATTGCAATATCTCGCGAGGATGATTAGTGAACAAACAATCGAGGCGACGATCTAGTCCAAGTCCCCATTTCTTTGCTTATTTCATTTGCGAAGCACCACACCGACCTTTCTTTGGGTGAGCTTTAAAATTACGATTTCTTAATTCTTTATGCATTTCGTTTTTAAATAATACGATGTATGGACACAGACATTGTCTGCAATCGTTTTCAAATCAAACATGATTATATATTTGATTATGGACTAATAGGTGGTAATCACGCCGACACGTTTCCGAATATTTTTCAGAGAAAACGGCTCGCGTGTATTCGGTTCAATGAAAAGTGCAAATAGGGTTTGATCTATGCGACGTCTCGTACGTTACCAATTATGCTATCAGCAAAAATATCTGATCAGCACGTTCCGTTCAGTTGGTGGAAGAAATTATCGACCGTTGAAATTCGTTAGTGCTTCATTAGCTGTGTACAAACTCTAGAAACATGTATGATAGGTGTATTAGCTGTCGTGTGCATACTCCTTGCTACGCTACATGCGACATGCGACATGCTCGCTTCCTCAACAAAAATATCAGCTCTTCCTTCGAAAAGGATATAACAAATCAAATTTATGTAGCGTTGCAGTGGTCACTGGCATGTAAGTGTGTTTCATGACAAAACTTCTGAAGTTCTGATTAAGAATGTATACATGGTAAAAAGTATTTGTTATTTTTTCCAAGTGTAACGAATTCAGTTGAGAATAATGCGAGGGGAAGTTCTGATATGATGATGATTATTTTGACCATACGAAATGACGCGAAGTTCACAAGCTGGTAAGAAATTAAAAAATAAAACGTCGTTTGATTCATCTTTGAGTGATTACCACAAGTATAGCCAATAGTTACGTTCATGTAAAGTGGATAAAATTTAAGTTCACCGCAAACTTGTATAAAAGCACTGTCAAGAAGGTAACCTTTCCACGACAGTAAAAGCAGGTACGCCCCGAGCTAAGATCATTCTCACTACTAAATTGTTACTTCAAATTCCGACTCACTCAAATATTTTCTCTCCTATCATTAAACTTCGTCTGGCCCAGGAAAAGAGGCTAGCGTAGATTTGCTCCTAAAGTGACCTCGCTTGATTCGTTTCGAGTCGTTTTTCCGAATCTCCCTTCATTTGGGGTGCCTTCCTAATGCTCCTTATTCCTACCTGAATTCCTGACGTGAAGCCTCAAATCAATGCCAAAAACAACTAAAATGCAATTGATATCGAGAGCCCGGAAGAATAAAAAAAAACATCCTAGTACAAACGCAAAATGGAAATAAATTTGCCAGAAATGATGTCACTGACTCACAATTCGCACTGCCGTTCTGCTTCCACACAAGTACTTGATAGTAAATAAGATAAATCCGAGATAGGAATTACTACTACCCTAAACAAAATGCAGCATTGAATCACTCTGAATCACCCTGAATCATTCGTAGACATAACTCGCAAACAAACTTGCAACAAAATACTACATATTAAAAATTAAGACAACAAAGCGTTTGATATAACATGGTTATAATAGACGCTAGCTAGATTATCGCTGTGCTCAAAACAAATAATGATCAAACGCTACGTTTATTTAATAGAAAAAGTATTAATTCCTTGTTTACACGCGACGTAATCACTAGCAATTGTTAATTACTAACCACCACACTGCAGTTATTAAACAACGACACCTCTATCTTTAAGCTCGGTATATAGAAATGTACCATATACCTATTACACCAATTTTTCTCGGAACTTCCAGTACATGCCTACCTGTATTTACGTCAAAGCTCAACGAATCGTTATTTTTCTATGTATTACAAAATATAATTAGAAAGACCTTCCTCGTTTAACTCGACTAGCTAATGAATAGGAATGCCAATAAAAAGTGTGTTATTAGTCCTTGCTTGTGCGGCGAGAACGAGTTGAGTGTTGACCCGCTCTTGGATATCTTTCATGTGTCGCGTTTGCACACATATCAGGCCAGCTCTAAAGGCTAGACCGCTAGAAGCTTGCTAGAAGCTTGCTAGAAGCTTTCTAGTAGCTTGCTAGAAGCTAGAAGCTAGAAGCTTGCTAGAAGCTAGAAGCTTGCTAGAAGCTTGCTAGAAGCTTGCTAGAAGCTTGCTAGAAGCCTGCTAGAAGCCTGCTAGAAGCCTGCTAGAAGCCTCCTAGAAGCCTTCTAGAAGTCTGCTAGAAGCTTGGCTGAGGCACTAGCTGTGGCTGCCCAGGATCAACCTCACTCGCTAGGACAGGGGTCCAACCAACTATCAAGTTAGCACTGCAGTGAAAGTCACGAGAAAAGATAACTCTAGTTGTGTAAGACGTTCCAATTATTTGGACCAATATTATAAATTATAATAATCTTTATACTCCTAGGTTACAAAAAAATATATCTCACATAAAAACGCAACGGAAACGATTTGGAATAATTTATCGGAGAGCAACAACCGTGAAATCGAGCGTGATTGATTAACTGAATATCGTTGATGCTGCAAACCGGATCAGTTATTCTGTACGCGTGCCTGACGCGTCGACAATCGCTCCAGTGTTCGCGATCTACGCCGAGTCAATATCAAAAGCAGTTCGTCTTCATTGTTGTCTTCAAATATTGAAGCGTGGATATCTACGACGGAGATAGCACAAACATGATTATTAGAAACGAAATATCAATTCCAAAATTTGCATTTCCAACAACTCAAATAAACTTAATATCAATTCCACAGTTGGTCGTCCGTATAGCACAATTGGTTAGTGCAGTGTCCCGGATAGACAAAGATCCGGGTTCGAGTCCCGGTACGGATGCAAATTTTGGAATTGATATTTCGTTTCTAATAATCATCATCTACCGTCCATGCAACGAGTATTTGCATTTAGGATTAAATTCACACTAATAGCACAAACATGTTTTCTATTCGATATAGTAATTGTTTGATATAAAACATAAGTGAAGGTACGATTCTTCCCATTTTATGGAACTGATTTCAAACCATTACGTAAAAAAAACCTATCAGCAATCTATGTTTAATAAATCATTAATAGTTATTGCAGAAAAAAAAACTTGTCACGAATCTATTCAAATGAATGGGTGATGATGGTGAGTATAATCTTGAGCGATGTATTGAGAAGCAGAAAATGTAAATCTAGGCTTGTCCCCCAAGATGTGTACCAAGTGTTTAGCTGGATTCATGCATAACGTCATTAGCAAAAGTAATCAGGCAATGCTATATCACGGATCACTGCATAATATGTGACTGCTTTATTAAAAACACTTAAATAGATGCTTAAATGACGCAGATAATGTGGGTAACGAATAGCTACTCATAACTTTACTTGTAAAGAAAGTGTTTAAGAGCCAGCTAAAGTCAGCTTAAAAGCCTAAAATGCAGAGGTCCACGTAATTACTTTTCCTGCCCCCTAAATTGATCCCAATATTTTTGAAAAAAAATCAGTGTGTAGAGGAAGAGTACTCCGACCCGCCTAGTAAATTTTAATTGAGATCGGATGGAAAATAAAACAACCAGAGAAGAAAGAAAAGTGGTGTTTTCGTTTAAAAAACACCCACAAAAAGTCCCAAATTCAAGATCTATTTGTGAACAAAGTAAACGTCCGATCGACACGAGCCTTTACATCGCGTGTTAGAAATTTTTTCAACTATTCACTGATTTTTTTTCATAAATATAGGGAACATTTTAGGGGGCAGGAAAAGTAACCACGTGGACCTCTGCACTACCAAAAATTTCCGTGTGAGAAAGCTAATCTTTCACGGATTAGACCCGATGGAAATAATCTTCCAGTTTTACTGCCTCGTTATCAGCATGAGAAATAAAAACACTCGTGGAGATTATACTTGCACAACCCGACACCGAGTTCAATAGAAAGTTAATAAAAAAGGATATCGATACAAATCCGTGTTTCATACTGTTTTATCGATACGACTGGATTCGTCTCTGCTTGCAGATCAAAAGCAATGTTGAAATGAAAAAATCCGACGAAAATTACCGATTAATATGCATCATTCCTTCACCCACTGCTCTGTAAACCTAGTTGGGTGGGTCTCACTCAACTTTTCTACTCAACTTTACTCAATCTATCAGTGCTCTAAAACTGAAACTTGTGTTACGCACGTTTGTATTGATCTTAGAAGGAAATCCGATAATAATGAAAATCGATATATTGGGTGTCCGATATTTTTCATTGCTTGCTTGGGTCTAACAAATATAGTTATTTTGTATTATTGTGTAATTTTCGGAATTGCATGATTGTCAAGTCGGAAGAGAAGAGATTCTAGGAAGTCGGCACTCGGCATGCTGACGCTAGTTAGCGATAAAATTTAGTCGGCGTAAGATATGGCCGATGACGGCTCGTTCCGTGGAGACAGAGTGTTTTTATAGATCAAAAAGTATATTTTATTCACTAAACAAAGCAATGTTGCTTAAACTAACCATCATCGTTTGTATTCAATTCAATTTCAATTTCAATTTCATCTTCATTTTATTCTGCATCACAAGCATGCATACAGGGTAGAAAAAAAAATGAAAATAGCAAAAGCCCGCGTAACACTCATACCTAATTGAACAGTTCATACAGCACAGACATGCGAACCCGTTAGTCTTTGTGCTATTTTTGATGAGCGTAACGAGCGTAGCGAGTGAAGCGAAATCTTCAATTACACTTTACTGCTAAAAAAATCCGGAATGTTTTTTTTTTTGTTTTTTTTTTTTTTTTTGTGTTTTTTTTTTTGTTTTTTTGTGTGTTTGTTCGCACGATTCCGGCCAAACGCCAAAACGGATTTTGATGAAAATTTACAAGGACCTTCGTTTTCTCTGAACTTAGATCTGCCACGTTTTTGAAGCAAATCGGACGAGTAAATTTTGTGTTATTATGTTTTTACGAAATTTTTCAGTTTTTCCAAAACACGTTTTGCACTCTAGAGGCCAAGTATCTGAATATAATTTGACGAAACTTTCAGGAAATGTTGACCCTCACGATTTAATGTTTGTGTAAAAATTTCATTGTTGTATGTTAAGCACTTTTCTTGAAAATGGCGCTTTTATGACGATTTTTTAGCGTTTTTTCAGTTTTTTGCAACTTAAGCCACTTTATCTTCAAGCGATGTCCACAAAATTTACTGTGTACATTATAAATCGTAAAAAGAATATACTATATTAATTTGAACCAAATCATTTGAATAGTTTTTCTTTAAATCGATTTTTACGTTTTGAAATATTCAAATGTCATTGAGAAAACTGCTTAATTCTTACTGGACATGTTAAATTGATCATAAAAGCCTCTAGGCTATGCGCACACGCAATATAATTGCGTTGAGGGTGAGCGTAAATATTACGCTCATCCACAACACGATTATATGAGTGTTCGCATAGCCTAGTGTTATATACACTACGAAGTGGTTCACATTCGAACGTGTTGAAAGGAACGAGGACTTCTGGCTTGAGAAGATGGAAGCGCGCCTTTGTTGGTGAGTGAGAAAAAATATATGCTCGATCTCTGCTGGGAGTAACTATTGGTAGACGCTGATGAATCTATAATTTTTGTTTGTTCTAGGTTTTATAACAAGTGCCTAGTCATTGAAATTTGCAACCCGCAGTACAGTAAACGAATGTTGAAGACAGACATCCGAGATCCGAGATCCGCGATGCGTTGTTGAAGCCCGTGCTGCGGCTCAAAACGCCAAAGACATGAAAGCCGCCGCGAAATTGCAGAGGAAAAGTGCGAAGGCGCAAACAGCCAACAAATAAATCGGCAACGGAGTGTTTCCGATCCATGGCTCCATGCAATCGATGTATATTAATTGAAACTAATATGTAGTACGTATTCAAAAATATAATTATTATTTCGTTACTTTGTTCGGAATCAGATAAGTTTCAAAATGACACTTTTGTGGCGTTAAAATGTTCGTCTGCGTTCAAGCATTGTGAAACGACGCATCGATGACTGCATACTAAGTCTAGTTATGCTCTTTGGGCAGACTTTTTTGAAGAAACAACCATGTTATTTCTTAGTGTTCGTCACAAGAATGTGATTTCAACCATAGTGGAAAAAATTAATTTTCATAATGTTATGGGTTAAAATCACGCCAGAAGATCGAATAAAAAAATGTGTTCCATGTACTGTCCATCAAAAACACGATGGTATCAATAAAATTAATCGCAAACAAATACTGATTGATTTGTATTCTCGGCATCTACTACTCAATGAAAGTTTGCTTGCGGAATGCTGTTCAGCAATGTTTACAACAAACTCGACACAGGATTAGAGCGGCTTATAACGTGACGTACTACCAATTCTTTGCCGTGATTGAAAATGTGCTGCAGTAAAGCCAATAAGTGCACTAGAACTTTGATTCAAAGTATCATACAATCTGCTGACAAATATGAATCCAGCCGTGTCATTTAAATCACGAAAATCGAGAAAAAGCAGATTTTTTTCATTTTGATGATTAATCTTGGTTATGCAAGAGTCGCAGATAAGTGCCAGCGTTTATAATCCGTGGCTTCTTATGATTACTGCCACAGATTATTATGTTTTTCGTTATCGTATCGGGTTACAACCTATGTAGACTCTTAAGTTTTAAATAGCGAGTTTAGACACATACATTGCCGAAGGCAGATCCCTGTGTTGAAAATAATATGCATGATTTCATCTGCACAGGAAGGCGTTTCAAAGTAGGTATATAGATAAATTGTTATCAAATTGAAATACCAGGTCAGTGAAAAAATCTGTTGATCTGCCATCTCACAGTGGGTCGACGTGTTCTTTTCTTAAAAACTCTTCCTGCAGTTGCTGCGCCGGGAAATTGTTCAAGCACTTTACTTGTTTGTGCAGTGCGATGCCACAATTCAGTTTAGCAATGCACCGATCACTATCATTAGTTATATTTTAAAACTATGGAAGAAATAACTCATCCGTGCATCGCTTACATTCCAGCCTGGCCGAGCATGTTCTCGCAAGATTTGTTTCTAGAAACGGACAATAATATACGCTTTTCTAGAGTCGATCTAACGATCGAACGAACAATGCAGTTTTCTTTAATTCTTTAAGAAATTGTGCATTTAACTAGGTCGTTCAAAACTAAAATCTGACATTTTGCCAACTACATTGTTTTCAGGTAATAGTAGGAAATTGCTTTCGTCATCAGCTAAAAGCTCCAATCGTATTTCAACCGAGTTGAGGCTTATATGGTCCTTAAGAGTAATTAGTGAACAAAGTATAACGCCATATGAATTACTACCTTTAAAATGACATACTAGTGTAGGCACAGATAAAACAAATGGTGGTGGGGCGGTGAGGGGGGGGGGGGGGTTGCGTAATGTGAACTAGAGTGCGGTTTCTTGAGAGAGA
The DNA here is from genome assembly GCA_921293315.2 of Nemurella pictetii. Classification (NCBI taxonomy): domain Eukaryota; kingdom Metazoa; phylum Arthropoda; class Insecta; order Plecoptera; family Nemouridae; genus Nemurella; species Nemurella pictetii. The sequence continues at coordinate 30,490,931 of OV121116.1, read as the reverse complement.
GGAGGAGGAGGCATCCTTGCGCGATCTTTGCATTGCATTGTTGCTCAGATGGGCACGTTTCTGGATACACGTGCGCCGAACGTAAAATAACACATGGCTACACAGCTATCTCTTTACTCAGCTCACTCGGTTAGTGTCGGTGGTTGGTAGATTTCTAGATGGTAGATGGTAGGTGGTAGATGGTAGATGGTAGATGGTAGATGGTAGATGGTAGATGGTAGATTGTAGATGGTAGATGGTAGATGGTAGATTGTAGAGATATTAGATGGTGGATATTAGATGGTAGATGGTAGATGGTATGGTAGATGGTAGAGATATTAGATGGTGGATATTAGATGGTAGATGGTAGATGGTAGTTGGTATATTTTAGTTGGTGGTTGGTTCCATGCAGTCGTTACTAAAATGACTAAAAGATAAAGAGATTTTTTCTGAATTGAAGTTTGTGTTGCACAACAGAAACAACAATAAATTTTGTTTCTTTAATAAAAAAAAAATGGTAAGGAGCCGCAAGCACACAAGCTTTTGCGAAAAACTACTGTATTATATTGTCTTTGTTAAAAAACAAAAACATACAACAGGAAAAATGTCATATTTTCCAATTCACATTTAAAAATTTCCAACCCATCCACTGACCTTCCAAATATCTTGATGTAAATTTCGTTTTGACATTCAATGCGTTTGGGACCACTTTTTGTTTCAAGAAATCGATCAACATTAAGAATTACTATAGCAGCTAGCAATCTTGCACGGATTCTTGTGCGACACGACGACAACAACAACAAAAACAACAACAACAACATGACCTCCCAACCAAAATGTGAGCCAAGCAATAACTAAATCAGAGTTGCTTAACTCTTTTAAACGATATAATATATGCCGACGTTGTCACAGAATTTTAATGCCCTGCAATTATGTCATTTCACCTGTAACGCTGTGTATCGCGTCATATTTCTGTCATTATTAACACTCCCCTCTCGCCTAATCCTCAATTACATTATACATCTCATTTTTTCTGTTTCTTACTAACTTCATCATTTCTTCATTTCAGTCCAGGCCTGTAAAGTCTGTTTAATGCACTTGCAGCTTAACTGCACTTTCTGATCGGCGCGTTTAAAGCATAATAATGCCAACATGCCCATCTTAACAGGTATCCGTTAATTGTTATATATCTAACACGTACCGAGTACGTGTCCTTAATGCTTAGATAAATCACATAATTACGATCATTATACCGAATGCATCCAGCATCCAGCACACTGCAACATCGGTGACTCCATGCTTGTGCAAAACACGACTAATTCTAATTTAACTTCACGACTGAAAAAAAATCTCCCACTGATGATTTTATAAAATATAAGAAGAACTGCAAGATGCAATTGAATGCGCAAGATAAAGGAACACATTTACTTGTGTGTGTAACATTTCTGTTGTATGAATGAACTATGCGATCTGAGTACATACCAATTACAATCTAATTAGCAATGACTTTACTTTATACTATGGTAGGGAATTATCTCAGCTGATATTGACAATGAGACTCTTTCAAGTGTATATGAGTGGCATGGACCCATTAATTGCAGATTACGTGATCGAAGATTAGTGTAGAATGCCAAAGTACTACGTGTAGAAACCAATCTGCCTATCATATTCGCGATAAAAACGTGCAGCTAGGAATGTTAAAAGCGATGCTACAAAATTTGGAGACCATTGCTAAAGCCTATCAGTAGCAATCAGCCAGCCAATGAAAATTAGGGGAAAAATCGAAATATCACAATGAGACAGACAAAGCAGCAAATAATTTTCACTGGATCCGGATGAGTCCCGAAATTTACACCATGGATCGGAGTGTCGTAAGCAAATATTTTCAGGGAATTACTTTTCATCGACGATTGATAGAAAAAAAATGTCATCATTTTAGGACTTAGCTCGATGTAAATGAAAGCTAATAGCCCGCACTAGGGTAGACACCACAGCCTCCCACTCCGTATCACGTGGTATCACAGTCGGGAAATCAGAGCCGTGTACATTCTTGGCGAGCGAAAACAGCGAATTGTAGCGCATTATTTTCATGAAACTCGTACAGAGGGAATAAAATAGGTGATCACGTGTTCGGACAGAAAGAAACACTGATCCAAAGAAAATTTTCAGGGAACACTAAAAACGTACGGGCGATCGTTTAAATAGTTTTTTAAAATAAATATTGTCAAAATCCTGTAAAATTAACACGACGAAGTTTTTGAAAGCAAAGTCCATCGATTTTGCAAACGAGATTTGGGAAAACCTGGAACCATGCAACTTTAAGAACTGGAATCAATTGATATTAAAGGCCGGTCGATTAACGCGTAAAACGCTCATCCTAGTTAACCCTCTCACTACACAAGGCATCTTTAGTGGACATCAAGTTTTGAATTTTTCACGGCCATAGGAATTAATTCTACAGCCCACCCTTGAATAAACCTAGCTGTCCACAATTGGGGATGAGCCATAGCTCCTAAAATTTGACAGGTGATTTAATTATTTTTATAAATATTAATTAACATCGTTGGCACGATATTGAAAGTTTGAACCAATAAGATCTAGTATCGTAAGAGAGCAAGTAACAGATTCGCGACGGCGACACGTAAAGCGTAGGTAAATCAGACGAGGGACTCACATCCGAAGTGCTGGTGGCGACGGAGCTGCTCGGCCCCGGCGAGCTCACGGCCGGACTTGGCCGGAGGAACGCGGTGGGCCCCAAAACCGGGGCGCTGTGCACGTGTGCGGGGCCCCCGCGTTGCACGAGCGCCGCCCGTTGGGGCTCACGCTGCGCCGCCAAGTGGCCGCCCACGCCCCCAAAGTGCGGCGACGATTGGAATGAATCGCTCAGGTACTGCCGCACTTGGCTCTTCTGCTTCTGGATCACGTGGTAGCGGGTAGGATTTTCCAGGCTTGTGCGGACCTAGAAACGAAATCAGACAGAAGCAATTGATTAATAGGCAATTTTTTTCGTCAAGCCACACGAGTTCTATAGACGATTTTCTGAGTGACGAGAGATAAGAGATGGAAAAGGATGGACAGTGTGTCATTTGGCCACCGGAAGGAGTAAGGGGCGGGAGTTGAAGTGACATCAACTCCCTGCAATCAGGGTGAAGCGCCGTGCAATTCGCCATAGAGGCATGCATAGCAAATTGCTGTCGGATTCATCGACGATTGTAGTGCAACATTAGATCAAAATCTAGAACATTTCGTGGCTGAGGTGCTAAATTGCCAATGTTTTTGTGTATCAATATTTAGGGGCGACAATTTTTTTACCTCTCATTGACAACGAGGATTCCTGCGGGCGCCCTTGGACGCCCCTGACTGACCATCTCAATTCCGATCTACGAATTGCCATCAGAATGAGACCCTTTCCTCATCAACCCTCTTTCAATATCATGGACCAGAATGACAGTGTCGCAGCCCAGTGGCTGTCTCGAGATAAAATCTCATCTCCAGGGTGACAATATTTCACTTCCATGTTCGTTGACGGTCATTGTTGAACATACTTGTAACACTTGAGGGGGTACATCGACGCCGATACTTTGAATGTTGACGGGGACGTTTTGGGCGGGCGAGGTCACTTGGTCCCTCTCCTGCAGTTTCTTCTCCGCCTCTCGACGTTCTTGCTCTTGGTTCTGTTCTCGCATCAACTGGAGCCGGAGATGGGTGCGAGACGTTGGCACCGCTGTCTTGAACGTTGGAGGACTGCACAGAAGGAGAACGACAATGAATGATAACGTTGTCACTGATAACGAAGTTATTAGATCTCCACAAACAATGTTGGAATAGAAAATCTATGCAGGATACAGATTGGAGTCTGAGGATTGGGAATTTTTTCAGTTGTCCGTAATGAAAAATCGTCTTTATTTACAAATAATTTGTTCGCATTATATAATATTCCGTGTGGTCGCACGGTAAAAATCGTATGTGTCATAACCGAAAAATTGGCAGTTTGGCATTTGGCAAGAGGAGTTTTTTTATGAAACCAAAAAGTATCCTATTGGCTAAGTATATACGCTAAGTGTATATGCTAAGTATGCGAAGTATATACGCTAAGTGTATAATATGCTGAGTGCGACCGAGTCGGCGTCTAAGGTAGGTTTAGTGTGGCACGCGAACTGAATGCAGGTAATGTTTTTACAGAAGAATTTAAAAAGAATACACAGAATCTGAGCTGAAACCGGGAACAATCATTGCGTTGGCCCTTCATCACCAAAATCTTTCCCACACACACACACACACACACACACACACACACACACACACACACACACACACACACACACACACACACACACACACACACACACACACACACACACACACACATTTTCGCTCGCGCAAAGGATGTCCGAAATTTGTTTCTAGAGAGTAGACAACAGTCACCCTAGAAGAAGCCACAAAAAATTATTGCTATTAGCGCATATGCGAGCAAATTAACGTGCGGGCATTGTCATTACTCATTAGAAATTGCCTTGCTAGCTTCCGTTTCCCTGGCCATCGTTGCCTTCGGATCAAAACCGGAAGTCCTCGAGTGTGCTATTATTATCTAACATTAGCCAGCATTGTTGCAACGACAATGTCAAACGATTTCGAAGCAGTTGACACACTCTGCATTGAACAAATAAACATTGATGATCCAAGTGAAAAAAATGGAATATAAAAATAGTGATAGTGAGAGGAGATGGAAACTTAATCAGTGGAGTTTATAGTGGCGTGGGATATAGGGGAGGTTTCTTTTTCGCCCCTTTCTTGAAATGACTCCCAATTAATGCTATTTGCTCCACAGCCCTTGTAATTATTTTAGTCATTAGAGTCGTTATACTAAATACATATCATATCATATCGAATCATCAGTTTACATTCGGTGACGCATATAGAACATGTATAAACGCTATAAAATGTCCATTTTATTACTGATAGAGCGAAATTTAGTGAAACATTTGCTGGACCACATTTGGATGTTCGTCGGCATGGAAAACTGACTGGGTTGGTTTGAACAAGAAGAAATGCACTATTGACAATGAACTTCTTACAGTCAAATATGCATGGAGGAAAATTCGATGTAATTTTCAGGCAGCTTGCCTCGAAGTGAGCCTTTCCCTGCCTACTTGACAGGCGACGGCGATAGAACGGTATCAGCTGGAAATTGTCAATGGCATCGGTCATCAAATGACCGGTATGCGCTAGTACGAGCCATTACAAGTGGCAGCTCAAATTCACTGTCTGCTCACCAATTATTTCACGCCCCTATATACGTGGACATTTGCCCCGCCAGTTGACCATTCGGATAAGAAAGTACATCGCTTGTGAAAGAATTACTGTTCCTTTCATGATATTTATGTTCTTGCTGTTATTTTACTTGCTTTACTAATGAGTTAATTAGTAAGAAAAAAAGTCGATCCAGAAGAGAAAAACAGGCTGGTCTGCGTTAGCGTGGAAGGCACGAACGTAGTCAATGCAAATTTTTGTCGACAAAGCTCGAGATTGCCGTTTGACGCTCGCTGTCTTATGCTAACATGATTACGATAGCGCCAGCCACGTCTAAATAGCATGTGAAAAATCCTTTCTCACAGCATTCTAGTGACATTATCTTATCTTGATTATTGTCTGGCGACAAAAGCTTATAATTATTTAAAATGATAATTTCATTCTTTTATAGCGGCTGCCTACCTGTGCTTGGCTAACATATCATCAGACGGCTGTCTTAGCTCTAATCTCGCTCGTCATACCATGGCCTGAGAAAACGCACAAAAATGTCTTACAGTTTGATTGCATGCATTCGCATACTACTTAAATCACTTATATTCTTTTTTAAGTCCATGGGTGTCTAACTACGAAGGCAAAGAAATAAAAACGAAGTCAGGTTATATACTTTCAGGACCCAGGAGCTCGTTACGTGTAAAGAAAACAACTGTCGTGACACGTCGGTGAATCGAAGATTACAATGTACGACCCTCGACCCTCACGAAGAGTTTTCACGTGGATTTTCCATCATTCCTCAAGATCTTGTAGCCGAGAAAAATCCGACTTCACTTGAAGTTCAATGCAAATCGAGTCCGATCAAGATTTTGGGCCTCCGGATTTTGGGTTTTGGAATTTTGCACCATTTTTTTTCGCAACAAAAGGTTTTTTGTTGTTTTTAGTATATAGCTAGTTTCTAGTTTCTAGACGCTGCAGGTTGTTCTGGGCTAGTGAACCGTTTCTATGTTTTGGCCCGTAACACCTAACACTTTGGGCAGCGGTACGACATATGACAATTTTTGACAATTTTCCTTATAACAAAAAACCAAAAAAAAAACACTACAATATAGTTCTTGAAACTTGAAATTCAACCCCGACTCAGGTCAGTGGTTTCTTACGGCTGCATTTGCAAGAAACGGTGTCAATATCTAATCTATCGAATACCATGCGCCTGGACTCGAACAGGCTTCCAATATGAAATATGTTCCATCGCGTAGTAAATACGTTGCGTGACGTGCTTATGGCAACAAACACACGTCAGAATTAATATGAATACTGGTTCCTATTTTTTCACCTTCACTTAGTAAATCCAGTTAAACCATGTTCAACGTTGACGCAACTGATCGCCATTATAATATGGATACGCCCACGCGAACGCGAACGCGACCAGGGATATGTGTAGATCTACCATTCACTGCAGGAGTCGACCTACTAAAACAGCTTCTAGCTCCACTAGCACACTGCACAGATTTCATATTGTTATAGAAGGTACAGCTAGGATGTTAGTACAGCCGGTACAGCCGGTACAGCCGGTACAGCGTCAAATACTCGGACTCCGAATATAGAAATACTACGGGTCAATTTTTCCCAAAATCAATCAAGGGATAAAATGTTCTGCAGTTCAACTGTAACGAGAGGAGAAAAAACAAACATCCTCAATTAAAATTTAACCGTGGGTCAAGGTTCTGCATATAAGATCTGATAAAAACGATCAATATTAATCAATGAATCAATTCAGTCAATATTCAGATCATTGCTGATATTTTTTTAATCAGCAGCTCTACCTTCGTGGCAATTGATATGTGCATTTCCGTAAAAATCCGATTATTGTGCAAATTATTTACAAAGTATATTGACCACGATAACGGTGATCTGTACCAAACGATGAAAAAATGTGAACTTATCGCTCGCTACGGATACGTCGCAATTCCGATTTCTAATTAACTTTTATACAGCTATCTGTCTTTACCATCACACGTAGATACTAGACAGTATCTTATTCAAATCGAAGTTAAATCGGTCATGACATTCATGAATAATCCATTATTATTTTCTATCTATTTCTTCATCAAACGTAAATTATTAAGTAGTTAGGTGCCCACTTAACTTCTAAACGTAGGTATCATGAAAGATCGAATGATCGAAATATGGCGCCAGAGGCAATAGATTTTTTCCACAGCTTACAAAAATTATAGTAATTGAAACTTGTATGTGTTTGTGTGTGTGTTTGTGTGTGTGGTAATTAGCAACGAGTAGAGATAGACAAGTGGGGCACTTCTTGGAATCCTCAGATGAAAACAAGGAAAATGATCGCCGTTTGCTTCAGTTTCCCTGTTGGTTGCGATTCCCCTTGCCCCCTTGCCCCCTTCGCCCCCCCCCCCCCCTTGTTAGCAGGAAAATCTCGCGACAGCACAGTGGACAACTGCACAGTTGTTTTGTAATTTATAGCATATATTTTTATTAAGCAGTGCCTTACGTCTGCGATTCTGTGTTTTCCCTAAGGAAACGTATATCGCCAGATCTTTGGAACAATCGAAGATTCCTTAATCAAGATTCGATTCAATGAACGAACATTATCGTTGCATTATAAGAAATCGCAATATACCGAACACAATACGTGGTTAACTCTCGATTGTAGGAGAGCAAATAAAGCAAAATCGGAAGGCAAAGTTGTACCAGGGATTGTATTATTTAGAGTATCTCGAATAAAAAGTATAGAATTACAGTTTCACACGATCATTATGGTAAGCACTTGAGTGGCTGTGTACACCAAACGGTGTTTTAGAAGAAATTCTGGGGATAAAATTTTCTGTACATCAAGTTTATAGTTTTTCAAATTTCTTAGCATACTGAACGAGCACCTTTATCAAGTATCCGATCAGAGTCGGTATCAACACAAGCATTTTAATTCCATTGTCAATTGATGAGATAGAATTATTTTTCATCTTGCATTTCTATACAATATTTTATAACCTTTGATACGATTGCGAGATGAATGCAAACCGGGTAACCGGAAACCGGAAAACCAGTGCATAATCTCACATCGCTGATTCACACCTCCAAGCTTGAAAATAATAATCTATGCGTCGATACGTTTCCTTTGAACACCAATTTTCCGTCGAGTCATCTTTGGCTAAGCGTCGAGCCTGGATTTGCTTCACACCTCATGCTTAGTCCAGTAAAGTCTTTGGTGAAAAATACTTGCAATACGCAGATATATTTACACAATTTTCGAGGGATCATCTGCAGTTGAAACTGGCAAAGTTGGTAGGTGGAAGCGTATTTTGACAGTTCATAGGTGACATTTTGGTACAACCTCAATCTATTTTGAGAAAAAAATAAACTAAAAACACGATAATTGCTGGAAAAATTCTCACAATGAGTTAATATAAATATTTGGAAGGATATGAAATCAGCTGACGCTTGCCGTGAGTATCATGTGCAGTACTTCATTTCTAACGAGAACGGTAAACAATTCGGAGAAGGGTTGCCACTTGCCACACAAGTATTCTATCCACCAGGAAAAATTATACCGTGACCCATGGAGGTGAGGGGGGGGGAAGGGGGGAATAGACATATATTTGCAGATTATTTCTAATTCTAAATTCTGAACATAAATTAAATATACGGAAGATTCCGAATCTCATATTATTATTTACGACACATAGTTTCATTATTTTTTTAACTAGCACCTTCTATCTAGCAACGATTTAAAATATTACCCTGGTTTGATCGTATATGTTGAAAATCAGGACATTTTGTCAATTTCTGAAAAACAGGATATGTCCTTGTTGAACGGATGGCAACCCTAGTTCGAAGAAAAGGGAACCGCTACGACTTACGAAAGCATGGATGAATGAACATTGTTGGAATGAACAGGGTGGATTCAAACAGACAGTCTACACTCCACTACACTCTCTACACTCTAAAGTGTCTCAAAGTGACCAGCATACCCAGAGGAGCGTCGCGGAATCCCCATTAGGGGACGTTCAGGAGCTTGCATCTCCGCTTTAGCAACGTGACTTGCTCCTGGCGGGGTGGACAACACGTCCATCAAACTAGGATCCATATCAAGAATCATCTTCAAATCCTCATCGATACCAATGTTGATACGCACTGGAGGCAGCGGTGGCAGCGTGCAGACCTCGTCCTCGACAACGCCCTCTCTCTTAGCACACGGCACGCCGTGCAAAGTGTCACTGGCTGGTGCATCGTCCCGACATCCTGACGTTATATAATCCATCGAAAGACACTTCCTTGGCGCAGGATTGACGAACGAACTCACGCATCTCTGCTTATAACTCGCGTTACCGACGACAGCAGGCATGTTCATGATACGGTCCATCCTCTGGATGATCTCTTGAAATTCTCCCAGCTGATCTGCGGTCGACATTCTGATTTCTGCTGGTGGTGGTGGTGGTGGTGGTGATGGTGATGGTGATGGTGATGGTGATGGTGATAGTGATGGTGATGGTGAACTACCACCAAGACGATTTCGCGCACAACTAACACGGATGAGATGCGAATACGCTGCTTCGAGGTTACTGGCTATTTTTGCACAGACGCTCAACAAGTCCCAGATACTTGAATTCTGTCCAAGTTTTTGTTCAAGAAGAACTTAATAAATTGACAGGATTGAGCATCTATTTGTTATTTTAATCGAAGTTAGTGTCTGTGTTTGGATCGAGTATTAGAATGCCAACCGTCCACGGAAACAATGCTGACTAAATTTCAGTTCACTATCAATTGTGAAAGAAAGCTGGGTTCAGTTGGTCACTCATTACAATATACCAATGCGACATTCATTTTCAGAATTTAATTAATGTCGATGCAATATTTAAGCGCTTGACTGGTTATAAGTGAAATAAAACTGAGCGGAACCAAAATGTATTGTTTGTCCTGATAATGGGATTGGGAAGGATAAAATTTCAGGCTACACAACTGATTAATTTAAGTTTTCATTAATTATTTGAATGTCCTATCCGAGCCATATCAAGATTAGAAATAGATTCGCGAGTCAGCTCAGCACGAATAAAGACTCTGTTAATCGCAATAAGTTTTCTTTTAGAAGCACGTATTGACGTAGGCATACTCGACTCGAGGCTCCAGCCAGCATCTTTCTCAGTTCGCTGTGACCAGTGACAGGCACACAAAACTTAACCCGCATTTAACAACGATTATCAAATTAAACTACGCACATCTTTCTAATGAAAATCCATCATATTAGGACCGGTTCCACTTCACCTAGAAAAACTTTTTAGACCAAGTAGGGACCCATCATGGTTGCGAGTAAGTAAAACCAACTAAGAATATAGAGAAGGTGTATTCGGTAGAGATGGTTTGGGGGTTGCGTGGGCCGTGGGGTGGTTTGGATGCGCCGATACGTAGGGTTGTTATTTTTCAGGAAATGTGTAAATAAAAATTCGTTTTAAATCCGAGCTAGCGAGATAAAAGCGTAAAAATCGCTAAAAATAAAGATAATCTTAATAATGACGGTAAAAAATTTTCCACATGCATATTTTAGTAGGTAATGGCAAACATTCATATTTTAGTAATGACAAACATTCATGATTGAAAATGTAAAAAGTAACTGTGATTTTTCATAAGACTTGTTTTAATTATATGGCGCTGAAAAGAAGATCTGATGGTGATAAAAACACTAACATTTCTTCTGCACTAATTCGAATTGACGATTTGCTGTTAACTTGAAACCTAGTCAAGCTCGTTAAGCTGCATTAAAAAAATATTATGGATTCTTAATTAAATTTAGTATAGCAATCGAAAATCTGTTGGCATTAGTATCTCTGGTAAAAATATTTGAGTTTAGCCAAAATTTATCTACCTATAGCTACCTAACTACACTCTAACTCATCAAGCTTTGCGTTGACTACAATGTCTCTGCATCAAAGTTAGAAAGAACATGCTAAATACCAGCCGACAATTCTACAAATGATGTTAGTTCTCGAGCAGGGGCGGCTCGTGAGGGAGGTCTGCAGGGCTGCAGCCCTCCCTAGCTTTCCGGTGTAACAACATAAAATAATCTCTTTCTTAATATTTTTTCATGGAATTTAATTTTTAAATATAATATTTATTACATTTACATATTTATTTTATAGACGTATCATACATACATTTAAACCAGAAAAATATTTACTATTTAGTATTTAATCGTATTGAATCAGCGGTATTTGCTACGGAACGCGCGGCGTTGCAATTGAATAGCGAGCGGAATGCCGCGCGCCATGGCAGCAGCACACTTCACACGAGCAAGCGCGCGGGCTGGAGCGAATGCAGCCCGAGCTAGCTATACCATTCTATACGGAAAGCCGGGAGACTCGCGGAGCTACGATGTTTGCCAAGGTCACACTCTGCTTGCTTGTGGCGCGATGCTATAACGAATCTTCGGGCTGCTCGCAAGGCAGCTCACTGCAGCTCGATTGGGTGTCTCCGACCGGGAGTCCCCGGCTGACGAATTAACTAGCTGGAGCGATAACGCTCCACGGCCCGCCATGGTATCGTCACCTCGTCAGTCATTATAGATACTAACACCGTGACGGGGCTGAAGAGTTGTTCCTTCCGAACACTAACATTAAACCAAAATATTGCCATAAAAACAATTGGACGAATTATCGTTTATTTGAAGGGGGGGGGGGGGGGATACATGCATTGTAAACTATATATTTTTTTTAGCAGACCCTCCCAAAACAACCGCCACGAGCCGCCACTGTTCTCGAGTATGAAACGCACTGTAGCTCTTACCTTTCTGGTATTGTTTTAGACTTGAGTTCGTAGAACATGTAATCTTGACGTGACATACACGTCGTGTCCATTGGGTCTTGAAGAAGATCATTATAATCGAAGTCCAAGTCTTCAGCACTGGCGCACAGCTCCGAAATGTCAAAATCCAAATCAATGCCGGATTCATTCATTGTTGTAACAACAGTTTGCTACACACCTATGAATTCGGCTACAGTTTCGAACAATATCAATTTAGGGAGACTAAAGTGATTACACTGAAAGTTTTTACCATGCATGCCTTGTTCTGTTAATTCAAGCCATGAATTGACAACACTTGTGCGTATGATTGCGAGACAAGTGCAGAAAACTATGCAAATCTCGAGCACAACAGGATAATGATGTCATACTTTATTAATAGATAATGACTTGAACAGAATTCAATACAAAGCAAATGCAACGTGTTCTAACTTGAGTGACAGAAAATACGAACTATACACCACGCTGTCTTCTACTGAGATGTCATTACAGAAGACGAACATTGAAACAGCAACTAGCCACAAAACGATTTGTTCATGATGCACTCACAAATTCACTTGCCTATAGTTAACATGCAATTTTTCAAACATGTTTTTAAAATGACAGAAAGAATTACTTGACCGCAGCACTAGTGTTGTTCATGACCTTCTACATCTAAAATTATGTGTCATAGTTTCTACTATCTGTGGTAGACAGCGCTTGCGAAATTGTACGGCAGAACCGCACGATAACAAAGATGAACAAAATACCGTTAGGTGCCGACACTTGCGGCGCGACTCCAGCAGAATTCGTCAGCGAACCAGGCGGCAGAAAACCACGGTTATTTTAATATTTTCTGTATGACTGGCAAACTAACTGTAAAATTTGTAACAAAAATAAGGATTAAATTTTTAATTTGCTCGTCATAAGGATATAAATTAACATCTGTTTATGTTTTTTATTAACTTCTTAATTCGAAAGCTGAGGATTGAAAAACCCGAGAATTACGCGTTGGAATTTCTTCCAACTTTTATAAGCCCCGATATAAAAGAAAACAATAAGGCTTACTATTTTAAGGAGAGGGATATACTTACAACTGTGTAAACACTGATTCTATCGGAATTGAGTTCGGGTAAAAACGTTAAAAAAGTAACATTAAAGCAATTACAGTATGTATTTAAATACAAATGTACAGCAATACATCATTTTTTTAAACCTTCTACTACCCGCGAAAGGCAAGGGTTCGCTTTTATTTATTTGGCTCCCCGATCGGGCCAAGTTTCCGCCTCTTTCCGCCCTTAACAGCCAGAGATGCACGACCGCGTCCCCTCCCTGGCTCGGAGACCCACCTTGCAGCCTGTTCCATGACCTTTCCAGGGACTAGCCCTGGAGCCTGTCCAACGACCGGACCTGGAGCCTGTCCAGCGAACGTCAACTGGTCAGCAATCAGCCCTGGAGCCTGTCCAGCGAACTTCAACTGGTCAGCAACCAGCCCTGGAGCCTGTCCAACGACCGGACCTGGAGCCTGTCCAGCGAACGTCAACTGGTCAGCAATCAGCCCTGGAGCCTGTCCAGCGAACTTCAACTGGTCAGCAACCAGCCCTGGAGCCTGTCCAACGACCGGACCTGGAGCCTGTCCAGCGAACGTCAACTGGTCAGCAATCAGCCCTGGAGCCTGTCCAGCGAACGTCAACTGGTCAGCAATCAGCCCTGGAGCCTGTCCAGTCTCTTGGTCAGCCCGACTAGGGATCAGCCATGGCACCGGGCCAGCGACCTGCCCAAAAGCTTGACCTGCCTGTCCAAGAGTCATCTGTTCGCTGGGAGTTGACTCGCCTGAGTTGTTAAAACGGTCTGAAAAACAAAATCAAAATACACCCGTTTGGTTGGGATTTCTAAACGACCTAATTTCTGAAAATGACAGACCGCAATCTGTGTTATCGTCTCGGCGATAGACCCCATAAAGGGCCGAAAATCTTTTTCAAGCAAATGTTCCCTTCCTAGGCTTTCAATTAATCCCAAAATTCAATCTGGGTGGTCCTTGGGGGTATACAAACGAAAACGAGTCATTAGATTCGTATGACATCGGCGTGGGAAGTATTTCTTCAGGCAAAATTCCACTTCCTTTTTAATATCAATAAGCGATGAATTTAAATTTAAATAATTGACTGAACTGACTGAAATGACCAAGGGCAGAATGACCACCATTGGACTGCATACGGGTCAAGTGGAACGATTTGTATAAAATCACTTGGAGACATTTTATTTTAGTCGATGGTCGATTATCATGTTCTGTTTTAACTCTGTGACACTACACCTCTTTGAGAAAGTGCATACGAAGAAACTGACTACTACAAATCTTCATGCAAAGCTGTGGGCGTTAGCAGGGGCGGCACTGGAGAGATTTAGGAGATCGAAACCTAGCGGGTGAGAATTAGGAAAAAAGAAAACTGAGACATTTCTAAATACGCTAATTATGAGCTTGTTAAGACATGGTTTCATCCCCAAATTATTTCTCTGTTGTCAAAATTCGGCATCGGGACATCGACCGACGTAAGAGGATGAAAGTGGAACTGCCCCCTGAACGACCCAAACACTGCAATGTAACCCACGACCTCAGTTGAGTTTACCTTCAATTGCATACTTTTCACAGAACATTGATTTAAACATTCGAGGAATTTTATTAAAACTGTTGTAATATTATTTAAACGTCATTAATCTTCTTGCATAGCAAGACTTACATATTGGTTTTTTAATGATCAAGAACTGGCCCATTTTGTTACCAGATATTATTAGTTTGTACTGCCTATAGGGTAGTGCCTATAGGGTAGAGCCTGGAGGGTAGTGCCTATAGGGTAGTGCCTATGGGGTAGTGCCTATAGGGTAGTGCCTATAGGGTAGTGCCTATAGGGTAGTGCCTATAGGGTAGTGCCTATAGGGTAGTGCCTATAGGGTAGTGCCTATAGGGTAGTGCCTATAGGGTAGTGCCTATAGGGTAGAGCCTATAGGGTAGTGCCTATAGGGTAGTGCCTATAGGGTAGAGCCTATAGGGTAGAGTCTATAGGGTAGTGCCTATAGGGTAGTGCCGATAGGGTAGTGCCTATAGGGTAGAGCCTATAGGGTAGTGCCTATAGGGTAGTGCCTATAGGGTAGTGCCTATAGGGTAGTGCCTATAGGGTAGTGCCTATAGGGTAGTGCCTATAGGGTAGTGCCTATAGGGTAGTGCCTATAGGGTAGTGCCTATAGGGTAGAGCCTATAGGGTAGAGCCTATAAGATAGTGCCTATAGGGTAGAGCCTATAGGGTAGTGCCTATAGGGTAGAGCCTATAGGGTAGAGCCTATATTAATAGTCTTGTCGGTACATTTTTTGTAATATCATAAAGTCTTTCCGTTGCCAGATCCCTGACTCGGAAAATTCGGTAAAATTTCCACGAGAATTTTCAAAGTTCGCAAATGTGTGTCCCTGAAAGAGTTTAGCAACAAACTGCCAGGAAAGAAAATTCCTGACATTTCAACCTTGTATCATGAAAACACGATTTCATTACGTTGAAATAATTAATTGTGCTTCGTTTAGAGCCTCGTGATATCACATTTTTGTTCGGGAAAACTTTAAACAGAAAATCATCACCCATGTCGCAAGCAGGAAGGAAATTATTTCAATTTTTCTGTATACCGATACCATACAAAATAAAGCAAAAACTAAAGAGAGTGAAAAATTGAGCATAAGAGATGCAAGAGACGTACCGCTGGACATGATGGGACGCCACTCAGGGCGGCGACGTCGGTTGGTTATGTATCGTATTTCTTCCTCCAAAATGTCGCCCACATCTTCCTCCGAAATGTCGCCCACATCTTCCTCCGAAATGTTGCCCACATCTTCCTCGCTATTCGTGGGAGGTGCAAACTCGCCTAAACAGAAATAAGATATTACGGTACAGAGAAAAGGAAGGAAAACAAAGAAAATAAACAATGCCAACCATGCGAGGAAAAATATGACGTGACAGGTTTTTCCAGTGTATAGACGCAAGAAAATTAGGAAACCTTTTAAATGGTGGCTCGTGCTTCCACAATAGAAATCAGAGAACTTGGAAAATGTTCCCTCACTCCCGTCGGTATCTTTGCCCTTGGAATAACCCTAATTCCTGTAAGATCGAGCCAGGTCAGGAGAACATGGCATGTGGATACCATCAAACACCCGACCCATCGACTCAATATTCATGGTGACTACTTTGAAATTGAGTTAATGCTAACACAAAGTAGCTTGCAACATGAAACATCTTACAGCTCCTTACAATAATGTATTATTTCAACCCTTTTCATTTGGCAATAAACCCAATCCTAAAGAAAACATTACGAACTGCTTTTACCTCCGTCATTATAGCACCTGTTGGCATAAAAGTGCAATATTTTCTTTTCACGCAAGGGAAGAAGTAAAGCTTGAGCGACCTTGCACGCCTTTCTTAAACAATGAATTCATTGTTGCCTTTAGTTTGCATTCCGAGAGTTATTCTTCGATTGTTTTAAGATACCGGCAAAACGAAACTGAAATCGCTGGAAATATGACGACCAAGTTTCCACCCAAGTTGTATTGAAGAAATCCCTAAGTGCCGCCTCTTTGTCGTCGTCGCCCTTTACATGCGGTCTGATTTCTAAGAAATCGAGTACAATTCGTTGAAATTGTCAACGATCCTGTGATAATCATTGGATAGGCCATTTTGTTCGAAACCTGCAGTCCTTTGTTGTATTTTGCGTATGATGTTATTGAGTGCATCACCTTCAACGATCAACTATCGACAACAACCAGCTAACGGCTAGATGATCCGAACTAGGAAACAAGAGATTTGTTGAAGAGCCCCAGTCATTTTGAGATGGAATAAAAACGAACTGATCAAATTTCTGTGCTAGCTAAGAAACTGTGAACAAACGAAGTTATACAATCACGTAAGCCGTGATAAACCTAAGCGTCCTTCCTCTACTGCCGCCAAATAACAACAAACAATTGAGATTTGGGCCAAATTGATGGACATTTGTAATTCCTATAATTTCACTTGCGTTTACTTCCACACGCCTCAAGAAAAGTTGTGGTCCAAATGTTGAAACGGAAAAGGCCAACTCTAAACGCCTGAATGCAAATGGCGGGCATCCGCAACAACCAAGCCGCAGAATTTTAGGCCCATCAAAATACAGATTGATTTTATGCATGTATGGATTAAAAGTAGTGACAAAATCATTTAACTCACTGTGCATCCTCTCGCTTGGTTCAGACATATTGCTTCTTGATGATTCTTACTATCAAAACCTTCTGAGAACTGTAAGAGCTGTCTTTGCCACGATGCTCTCTGGTCTGTAGTCGGTGTACGTCTGCAGAATATGGGCCCTTTATCCGGTACAAGGGTAACTCGGTGCCGCTTCCAATCAAAGCTCAGGACCAAGCACCGCCCCGGAAACGTCTAACACAGGTGAAGATGGCACCGCTTTTGAACTTGCTTTGGTTTCGTTGACGCTTGCGGAAACGTGGTGAGCAAAAAGACCTTAACGCAATCACGATGAGCCACGAATAATTTTTATTTCGTACAAATATCCAGGTAAAATCTCGTTGCAACTTGACAAACTTAAATCGAACCAGAAAAACCTAAGCGTGCAATTTTCGAAAGGAGCGTTCTATCTCTCTTCGTTTCCGCTTTTCAGCGTGAAGATGCATTCTAAGCGCTCCTGGGTTGAACGAGTGGAACCTTGAAGATTATATTATGTTGTGAGCAACAATACGCCGCCACCTAGTAGTCACGAATAAAACTGAATAGAAAGTAAAAATTTGTGATTTTATTAATCGGGTACAATTCAAATAAGCAGAGAAATTGATGATTCTCATTTACAGTCGTAAGCAGGAGAAAAATAATCAGGGAATAAATTTCAACCTTACATATTTAATTAAAATATTGCAACTTTTCCATTCGGCTTACTAATAAAAATGAATTAATTATTATAATAAATAAATAGATGCTGCTATAATGTACCAGCCGTAAATCAAAAGACGAACAGCGGAATTTAACCCTCGTCTTCGGAGCTGGACAATTCATTTACCACGGTAACTTCAAATCCACTATCGTTCTCGTAGTCGTATGTCGAGGATTCCTCATAAGTATCGCTGGCCCAAGAAGGTCCCGCCACTGGTCCAACTGGACTCTGGCCTTCCCCGGATGCTGGAGCGTCAATTGATGACACATCACACTGGAATGTGATGCGTCCTACCCCTGCCACCGGGGTGCTTGCAGTGAACAAAACTTCGGGCGGAAGAGATTCGCCCGAAATGGAATCATGCTACGGGAATTCAGTCTCTTCTGTGGTAGAAGACGTCATAGATATCTCGGGAGCATCACTGATCGCATGCGGCGAACATTCCTTGGTTCCCAATTCACAGATTGATCCCGGAGACGAACTCGTCGAAACAGTCCGTTCCGCGACTGGAAATAAAACGAATGTTGAACGCAGCAGAGTGTTGGTAAAATATTCTGAGAGGTATTTTGACAAGTTTCTTGTGATGTTTCTAATTGTTGTAGTCAAAATTCGAAGGAAAGTAGGTACTCACTAATCTCTCCTGGGAAGTAGTCGGCCAAATACATAGATAGAAGGACACACTTCCAAGTTGAATCGAGGAGTTCCGTTGTCGGAATCTGAGTTAGAATCATCTTCGTCACCAGACAAACTTTTGATAAGAAGGCTGTGGGACTCTGTCGCATTGCATGAGTAAAACAATACATTCCAACATTAGGACTCGCGACGAATGAATCTAATAATCAATCCATCATATTTATTTTCCATAACTGCTTGCAAACAGTTGACATAAAATCTGTGTGGTCAGCACAGCTTGCAGGTTTTGATAGTGTTTATTGTTCAGGGAATGGAGAAATATCGTGGATTCTATATGATGGCTTACCATCGAAGGAACCTTCAACGTTTTCGGAAATTTTCTTAGTCGATTTCTTTACTTTTCTTCTAAGGTTCAACCAGATCAATTTATTTGTGTCCAATTTCAATGTCCGAGTGTCACATTAACCAAAGATTGAAAATTAATGATGGGACGAATTGATGTGACAAGTGAGGAACGCTCGGGCAATGGCAAAGGCAACAATGGAGCAGTGATGAGATCTTTCATGTCTGTCGCCCTCTGTTATCTACAACAATCAACTACTTATGAACTGATTGACAGAAAGAAATTGAAATGTTTAACACAAATTGTTTAATATCAAAACACCATGGATAGAAACAAAATCGGTCCATCACAAATCAAATTGCAACTATGCGAATTAAATGGGAAAATGAGCGGAGCTTCCTTTAGAATACCTATTTACCGCTAAACTGTGTACCTACCGTAAATCTTGTGTACCTACACTAAGAAATCTTGAAGTACTTTCCAATGTTCAATATGAAAATCTGATGGTAATTAACTCACAGTTTGATAAAAATTATAGATTCTCAGCTAAAATTGAATAGTTTTGACTTAAAAGTAATTGTTTGAATTGTATCCTGACACCGAAAACTTTATGATTTGAATTCCGTTTCTGATTCCCTTTGCCACACAATTCTAATAATTCTGATTCTCTCACAAAATATACGTTTTGATCCAAAACAAGTTCTTTTGAACGCAACCAAAGTTACATTCGATATTTTTTCCAAGAAGTGCATAAAAAACGCAATTCACTCGTTGGACTGTGTTTTAGTGCGAGCTGCAGCTTGGACGAAGTCCTTCAAGCAGCCTACCAAAAACAGGGGGACAATTTCTGTGAATTTTATATAAACACAGAAAAAATATCTACGATCACATTGCTGCCTTGCGTTCACTAGATTTCACGTATAAAATTGACTAGAGTCACTTTGGAACAAAATTACACATTTCTTGAATTTAAAACAAGTAGAAATGAGGGATCACCTGAAGATTGAAATGAGTGATCGAGGGAAACTGTGAAATGAAATTTAGGAACACTTGGCCTAAACATTGGAAAAAGGTTGCCACTGGCTTCTAATCTGACTTGCGATCCTTTTGAAGCGATTCGAGCGATGTTGTGAGAGGGATTGTTGCCATTTCCATCATTGTTGCGTACATGGGTGTGGAAAGGGGGGGGGGGGCATTTAAAGTTGATTAACTTGACCCCAAGAATGACTGTCGAAGAATGCCAATTGATGTTTACTTGTATATGTATTGGGCAAATTCAGGTCCATCGTTTGGTACAAGACATTATAAGATTGACACTTTCAAAAGAATAAAACATGGGAATAGATCACATCCAAAGGAGAACGCCTAAAATTAGACAAGAAGGCATTGTTTCTTCCAGGTCATAATGCATCGCAGAGTGCAGTATGCACTTCGTGCGCGATACTAAACTGAAATCAATCTTGAATGTGGAGCAACTAACAACGCAATCGGAAACTAGGTCAACCATCCGAGCTAAAAAGGCGCAAGCCTTCTTATTTCAAATCTAAAATTTTGAAATATTTTCTTCGTTTCATAATTATTTCCCATAATTTGGAATTACCGTTTAAGGGGTAACACATTTACTAGTTGTACTTCTCCACCAGCTTATTTAACCCCTTGTTATTCGGTTATTTTAATAAATTCACATCCTCATAATTTACATGTCAAAGTTCCTACATTTTAAAATTGTCTTCACTAATAGCCACACTATTATCTAGAGATACTTGGCGCATAGCCACTGCAAGTTTTATACAACATTAGACAGTGGTGATAAGAAAGCCTGTGAGATGATAAATACTTGATACGAGGCTACTCAACAGATCAGTCTGACAAGAGTAAGAGTCGGAAATTGTCTTCGCTTTTCTTTAGCAGCTCCTTGTTGATTTCGCCGTCGCCGCAGTCGCCGCAATCGCCGCAGTCGTGTTGTGTTCTAACTTCTTGCGATCTCAAGATGCGTATTGCTGTGATAGGAGCAGGCGCCGCCGGGCTGGCAGCAGCTAGGCAAAGCGTCGCGACGTCTGCCAAACACTCGTGCATCGTGTTCGAGCAGTCGGACCAGGTGGGGGGTACCTGGGTCTACACGGAAAACACGGGCAACGACCAATTCGGTTATCCACTTCACACGAGCATGTATAAAAGTCTAAGGTATGGATGGTCTGTTAGGGTTGACTTTCAACAGAGAGAACGATCGTAATTGCAAGGAATTTTGATTTGTGTCGCTATATATTTTAACTGATTTAATTTCTAGAACAAACTTGCCCAAAGAAGTGATGGGTTACCCAGACTTCCCGGTTCGAGACGAGGAAAGATCATATCTTCCTGCCAAAGGAATTCTCAATTTCTTGAATAGCTACGCAGATCATTTCGATATTAGGAAATATATTAAGGTAATTTTTGTACAGACACCCGAACGAAATGCAATGACAGGAAATAAATATCGTTGCTTTTTGTCTCCTTTAGTTCCATCACCACGTGAAGAATGTTTCCCCTAATGGAGATGTTTGGGATATTACAGTAGTCGATGTTCGTAATAAGAAAGAGGAAAAATATGTCTTTGATGCAGTTATGGTGTGCAATGGGTATGTATCACAGACACATCTCAGAGATAATATGACCGACTCAGGCATATTTGATATTTATTTACTTTCATCCCAATATTTCTTCACTATACCTGGCGTGGAAAACAAAAAGCAACCTACATAATATGTCTACAATATCCCGACCTAACACTTTCTCTGTAGGAGGAAGAAAGATGTAAGTTGGCGGATAAGTTCACACAGCAAAGAAAAACAGCGAATATCTCATGCGTTTCTTTTTGTTGCTCGTTTGTCACAGCCATTACTCGACTCCCTATATAGCGGAACTGCCCGGGGCTGACAGATTTCGGGGCGAACAGATCCACTGCCACGAGTACAGAATTCCGGAGAGATTCCGGGGCAAAAGGGTGGTCGTGATTGGGGCAGGTCCATCTGGTATGGACCTCACCCTGGAACTTGCTACTGCAGCTACACAGGCAAGAAAGTAGAGACAAGCGTCTGGAAAATAATAGCGTGTCTTTCATATAGTTGTCTTTAACTTGTTAGTTGTTATCAAACTTAGAACGTGCTTTTCGCTGGTCTTAACCTAGAATCAAGTACGTATTCTCAAACTTGCGAAGATTTTCTTCCATCAGATTTAAATTGGTCAAGGCATACTAGCAAAAAAACGTATGTATTAAAGATAACGGAGATATATCAAAGAGTTTTATGACTTTATTTACTACTCAAAGTCAAGGTATCAACTTGATATGAGAATTGGAGATTTTTTTATAGGTCAAGTATCTCGTAGATTGCTTGCAGATTTATGTTTTAAAATTAAGAATATCTACGCTAACGCAGTTAGTGAAGCACATTGCATTGAAACCATAAAGACAACATCAATCCCTTTTACTGGGATTCGGTAATAAAATGATCGATCGCATGATAAAATGTCTATGATATTGCTATCAATCTTTTGCCTTATCTTGATCAAATTTGTTCGAGATAAGATGACACGATACAACATTTAATATTTGCCTGATGTAGTATGAGATTACAAGTTGCATCTCCGAATTGTACTTTAGCATTTGTCACCTTTTCCACACTCTCAATCGAATGTCCTATTTAAGTGTGATGCTACGTTGATGTAATATGATCTCCCCTAACAATGTAACATGAATTTGATGTAGGTAATTATGAGCCATCACTTAAAAGATGAGATCAAGACCGTATTTCCGCAAAACGTTCTACAGAAGCCTGACGTGGAAACAATTACTGAAACGTCAGTTACTTTCCAAGATGGGTCGACATTCGATGTGGACGTCATCTTCTACTGCACTGGTAACATTGCATTCTTCTTGGGAGCTGATGAGAAAGTACTATTTGTAACGGGCAACGGCTAAACGATTTAACGGTCTTACGTGTTAGTCTGCAATCAGTCTTGTAAATCTGCTCGGTGTAAAACAAGAACGACCGACAGAAGACCCAGTGACTTATTTTCCTAAGCACACAAAAATAATTAAATTCTAATAGGATAATATCAAGTAGTGTACAACCTAGAAGTAACGAATCTGTCATTGCAAGCGAATTAATCATTACTCGAATCAGTCGCTAAAATAGAAAACAAATAGCAGAGCTTTGTTGAATCCAGGACAACACTATTCTGGCTCATTTAATTTATTATAAAAGATTCTCCTTCTTTTTCTCTCCATAAATTTCCTCGTGACGAAACTAATCTTTTAATCTAAAGCTGCACAATGGTTGTTATTCTTGCAGGATACAAGTACAGTTTTCCATTTTTGAGTGAAAATTGCAAAGTGGTAGTCGAGGACAATTTCGTCCAGCCACTTTACAAGCACATGATAAACATCGAGTATCCGACACTCTGCTTCATTGGGCTGCCTTTCTACGTCTGTGCGTTCTCTATGTTCGATTTACAAGTGAGTAATAACCATGTAATACCTACCATGTAATACCTTCCAGCAATACCTACCAGGAATACCTACACCTCCGCTTCAACCGATTCAAAGCTGACATGCAACCATCCCTTATAACTCCGTGGGGACAGCTGTAGAAGCTGGAAAGCGGGCACAAAATTAATTCGCTGGATCCTCTGAAATACGTCTTGTGTAATTTAGGTGAGATTCTTCTTGAAGACACTAGAAGATGTCAAGCTTCCTAGTCAAGATGCCATGCGGGAAGACACTGCACGGGAGATGGCGAAAAGGCAGGAAGTAGGGATGACCTACAAGCAAGCACATATGATGGGTCCATTGCAAGGGGATTACTACTTGGAGTTAGCACAGCTCGGCAAGCTTGAGCCACTGCCCCCTGTTTTGACAAAGTTGCACAATGACAGTAGCCAAAGATTCTTGGACGATCTTGTGCACTACAGAGAGGATGTTTATAAGATTGTTGATGACGAAACATTTATCCAAGTGAAAAAGTGGGAGTAATGGTGAAGAAAAAGAATAAGGTTACCTTGTTCGAATACGAGGGTTGGAACCTGATAAATATTTTTATTTTATTTTGTTATTTTCATTTTAATCACTGTTGGTTTTATTATTATTTTGTATCTATTCCAAATAAAATATATTGTGCAATTTATCGGTAGCAAAGACTAAATAATTTTTTGTGTACAGCAAAAATTGTTTCAGCGCGCATTATTTTAAGGTGTAATTTATTATAAGCACTTTCTTCGGCAGCAAATCTGATGTAAGAAACGTCGCCATTTAGAACTCATTTCGAAAACATTCTCCATAAAAAAATATGTTCTTTATTTGAAGCAAGAGGTAACTAATTTAAAACTGAAAAGTTTCCTTTGAGCCATTAATTTAGAAGTTCAACTTTCTTGTATGCATGATGAACTAAGTGCATTATTATAAGAAAAATGAGGAAACACGAAAGAGCCATTTCATTCTTATAAAGTGAAACTATAGCATCATAAGATTAGCGATTTGATCTTTATACTTCTAATATAAAGTTGGGTAGCAAATAACTGTAGCAAACCTTTTGATGTAAGTATA
Source organism: Nemurella pictetii (assembly GCA_921293315.2). Taxonomy (NCBI): domain Eukaryota; kingdom Metazoa; phylum Arthropoda; class Insecta; order Plecoptera; family Nemouridae; genus Nemurella; species Nemurella pictetii. The sequence continues at coordinate 30,466,407 of OV121116.1, read as the reverse complement.
TATGCCTAAACACACTGCTGCTACAATACAATCAGCCAACGCGGATATGGCTTATGCACATTTTTTGAAAATTTCAACCTAAATTAAAAATATTGTTCTTCCATAAGACTTGGGCATCGAAAAACGAGGGACTAAAGCACCCTACCCGAGGGGGGTTACTAAAAGCAAGCGCTGGGTACAAATCTTGCTTCTTTCCCGCCAGCCAAGAAATTATATTTATATTATATTATATTCGACGTATTATATATTAGTCTCTTTAAATAAGTTCTTATAAAGTAATAAATACGGAAGGCAGATGAATTCATCCAAAGAAAACGATAGAATCTTCGACATTAGACACCAAGAAGCAATATATTAGTTAATAACGTCGTAAAAAGATTTAGCATGCCAGCAGGCATCCGTGGCCGCATCCCGAACGTGCCGGTCACGTGCTCTTTTACTTATCTCGGGAGATATTTCGGGATGTTGTTGGTTACTAGGAATTGGGACGCGAAGCCGGTCGCAGTGTTCCCTGAGCGAGCAACGATCTGCAGCCTTGAATCACACTTGGACTTGGGACTCGTCATCTTAGCGAAGCACGGCCAGCGTTCGATCGATGGTGAGAGATTAAAGCAAATCCAAGTATCAATTACGAGTTACGGCAGGAAAGTTTAATTTGTAAAGAGTTCACACTTTATTCAAATACTTTCTTTCGACAATAAAAAAGTTCAAAGTTGACAAGGATGAAAGTTTTAAGGGAAAATCACCTTCATAGTGTCGTTCACAGTGTTATTTTCTAAGGAATGCTTTGCGAATAATCTTAATTAAAACTTGAGAAAACTCCTTGGATGTCAGTTTCCCTCATTACTTGGGAACTTTATTAAGCTCGCTTCAAATAATCAACACAGCTGGGTGTAATTGTAAATGTAATTGGAATTAGGCATTATATACTATACTTTTTTTAATAAAGACTCGTTTTACCAAGTGACATTTAAATTGCACTGCCCACGAACCCACGTACTTTTTTTTTGCCGACGGAGAAAATATATCAGCGGCTAGTGAAGTTCAAAGATTTAAAATCCGCGCACGTTTCGGTGTATATACAATAAGTGCAAGTTGCCACTGTACCAGGGTACAGTTTGAAAATTTTTCGCTAAAAAATGACATCTTAAAAGAAAATTGAAAGTCGAGTATGTTCTCGAAATTAACCGGACAAGCTGGGTTTTCTTTCCGGGATTACAAATTTACAATGCAGATATACCGTCCAAGCGATGCCCAACGACAACGAAACAAATTGTTTGAAGCGAGCCACTTTGCAAACCGAGCAAACTTTGAAACCAATGCAAACAAGACTGGTCTGCTTCGGGGTAGAGCCCTTTGCTGGACGTTGGTGGCTAAACCGACTCATTTACTTTGTTTCTATGCTGATGCTGATGGAGCACTCCAGCATTGCGAACAAATAGAAATAACTTGCTTGTTGTGCCTCGTAATAATCACGATACAACTGTGGTTGCATTTTTCCACCGATAACTATTCGGCTAATTAAATGTAGCGAGTCTGTTAACAGGAGTCCGCCGCGCTGTGGAAAGTGCTAACCCATCGATTTTCTTCCAGCAAACAAAGAAGATTTAAACGGAAGCGAGACGAACCCGAATAAAGAACAGAACAAAAAAAAACACGCACACTATAAAGCATACTTGAACGATGTCTGTTTTTGATCAAATTTTCAATAAAGTATTAGAATCTCTGAGAAATGAAGAGCTAAAAGACGAGCTCTTGACTAAATTTTCCAAATTACCAACGGACAGGGAAAAGGTCGAAGCTGTATTAGCCCTTCATCAACTGCAAGACTTCTCGGTAGGCAACCGTTACTACACCAAAGACGAGAAAGAAGCTGAAAATGCGAGGAAATTGGGTGATGCATCGGCGTTAAAGGGAGATCACGAGAGTGCGTTGTCAATGTACTCTAAAGCCATTCGACTATCCGCTGGCAAGAGTCAGACTTTAGCTCTCAGTTACGTCGCACGCGCCACATTATTACACGAGCGAGGCTTTTATGGTCCAGCACTCGCAGATGCCAAGTGCGTGATTCAGATGGGAGACCCACCGTCCCCAGAAACTCTGATCAAACTCCTGAATCTCGCTGGCTCGTGCCATCAGCAGAGGTGTGAATGGAACGACGCGAGGACAATATACAAACAAGCGTTAGACAAGCTCCGTCAAACAAGCATGACGAACGAAAGAAAAGCTGTCTTGACTGTTGAGATTATTAAAAATATCAAGATGGTAGAGCAGAACAAAAATCAGAAGGTGAATTATTTGACGCTCTATCGCGAAGTTGCTGCTTTTTTAATTAAAATTAAAATTAAATGCCGTCACGGCGAATGTGTTTCATGTTTGGTCCATCCAAATTTTGTTTGAAAATAACAACAGCTTTCACTCCTAGGGTGTCAAAGAAAAAGCGAAGCTGCCCGAACTGAGCTCAGGGAGGAATAAAAAGTTTACATCCTGCTCCGCCTCAATATCAGTTGTCTATTCTCAAGAGAAAGGACGCCATATGGTGGCCAATGAAGACATCGAGATAGGTAAGATTTCAGATGTTTACATGGCACTCGAGAAGTGAATCAGCAGGCCTGCTTGTTCCAACTTAAAATCTCTTATTTGATTGGTAGGAAGTGTTTTGATCGTCGAGGAGCCATATGCATGGTCGTTATCACAAGATGCGATGTCCAACCATTGTGTCCACTGCTGTTGCTACACGGTCGCCCCAGTAGCTTGCACCCAATGCAGCTTGGTAAGTCCAACTCCAATCATAGTAAATCTATCAGTGCTTGCAGCCAGGAGTTCGGAGTTCGGAGTCAGGACACAATCAATACATTGATCTCTGGTGGTTCGACCAGTGAGACTGACATTAATAATGCTAGCGTACGCCGATTCGTAAGCCGATCGACTTTATTTGTGTTCCAGCTTACATCTGATGATTCATTGGCGATTTCAGGTCACCTATTGCAGTAGTTCGTGCCGAGATGCGTCCTGGGGGGGCTACCACCGGCGTGAATGCCAGGTGTTGAATCATTTGCTAGACTCGACTCAACTGAGTGTCATGGCACTAGTGGTTTACCGAATAATTGCTCTGTCTGCGTTCGACACCCAACACGATATGTCACACTCGCAATCAAACAAGCTGGCGAATGCATTTCTTCAGCTGCACGGAAGAAGGGAAACGAAAAGTGATCAAAAAGAAGGAACAGAAGAAACAGAGGCAACTCCATTTTCGAGTAATAACTATAAGCCCGTATTCGATCAAATCACAAATTCGGATTCTAGATCTGGAGGGGATATGCTGAAAAGGGCAATAAGTGCTGTGTTTTTAGTTCGCTGTTTGCGACAAGTTGCGCCAGATATTCGTGATGAATTGACGTTAGCAACGGCTCTGTATAGACACCTACAGAGCTGTTCTTGTAACGCTTATCAAATCAACGAGCTTCTAGTGCCCGACGGAAATGTGAGACTTGCAGAAAGCGTAGAGTTGGGGGGTGCGGTCTACCCTACGATTAGTTTGTGCAATCATAGTTGCAACCCCAACATTAGTCGCCAGTCTCATGGGAAAGTATGTGTTGTTCGAGCGCTAAGACCAATTTATAAAAACGAAGAACTCCTGGATAACTACGGACCACATTTCCTCTCACACTCCATCGAAGAGCGGCGTGAGATTTTAGAATCACAATACTCGTTCGTGTGCACGTGCGAGGCATGCAGCCAGGGGTGGGTTACAGCGGATATTCTTCAACAGCGAGATACTCAGTATAAATGCAGACACTGCAATAAAAACTTTGGATATAGGCTGGCAGAAAATTGTACGCAGTGTAGACGGAAATCCGATTCAAGGAACACCATTAAAAAACTTGACGCAATGTCTAAAAAATACAAAATGGCCTTAGAGAGCCTTATTTGTGGGCGAATAGAAGAGTGTTTAGAGATCTGTATCAAATATGCAGCATTATTAGAGAGTGTTGTGGTGCAACCAAACATCGATTTGGTGCGGTGCCAACAAACCATCAGCCAATGCTGGAGTCTAATGGCTAACGTGCAGGGCCAATAGCAGACGAAAACATGTCCTGATCATTCTGAAAGTCTTGAAAACTTTCATCCCAAACGGATGTTAAATAATGGGTCAGCCAGATTGCAGCGAGGCCGAGACAGGAGTGTCAGGATTAATGCTGGCTAGTAGATACCATACGTTATGTCCCGACTCCCGACAGATTTCAAACAATTCATTTTTCTGGAGAAGAAACTCGGAGGGTACAAAAACAGAGGGTTCTGATTTTGTACCAACTCCAAATTGAATTAAAACTTTTCTCTCTGCCTATATCAGAGCACTTTTTCATCTCTGCTTGCGTCGGTCACGCGATATCATTATCAACATCTATATACCTTTGTTTGTCAGAGAAGATATTATTGTGTTTAGTCTCAAAACAGACTGACCAGTTCACGTGATGAACACATGTTTGTAACGAACAATGATAAATCATGCGAAAGCATTAAAATTCTGTTTGAGATTCTTGTTATCGCGTCGCTTTGTTTCGAAATGACACCTGAATAAAACATCTTTTTACTTCAGCCCGTATTTAACATCAAGTGTCCTATTCTCTCAAAATACCAATCTTATGTTTTCATGCAGCCTGAACCCTATCTCTGCACATCTACTATTCATACAAAGACAATATTTGTTATTTGTTTATTGATCGATTGTTCGAAATGAGCGTAAACAATGATTTTCAGTGATTCCCAATATACAGCACGATTTCACGGAACGGCATTTTTTGATTGTCAGTTTTACCTTGTACCTTCTTTGCCGTGTCCCATGAAGTCTGGCCGTCAAAAAGTCCATCCCCTGTACTCCGATCCCTTGGCCGCATGTCAATTGCGAGTAAGACTGACACTTGAATATAACCAAAGATCGCACAAGCAGCAGTTGCACTACTCCCTACGCCATTGAATGTGATCGACTGATGCATTCACATTCAGGACCACCAGGAATTAACATTCGCGGTCGTATCTATAACTTCAGGTACACCTCCCCACCCGACTTGTATTACCAAACGCCTGAAGGTAGCTATACACAAATAATGGCATGTGAATGTGAATCATACAATAATTATAGGCATCCCTTCCCAGCAATCAATTTGTGATTTCACTGATAACAGCATGTACACAAAACATTGTTTTAAGTTTATTCTACAATACAATTCACGGTGTTTTTATCTATCTATCTTTCTATCCATCTATCTAAAGTTCTATCTATTAATAGTGTTATTATTATATTCATTTTTTAAGCCATTGCTACAGCAACCGCTTTTCTAAACATAAATATTACCTATTTGTATTTTATATATTTATAATTTATATACATAATATTTTTACAAGGGTAGTAGATTATAATTCATATAGAACGATAAACTATTATGCACAAAGAATTGACTTTGACTAAGATGCATCGTAAAAAGACTAATTTCTAGGAGCTTCTTTACCTTGATTCATCTATTGGTCCATCGTTTTTTACAAGCTACATCGTTCTCCTGAATAATCAGTTAATAAAACATTATAATTTATAAAAGACCAAAAGAGTGAAAAATAAACGGTGAATTATATTTTCTCTGTTATTTCAGCGTAGAGTGTTGTATTAGCAACATCAAGAACATCGCTGATATGCATCTGATTGAAAATGTAAACATTTATAAGTTCGTGGATACACTCTTCGAGATACATCGTTGAAAACTACTTAGTACTATGGAACAAGAAGAAACAAGAAACCGTATACTGTATTCCTGATGATGCGACATAATTCCACTCATGATTAAATTCCAGACACCTGGATTTTTTTCTATCATTAGCTTACGTGGTAATAATTTGTGTTCTAAGGTTTGAGCAGCCTATAAGCATATCACTAAAATTTGGCACTATTACAACATATGACACCAAATGAACTCACTATAACATAATTAAATAAAGTCAAATTAAGATATAGGACTGGCAAGGGCACACGTAGCCCGTGGCCAAAAACATCTCGACTTAGTTACATGGTAATTAACAATTAAAATAATTACTATTTATAGGTAAAAGGTAAGTTATTTTGTTAGGTATATAATATCTATCACAGCAAAGAGGTTTTGAATTTTCATCACATATCATCTAATGAACCATTCCTTATCACTCTGACTTTTGAAAAGGATTGAACTGAAATAGCACCAAGCAAAAGCTAAGTAATTGTACAAGTTTTCTTGATGTAATTAGTATATACAAAAATAAATAAGTTATCATTGTGTGATAAGGGAGGTGAATGTTCATCTCCAGACCAGAAAGAAGCTAATTGCAATCAGCAGAGGAACCTGCCCCGAATTGCGACATATTCTGCCGCAAGCGTGGTTAAGTCGCGACGATTCATGCACACCCACGCTGCTAGAACTTTTCCTCTCATCACTTTCATCCGTTTCCACTACATTCTCCCCCTCTTCTTCGTCCTCCTCTCCTTCTAACACTAGATCATCATGTCCCCCTTCTCCCGGCTTCTTCCTTCGTCTTGGTTTTTTCCACCGGTTGTTGGGGCATGTATCCCGTACCTGGTAGACTTTACTGATATTGGGATAAAATGCCTCGACATTTTCCAACCCCTGGAACGAAATCCAAAGAAAATTGAAGAAGATCGCCTTGCGTCTGCATCGTCACAGAGCGATGATTCAAATGAAGAACGACTCGATCATTATGAAGCATAACAAAAGTGCAAAATCTCACGAAAAGGGTGTAAAAATGCTCAGCCACGTGAAATATATTACTTACCGGTAATTGTTTTGGCTCCTTGCCCCAACAAAGGGGTTTGAAACTACCCTTATGCGTTGCATCCTGAAAGCTCTGGAAGTTATGTTCCCAGTCGTATGTGACCAGCCGCGTTTCCAGAGTCATATCCGATAACTCGGGAGGCAACTTGATCTTTACTGAGCGCGAATCTCTTGAGGAAAAGAAGAGGATATGATTTTTTTTGAACGATATTGAAATAAATCACAAGTTTGTTGAGCATTTTGTCACTTACGGCCATAGCTCCTGAATGCCGAGCGAGTGCAGGACGGTGGGCAGTGAAGGGAGGCTGTGGCACAGCGACAAGTTGATCCTTGGGTAATACAAGCCGTACACGAGACACTTCTCCTCGCGAGTAGTCAGCCCTCCCAGCGTGATCGTGGTCCGCTCCTCGCTGTCGTAGACGCACTCAGCGATCAGGTGGTCACCCTAGACACAGACTCGTTAAATTAACCACACCGAGTCTACACTTATAGCATTTAGTCCTGGTCGTAATGCAGAGAGGAAGTGGTGAAAAAAGTAACTAGCACTTGGGGCAATCTTATAAAATGCTTGAGCCTGTGTGAAAGTTATTTTACGGCAGCCATGATAGAAAAATTCCATGGGGTGCAGAAGCAGTGCTGAAGCAGCGAGCAATTTTGCTAAAAATTCTAATTCAGTTGTCGAGGGCATTCTTATTTTTTAGCACGACAGTTCAAGCCAGGTACAGTAAAAATGGCTTTACTGCAGAAGCCTTCAAGGCTTGTGCTGGCCATGAGTCTAGAATATAGAAAGAATTGATCGTTGTTTGCGCCAGCAATACGACAAAACCAAATTTCCAAAGGAATAATCTTGTGCACGACCCAGACACACGACCGGCTTTTAATATTGACGAGATGCTTCAAACTTCAAGTCCTCAAGCGTCAATATTCGCGAAAATATTCGTCGAGCCTTTATTTAACAAAATAGCCTTAAAAAATATATTATGCAAAATGTAACACTGGCGTGACTTTAGTTCTTCACCAAGTACTAAATTTGCGTATCGGCATTAGCTTGTAATTTAGTCAAATGTCGGATCGTGTATTGCAGTTCGTTTTGATTCTTTTCTTCCGCATTCTTGAGAGAATTTTTTTAGGGCCTGTATTATCTTATTAAATAAATAAAAATATGGTATTATACGTGAATCGCGGTGGTAATCTTCCGTTCATTTAATTGCAACCCCTAGGTTCAACGTCAACGCGGAAAACGCAGAAAACGCGCTTACACTTTAAAGAACGGAAATATCATAATTTTGATATGATCATAATTAAAAACTTGGGAAACATCACCTATAATATCACATTTTAATCATCCGGCAAAGAACACTTTTCCAGCAAATTAGAAACCGTAATTATACATTTTCTCAGTCCAAGGAAGTGAAATATAAATACGCGAAACTAGTCCCTGTGTATCATATCTTCCTGCTTCAGGGTTATTTATTACAGTTCAACTTCCAATGTCGAAAACTTTCCGTATCTTTCGCTCATGAGCTAGCAACCCCTTGCAACCCCCAGCAACCCCTAGCAACCTTCGGTGGGAAACACACCGATATACAAGTTGAAAAAGTTTATACATTTCGCATAGCAACACGATAAAAAGCGTATAATCTAACATTGGCTGGACCCAGAAAACGTCACCAACGAACTGGGAGATTGACCCCGATCACCAACACGATTTATGTCAGCCGAAAGTACGAAAAATAAACGGTTTTGGGATGGGACACTAACGACATCATGGCTAGCGCAAGGCTGCTTACCGGTAACACTCTAGCCGGCTTCAGCAGCTGTCTGTTTTCCTGGTAGTTGAAGTCGTAGTTATTGTCGACGGCGATCGGTGTCAACTCTTCTCCGTCGCGTATTTGCCGCAGTCTAATTTTCCTGCCGATCAGGTGAGTGTGGAGGACGACGCTGAAGATGTTGATGCCCTTCGCCGGAAGTGTCTGCCTGGTGCAGTCAGCGATGCAGTGCCCTTCAGACACTACCTGGGCTTGTCCAGGAGGGATGATGTGTCTCCAATTGGGATCCAAGCCCACGGAGAGGACACCAGCATCGTGTTGCCGAAGATTCTTTGTGTAGAAGATACGAATCCCCGAGCTGTCCACGAAATCGACGTGTTGCATTCCTGGGTTGTTGTAGTGCGTCTCCAGCATGTAGAAGGAGGCTGGCTCCAGCGGGTAGCCGGCCTCGGGAGGGAGGCTAAAGCCCTGGATACAAAAATATATTTTTTAAGGTTAAAATGAAATTTTAATAAAGCTATTTTGTGTTAGATTTTATCTGCGTTATCTCAACCCTATTTATACTCTGGTCTAAAAACCCTCACTGTGGGCTTCCGGAAATGTTTTAATTCAAAGACATCAAGACATCCTACTCAACATTTATCTGGAGATAAATAGGGAGCGTAGTCGTTGGAGAGGAAAACGTTTTTTTATAGCTCTTTTTGAGTCAGCTGAACGCCATCAACGTGGGGCCCAGAATGGAGGTGCCAGAAGAAAAAGTCTGAGCACAGCGATCAATTTTCACTTGCCCGTTAAATGTTCACATGGTGTTGTTATTCCGTTGTTATTCCGTTGTTATTCCGTTGTTATTCCATTGTTGGCCGCCCTACAGCAATGTTTATGATTTCCAGAAGGGAGCACATGCAAATGTTGTTTCCAACCAAGTTGGTGTATTTTATCATGTAATGTAAGTCTTTTTAATACTAGACCAAGTGGGTCAGCACAAGGGGAATTAGAATATGTGGCCTTAAATTTATACTAAAAGTCAAGTGATTCAAATCAGAGCGGTATTTCACTCGCGAGACAAAGTCAGAATAAAAGGCGATTATAATATATATATATAAATGTGGTCCGTTGAACGAAAAAGGAAAATGCATCAGAACGAACTCTGGCGCTATGAAAATTGTTCATTGCCCTAAAATACCCAACGGCGCATGAGCGAAAAAAGAGCACTTGAAGTGTTCCAGCATATTACATTCGAATTTATAGTAGAAGTATGTTATTAATATATCCATAGTCGAACTTACTCGAAAACAATTACTCTAATTTTTTAGCACTTTAATATACCTATGCACTATTCAAAAATGAAAATGGATCAAAGCTTCAATTGAAAGCCTTGTAGCTTAAAATAACGAGGTTAGATTCAGGATTATACTGGTCGTGACTTAATGTATTTACTACCCCCTTACCCCTAACATTCACCATCATACCAAATCACTTTGAAGAGCTCACGATTACTACATCATCTATGTAAGCACTTCATTGATGTAGTATTATTGTCTAGAGAAACTAAAAAGTAACTGCAGTTATATGTGAATGCATGTGCATTTGACGAGTGCACGTGGATGGTTAGTGGACAATTTGCTGTGAAGAGTCACAGCTTTCACTTCGATTACCACCAGCCGTCAGCTTCCGCCCTCTTCACACAGACACAATGCACGCTACAACTGAACGTGATGCATCTTATTGATTAATCACCCTCCCCACAACAATGGGTGATAACGAGGTATAACGTGGTATAACCTGGGTAGAGTCGACACTCGTTTATTTCATTTCGCTTTTATTTGTAGCGTCGACGCACGACGATGACTAAACACGCGTGCATGTTGTCAAAGCATTTTGGCTAATGCGAGAGTTCGAACTCGGTTAGATTTGGAACGGATTTACTATGCTGCAGCTACAGCATTTACAGCTACATTTAATACCTACACATATAACTTTATTTGTTTTTCCTACCGACAAAATTATCAGCAAACATATTATTTATTTTCTGGATTATATAGTTACTATATTTTCACAATTCAGCAGCTGCCTCGGAGCTGTTTTCATAATCGAATATTGTTTCAAATTTGGAAAACGTAGTGCTAATTAATTAAAAGCTTGCTAAGAAGATTAACATTTTAACCCTTTGAGGTTAACAAAATATAGAACACATAAAGTGGGTATATACCTACATACATACCTAAATGTAGCCATATCTGATAATCTGGGATAAATTCTAATTGCATTACCAATCAATTGATTGGGAATAATCCAATTTGGGAGAAAGGCTTTACAGGGCACGATGTTTGGGATTATGATTAGGGTTATAGGTTTACCTACACCAAGAATTCCATTTTGAGTTAACACGAACAAGATTTTAGATCGGTACAGCAGACATTTCGCAATGATTACAACCTAGATAGAAGATGGGTACGCGTGCCATATGAGATTTCTGATTAAAAAGGGTTTTTTGTTGTAGGCAAATCCGTAGATTGGTTCAGAAGTTGTAAGTACCCTAACAATTAGGAAAGTGATTTTAGTCGCACGAATACGTTCTGTAATTATATGTTTTGATTACTGGAGCGCACAGTCGGTAGCGCTTGTACATTTTATCATCCTTCTTCTCGTTGCCATAAGAAACTGAAGATCGTCTAACCTATAAATTGTGTGTCAGAGTAGACAATAATAATAAAAAAAAAACGAATTAAAAAATTGTATGATATAAAATGAATTATAGAAGGCTACGACAACATGGTTCCTGGTTATGCAGGAAAAAATACACACATTATTAACATTGGGCACAAATCATTCGCATAGTGCCCCAATCCATATCCCTTGCCCTTGTGAACTTAATTCACTTCGTGTGATCGCACCAATCGCAGCGCTGATGAGTCATGACTCTCGCTTTCTCAACACACAAACGCAATTGCAAGCGCAAACACAAACTATCTGTCGTCCAGAGTACGGCACATGCAAATGTCAAACGTTACCCACGAGTGATTTAATTGATTTGGCAGTAGTGTACAGGGGATAGTGGTACACTGTCCCCACAGAGTTGATCGAAACTTTAAAATTTATTCACACATTAAACGTTGTAGGGTAAAAGAACGATTCTGGATTTCGTGCCCGTATCTGGATGGGTTTTCTTCTCGTCGCGTAGCGAACTGAGACGACCCGCTACAGTTTTTAATTTTGCGCTAATCGTTTGCTTAGTCAATAAGCGTTGGTTCTAAATATTGCTAACAAGTGCCGCTATCTCCTGCGAAGAAAAAATCGCAGAAATGTAAATCAACTGGTCAGATGATGTCTTTCTATGGCTGCGAAGATTTAGCAGATTGCAGCTTATGATAAAACAGTTAATATCTCAGGTAATTATGAACGCAATGCTATATTTCTTTTGGCAATAGATTTATGAAAATCACCACAACATTAGAAATGCAATCACATATTTTTGGGAAGTTGTTATATTAAACGCAGAAGGCTGGAAAAATGTTCATTTGAAACATTTTTTTTGTGCGATTGAGGTTAATGTTGAGGTGAGTAGGATGACATGTGCTGATTTTGGTTTGTTTTCGTTATAGTAATGCCCCGTAAATCCTCCAAGGAAGCACTCCAAATGGCGGTAATGGGCATTCTATACTATTTTTTAATCTTGTATCATTTCATCGTTATTCAAATTCAAAGCCATCCAGAAATGGCACAACATTTTTGCACTTAGCATGTTCATATCTTTTTCAATTTCAATTTTATTTTGTTCCGGTCTTCAAAAATGGGTTTCTTATGTCTGGGGCAACAACACCAAATTTTTTAGTTTTTTAATATTGACACATCCAAAACCGGGCAGGCCTGCCCGGTTGTGGATAATTTTCCAGTTTATTGATTTAATCATTAAAAATACAATTTTTCCTGAATCTGTGTTTTAAATTTTTTTAATTCACCTTTGATCTTTGCTCATCTCAAAAAATATATAAAATAGGGCGCAACATTGCTGAAAACATTCCCAAAAAATAAAATAAAAAACCCCATCCAGAATCGTTCTTTTACCCTATATTATTTGATTGAAGAGACGAAAAACCGTCTAGAGGGGAGCTTTAGAAGGATAGGGAGTCGCGTTATTAATTCAGTGTATGGAATGCAAACCATTAGTATGAGATGCTACTGCTTTATTTTCGATTAATCTCACTACAGCAAGGAACGGTGAAAGAGACCTGCTGCGAGTTGAGGTGAAACGTTTTCAAGAAGGGAGCTAGAGCCGGGTACTTTCCTTGGTACTTTTCGAAAAGCGGCTGGCACTGAATTCATCAGCCTGCAATTCCGTCATCAATTTCGTCATCAATTCCGTCGACAATTCTGTCGACCTGTGGCTCGAAATCAGTTGTTATTGACAACGCATTGCATCGTCGAACACCAAATAAAATAATCTACTCAGCATTCTGTACGCACACATGCTTACATGCTAACATATGAAATGTATACAATGAGGGATGTATCATCCACCCATTCACGCATAATACGTGAGTATTTTCGTCTGCAGCCTTCAAAACTCACGCTAAGTGTTACGCTTAGCCAAGAATAAGATGTTAGACAGCTGCGTTTAGTGCGACGCGAAGCGTAGGTTTCGACGAACCTTCGTTTCGCGTCAACCAATCAGAACTCAGAACTCGGGTCACGTGACTACCTTCGACGAAACCTTTCGTCGTAGCTTTTGGCCTTCGAAAACATTTGGCCGTGTCAAACTTTTTCGAGCGAAGCGTAGGGTTCGCACCGGATGCCGCCTTCTAGACTGCTGTTCCCGCGTAAAATATCAAATTTTAACAGGGCGGTGATCCCCTGCCCGATGTCAGTTTAGTAATAAAAATGAACACCCACGAGGCGGCAGAAGATTTTTTATTCGCAAACACCCTGGAGAACTTCCCTGTGCTGTGGGACCCTGGCCACCCCGACTACAAAAATAGGGATGCCAGGTCCCTGGCATGGGTAAAAGTGTCGGAAGTGACGGGATTGCGCGATGGTAAAGTAAAAACAATTAAATCTAATAATATTATAACCTCAAATTTTTCAATACGCAAACCGAAAAAGTCTACTAGATGCTAATCGTTATTTTTCTTTATATAGTTGAAGGATACTACAAAGCAATCCGTGATAAAATGTTACGGAGGATGAAAGTCCCAGCGAGTGGCTCCGGAGCCAAGAAGCTGATGCCCTGGGCCCTGGAGCCCTCGCTGGACTTCTTGCGGTGCACCGTTGGCGCAAGGAAGTGAGTGCAATTTTCACAATATCCCTACTTTTTAGGATAATTCCATTTACTCAGGTTCTGACGAGCTTCGATATATTACAGGACATCATCAAGCTACACGGCGCCCCCAGACATGGTGTTGACCGTGCTGCCGGACAACACCCAGCCCCGGTCTACATCATCATGCTCGGCTATGTCATCGTCGGTGGAGGCAACATACTCCATCGACGATGAGGACCCTGTTTTTTTCGAGGTTGTCGAGAGCGATACCCCTTCGACATCCAGAGGTGATTAACTAGTAGTAGATACTATGCAAAAAAAATGGGAAATCTTAACAATTACAGAATAACTGATCATTTGAAATATTTATTACTGAATATCTTGTACAGATGGTTCCATTGGGTCAGGAATTTTTAGTTCACGGAGCATGCTTCTTCAACTTCAAATATTTCAACAAATAATTTATTTCCACAAATTTTTTCAGGAGTGAAGAGGACTTCTGAACAGCCGGCTGCCCCAAGAAAAAGAGCCTCCGCCGGGATTGCCGCAGGGCTGCAGGCATTGGCAGCATTCCAGCCGGTATACCCGCCGATGCCCAAGGCGGCTGACATGCTGCCACCAGAGCGGAAATTAACTCTCAACGAGTCGTTTGCAAAGACTGTTGGATTGTCGCTTGATGGCCTGCCCCCGATTGTCGCCTCACGGCTTAGAGGAAAAATATATGCAATCATTATCGAGGCAGAGGCTGATAACTTATAATGAAAAAAAAATAAATAACTTCAAAATAATATAGTGTAAAATTATTTTCAGAAGCAATTTTTTAATCACCTTCAATACTACTCAAGTCCAGCCTGCTTCCGTTGCCACGGAACCCCTCCTTCCTGCATAAAATACTCGGTGAGCTCGAGGCGGTTCCGTTCGGCATCACGTGAATGATTACGAGTCCCGAGAGCCCGTGCCGGTGCCAATGCACCCTCGTTCCTGACATCGTTGCGCCACTCGCCTCGTATCACCTCTCCATCAGCGTTCTCTCTGTCCACGAAGGTTGGGGGGCAGTAATGTCGATCAGTTGTAGATGTGCTGATATTTGCTTTTTGGAGGAAATTGTGCAACACGCACACAGCTTGGACTATTCCCTCAATGTTTTCAAGTTTGCCGTTGATTGGTTTCCTCAAAATCCGCCATCTAGCTGCCATAATCCCGAACACATTTTCAATTATTCGACGGGCCCTGCTGAGGCGGTAGTTGAAAATCCTTTTTTCCTCAGAAAGCCCTCTTTGGGGGTAAGGTCTCATCATGTATGTTGTCATGGGGAATGCAGCATCAGCAACAAAAAGATGATGTGTGACGCGTCCCCTTGAGCCTTCGATCAACTTGGGTGCTGGCACGCAGAGTTTGCCCTGCTCCAAAGCTTGTCCGAAGGGAGAAATCCTAAACACCCCTCCGTCGCTCTGCCTTCCTGCGGCACCAATATCGACCAGGGTCAGACAGTAGTCTGCATCGCATGTGGCCATCAGGACCAGACTATGCGTTCCTTTATAATTTATAAATATGGATCCTTTTTTATTTGGTGCCTAGAAAAAACCTCAGTTAAATTTGGTTAAACAGTATCTATAGGTTCTATTTTCTACAAAAATTTTAAGTTGGTGCCAGATTTTTAAGACTTCCGCTAAATGTTATGAGGTTCCAGAATTTATAAAGCCTGAAATCAGAATAACTGCAAACAGTGGTTCAGAATAAGTGTTAATTTCTAGTTAAATAGGGTCTAGTTGTGGAAAATTCTTTGCTTTCATTCACCTTTTCTTTCAAACTTTTATTAATTTATTTTATGTAGATCCTTCAACTTATTTGTACTTCTTACCATGTGCGTCTTTAATAGTAGGTATTATTACATATAGTAAATAAAAGGGAATTAAATGAAGTATAAAAATGAATTTATGAATGAATATAAATTTTGGTCATGGCAATTTTATTGCAATGTGTAGAACTTACTTGGATCACTATGTGTTTGCCATCAATCGCACCGATACAATTTGGGAAATTCCACATTGAGAAATATCTCTCACTGATTGCTAACCACATTTGTTCAGTAGGCTTTGGGAACATGGAATCTTTCATTTCTCTCCAAAGTATGGTGCATGTCTCTTTGACTATATTACTTATAGAGCTCACCGACACTCTATAACCATACGATAAGGATGTCATACTGTCCCCCGAAGCCAAGAATCTATGAAAAAGTTTCCTTTTTATTATTAGCCAAGGGTATTTGCATTGGTAGTGGTTAAAATAGTTTTATAGTAAGATCTGCAATCTGTCAAATTTTTGATGCATTTTCACACCTACCTCAATGTAATTGAAAGCCGTTCGCCAGCAGAAATAATGTCATCCCTATATATATCAATCTTGCCCAAGTGAACTCCAACAATCAAAAGCAATTCATCGAACTTGCTGGGCGACATGCGATGAAAATTAAAAAAGCTGACATTGTCACATAACCTCATCTCGGCGATGAGATTGAGGTAGTACCCCTGCTTTTTGCGTTTCTTTAATAGTGCTCGTACTCGATTTTTTCTTGATTTTAAGTACGGGGTAAGCAGAGCCGCAACAATTTGGCATTTTCTCTGATGGAGAGCAAGATGATAACAGTGTTGCTGCCATTGCAAAAGAGATTGATAATACAAGAAGCGACTGACAGCTAATTGCCTATCGTCCGCCATTTTCTGGTTTCGCTCAAGCTCGTCGCACCGCAGAAAACACGAACGTAGCCTTCGAGCCGTGGCCTACGTCGAAGGCCTACGCTTCGCTCGAACGTTTCGCGGCGCTGTAAACGCACCTTAAGCAGTCTCTTAGCTGTTCATTGTGTTGTGGCAAAGACAATCGTGATGCTTCAAGTCGGCTATAGAGTTGGCGGGAATATTTACCAAAGTTCTTGCCCAAAGTGCACGATTAAAGGTTCAGGTTACATTGGATTCTAATCGGGAGGTACATACATTTATAAGTGGGTGGATGAGCGACGTCTTCAATCCAAAACTCAAGTGTCTTAAACTTTTAAACACGCATTTAGTAAATTTTATATGACAGCATTATACCATGTTGAACATCACGGGGTTTATAACAAGTATAGCATCTCCAACATTGCATGTGCTTCAGCGAATACCTTACTATCGTTTCAACATTTATTTGCCGAAATAAACGATTTTCTCTTAATTAAAAAAAAAACACTTGCTTCAAACAAAAAAGCATATATAACGCAAAGGCCTTCAGCTCGATGAAGGGTGGACGAGGGTGGACGAGGGTGGACGGGGGTCGACGGGGGTGGAGAGCGGATGGTGGGTTACCATACCTCAGACTCCAAACAAACTTTGCGCTTTTTAGGGTTAGTTCGCCTTCACTCCGGCGATTTTCCTGCCATGCAACCAGGCTATACACGTCGCAGAATGGGAGGCGTCGTCGACGTCGGCGTCGGCGTCGGCGTCGGCGTCGGCGTCGGCGTCGGCGTCGGCGTCGGCGAGCGTAGCGTCGAGTATTAGGCCGGGCGTAATGAATGTGCTTGTCAATAACTTTTGTGTAAGTAATCGCCTTGTCCCCGTTCACTGAGCTTTGTCACGAGTCGAGTGAATTTTGAGCCCAATGAAGTGCATAATGTCATCGCCAGAGAGAATCACAATCACGATTCACTGGCAAACGCACGGAAAACAACGGATCACAAAAGCATAACGGAGTTTTAAGTGACCTTTTCGCTGGTAACCATAGGCCATGAAATGTGAATTTCTCGTGACGGTTTACAGAGATGAAAGCAGAGCCCGTACTAATTAGGACGTACATTTTAGGTGCTTTCCAGGTTAAAAGCCGTACTTTATAATGTATATCTATATTATTGGACGCATATTATTTCGAGCGTTTTTTCTAGTGAGTGATCAAAGAATTGCTTTAATATGGTTTAATACGGGTTATTCATCTAAGAGCTGAATAAATATATAGCTTTATATATTTGTCTAGCCATAGGTCCAGACCAGGTCTTCATTGCGATCTCCGCACATTGCACCGTTGCACACTGCACCATTGCACCGTTGCACCGTTGCACCTTTGCTTGCTGTTTCACCTGCTAGCTTCCCACTTGATGCATGATAGCTATGGCAGGAAGCTGTATCAAAGCCATGATAACGACATTGTACACACCAAGTGCAGCAGCTATGTGTTACTTTGCATTCGTATACAAAAAGTACGAATCTGCATGTATGTTTTTTAGGCTAATCATGTTGCAGTCAGTATTAATATGTATCACTGTATAGTGAAAACTAAGCCGTATCCAGTTTATACGCGTCATCTGGTTTCGGACGAATTATTAGGGTGGTATGTTTAAACGTCATTTAATTAAGCTTGCGCATGAAATAAGCTTTATTGGCACTAAAGGGTATTGCGTCCTAATTTGCGCCTAGTGATTAAAACCTTAATAAACTAGGTTTTAAAATACATTGGCGAAGCAATGTATAAATGTTATCGTATAGTTCAATAGCCTCACAAGGATTTACCAATCAATCAGCATATAAAATGAAACAATTAGCAAAACCCCTGGTTCAACTTATAATTAAAATTGAGTTTTGGTCCATATTTTGGAATAAACGCGAAGTTACCATGCAGCCACATGTGTTTCTGGAGCATTTGAAAAGAAGTGTCTAAGAAGTGTAAAAGAAATGCGCATGTTTCTTACCTCTGACCCGTGATTCCAAACTAGAACAATAGTGGAACAGCCTGCAAATGGATTAGAAGGCTGTTGGCAGGGCAGACCAGGTTGTCTGACATATTCCTTCAACTCGGCACCTCCACCACGGCACTCGAACAAGTTGATGTGTTGTAAGAAGTTAGCGCTTCCCTCCGAAATTATCGCCTCGTACTGGAAACAAACAAAACAAATGTTAAAAAAATACAGTTCAAGTAAAACAATAGCAATTGAACTCGATTAAAATTCAGTTTGCTAAGGGCTTACCCGAATGATGTGATGCTTCTGCTTTACTGCGGTAAGTTGAAATATTCGACACCAGTAGAGTGTGTCTTGTGTATCCGGTAAGCTCACCTTTAAAATAAACCGTGCAAACATTCAATTTCAGATGGCTTGGTAATATACAATTATACATTTCTTGTCTGGAAACGTAAAGGTGTGGTTATAGTTATACATTCTCATAGGTAAAACGCGTCTTCTTGTTTTCATGGCGAATAATGGTGCACTACATACTCCAATAGCTGGTGTTGAAGTCAACGAAGCAGCTACTAGTTTAGCAAGAGTGGATCGGGATAACTGATAAGTAGATGGCAGATGCATCGAGTGACACGAATCCATGCAGCACGCATGGATAGACCATAATATGGAAACGACGGGCAGCTAACGAAATTGAACATTGGTTCGTTGCGACTAGCGACCAGCAAGCAGCGTGTTTTGAAATCTCAATGTGGTCTTCTGAGGACATAAAACATTACACAAGGAGTGCCATCGCAATGCTTAACAAATGACCAAGTCGTAACCGGTTGATGCTATACTGATTGGCCAGACTTACCATAATCTTAAAGCCCGGGATACATATACATATATAATCAATTTGAGATTCATTTACTAAAAGTTTGTTGGAATTTATGTTTTGTCCAAGTCACAATGTTTACTGCTACTTAACTCTAGAAAAAGTTTTTTTTTCATTGTATGGAAGGAGGCAAATTCTTTCAAATGTTCTTCAGCACATTCTAAAAGAGGATGGTAGTTTATTTAACAGCTCTCCGGGAAGCAATAGCATTATTTGTCCCCATACGATTGCTAATGGGTAGTCATAACGAGCGACTATGGGCGATCACAATCTAAAAACATCTCAAGAATCTTTTCAAGAAGTTTCCCTTGCAGCTTGCTGGTGAATGGCGACTAATACTAAATTTATAAAACCACCATTGAAAGAGTTTCCGCGAGTTCCTTCCTCGGAAAATTGAAATGCATACAGTAACACGAAAAGCGACACTCGTTCCTATACACGCTGATGTACCAAAGAGCAATTTCAAAAATCTTCTAAAAATGAATATTTAGGTACTTTTATTCCAAGCACGTTGTTTTTCTCGTTGTCTACTTGGCTTTCCCGGACAATCTTGGTGTATAAAATTCGGTATGATGCTGCAAAACCTGATACGCTTGCCTGTTGCTGTGCACCACCGCGTTGAAAAGCAAATTTTGCAAAGGCTTCACGGCTCTTCGGACAGAACAAAGCGGCGTGAAAGCTGACAATTGACATGATATGCATGGACAGATAACGTTTGTGAGTGATAACGATTTGATCGGTTGGAGGAATTAGCGCAGGTGGATCAGGGATGCATTGCAAGGGCAGGTGACCCATGTATAGCATTATTCTCTTTCATCAAGTGACGCCACGGGAGGCAACAGACCAGCCCCCGGCAATGCTCTCATCGGAAATGATGCAGGCACAGCGTAATATGGTAATGGTGCACAAAAGCAACTTATTACAACTTCTAAAAACAGTTCAATTGATGCTTTATAACTGTATTTTGTATTTTGGATGTATCCTCCACAACAAATCAACCAGAATAGACCCTGTAACGTTTCATCTGATACGGTATATTGTGCTCTCTAGATTTATTTAACAACGAAATGTATGCGATCATTGTATTGTTTGATATATCCCTATTAAAGAGGATGCTGCTTCTACTAGCAGCCCGGTAGGACGTTACTTTAATCACATTAATTTACCTATAATATGTAAGAAATACTCGATTAGCTCCCATTTATATAAAACGTAAATACGATTATTCACAGGGAACAATGGAAAGTTTGATGAAGCATATAATATTTGAATTAAAGAAATGTACTTTCAACGAAATACTTATCAATACTATTACTATTAGTACTAGGATTGGATGGTTTACCTATGCTGTCAAATTTCAAACTAGACGAAAATAATGGAAGCGAAATGAAACTGGTGCATTTCCGGCGATTACTTTGGGTATAATGTGTAGCATCAGTGCGAATCCATTTCAATCAACAACAGCAGGGCCACAGCCGCCCCTACGCCCGGCCTATATTTGCGCATAATTTTAAATGAACATTCTGGGGTGCAATCAATGCCCTGTTACGATATTTAGCCATTGGATCTCGACTAAACTAATTTACCTTTGAACGAGAGACAGGGTGGGACAGAGAGAGATATAGACACAGAGAGAGGGAGAGAGTGAGAGAGGGGGAAGAGAGAGAGAGAGAGAGAGAGAGAGAGAGAGAGAAAGAGAGAGGAAATATCATTTCTTGTGAGAGAATGCGAGCACAGAAAAATAAACCCATTGATTTTTCCAATGAAATAAATGATGATGGCAATTTTACTATATTATACTTTTTTTGTTGACGTCTACTGGGGAATGACATTTTAATTTCATTTTGGATGCCAATACATGAATGTATATATGAATATGAATCGCTTTATACACACAGACGCAGACACACACAAATCCCCAGTAACTTAATTAGTAGAAAATCATTTCATCGTTTGTGTCGGCAAAAATAGGCACCGAATTCACGCACAGCAATCTACGTTCCAGAGAGCAGGTAGTATGCCTGTCAATATGGATATTGCGCTTTTATGCATCAGTGGAAAAGCAACTAATATGAATTATGTATCTACTTAAAACGCAGTGGAAATTAATATCAGGCAGAGAGTTCGAAACAGTCAATGAAATAAAATACAGAGAAAAAAGTGCGAATTGTATCGGTTGCTAAAGCTTTCAACATTATAATGAACAGATAATTATGTATTAATTTACTAGCTATCTAGTATTTTTTCTCTCGAATTGCACACGTTTGCAGTTGACCGGGTGCATCGCAGCTAGCATTTCATGGAGAGTGGAATCACTGACCGGTGCATTCATTCCTTAAAGACACACATTTTCCAAATCATATCGTAGAATTTCCCTAAGCTGCGAACAGAATGAGATTTCGAAACAAAGATACTGCTCCAACTGTCCAAAGTAAACTAGAGCAAATAAAGCCGAGAAAACACAAGAAAAACTTGATTTTATTCAGCCATCGTCCATTATCTGTAGCTCAAGGATAACTCGGAACTATGTAAACGTCAATTCCAAGTTATTGTTTTACCAAATCTCTGTAAAGCAGAAGACTATAGTACTGAAAGCCTTCGCCAAGCCCCAACGAGTTTATTAAACTTTTAATCGGGGTTCACATTCACAAATACTAAGCTGTTTTCCGTCGGGGCCTCCGTGCTTTCCGGCATGCTTATGCGTTTACTTTCTAAAGCTATGCAAATAAAAGGTGACAAAGAATTTCTAAGTGATTTTCCTGTCGGTTTCTTGAGGCCAGCGGAAAAGTCTAAAAAACGATCGTTGTCACAAACATAAAGTATGGGTTTGATTTCGTTATAAGCAAAAAGGCTTGTTTTTTCGACACATAATGGCAAAGAGTAAAAAGAAAAGTTTGAAAGTGACCAGTTTCCAGTTGATTTCCGCCAGGCGTTAGGAGCCAGATTCAAATGAAGCAAGGAAATGGTGTTATTAGCAGAACTCCTGAAAGCGTTTAGATCTAGCGCTTTTAGCTCCGACTGCAATCAAGCAGAAGTCTCCAATCAAGCAAAAGACTTAGTTAAACGACAATTTTTTTATATATACATATATTAGGCGTCGTACTGCATTAAGCTGCAAGAATATTTAAAATAACGAAGGGAAGCAGCAGTACGTTTTATTTGCAGTACTGTGCGAAAGCACTCCTCCGCCAGAAATGTTCAATTGTTGTTGTGGATCGTAGCTGATATTTTACGCCCGCACATTTACCCAACGTGAGACCCGTAGATCGTAAGTAGGCAAGAAATTTCGCTGAGGTAAGGTTCCAGACACAAACAAAAGCAGGTTGGCTGAAAAGCGAGAAGCTCTTTTCCGTCAACAGGGGTTGAAATACCATAAAGAAAATGCTTCATGAAACCATTTCATGACTCTGCTCATAAACGAGCAAAAGAGAAATGGTTTCGGTCCAGAAACGCGCATGCAACGAGTTTATCTTTTGGAAAGCAAACTTTTCAAAGGGACCGGCGAAAATATTAGCTCAAATTATATAGCTGCTTAATATGCTAATATTTTTTACTAACTATAGCAGTATGTTCTCATTCAGATCCATTGAAGCAAAATATAGAGAGCAGTTCGTAGCTTATTGGATCTCATAAGCAATAAGGTTTGGTAAATATAACTTGAAACTTAATATACCGCCCGGAGTCACAATGTCAGTAAGAAATGCATGTATATAAGCGATGGCGTAAACAATACTTAGAGCCTGGCCAATTTTATCTCGGAAACCATGGCCCGAAGCAATTCCCTGTGTTTTACACAATAAGCAAGGTGGCAGTTTCACAGACCTGTGAATTGGTGACATCCCAGACGCGAGTGTCTTGAGGTGGCAGCTGGGCAGCCGGGGGGCTTTCCATCACGTAGAGGCTGCGAGAGCCCCTCTGAAGGGGCCCGTGATAGAGCAAGGAGCCCGTCGTGCCACTTGCAGCTGGGTCCGCAGCGTGGTACGCCCACAGCACTCGCATTGTGTCGTTCTGCAATCCATCACAAACGTAGTGCGGTGTCAATTTTGTTGTGGTGCGTTTGTTATACTTGGCGTCATTGTGTGTTCATGAAACGCACTCTGATCATCAAAGTTCGACCTGGCGCCCGCCATTCTGTCGAATCAATTGAACTTCGAATGGCGTCGAAAGGCGTCGAACGTGAGAAAAAGGTCCTTGTCGGGAAAGTATAAGTTCCCTAACTCTGGGAGACTTACAAAAGGAAATCTTTCAATTCAGGTCCAAAGATTTTCACGACCCACTTCAAACAGTACGCACAGAAAAACATTCTCGTCAATCTTCAGATCTGAAGTTTTTAGCTCTATGAGTCGGTAAAAGGTGGTTAATTTTGACATCGCCCTAAAATGAAATGTGCTTATGTTAAGATTGAATCTGAAAGTAAATGGAAAGCTAATCTAAGAGTTAATTTATTACACTGCATGTTAACATTTGCACAATGGTGGAGGTGCCAGTTCTTTCAGCACATACCATTTTCAATCAGCCATTATATAGTTAGCGTAAATATGTGTCGCGAATTTTGTGGTCAACAACCACAGAGTAGCGCATTCCGATAGGACCAATAATTGCTCAATAATCATTTCAATTAGTGCAAATGTTTACTATCAAAATTATCTTTGTTTAAATACATAATTCACTAGGAGTAGATTTACAAAGTACCTGGTGGCAATTTGTAGTCGAGCGTGTTTACATGCACGCCAACAACGTGCATATCTGCCTTGTCCTAATCAAACAAAGTGGTTACATTTTGACAGGTTATTTGATGAAAACTTTTATAATCATAATGTTCGTTATAAAACACATTTTTGGTGGAAATAAAATGTGAATATATCGTAATAGCTAAACCGAATAATGGAATGTTTCCACTTTAGAACATCCTCACTCATCCCTCGTGGGAAGCCCGTTTCGTTTTTCATATGCTTTACGCATATGTTTTACATGGAGGGAAATAGCACTGATCTGACGAAGGCACAGCTTAGCTATTGTTATTGCGTTAGAGCATTTCAGCGTTTTCGTTCGCTGTACCTATATATAGAGGTGGGGCGGAGAGCAAGAAAATAGATGGAACTTGGGTACTGTGGTGGATTGCAAGATGGCACGGAATTTTGCTGATGCTCAGGTATCACACACTTCTTTTCATAAGGCTTTCCATGAAAAGCTCCTTGTCTGTTTCATGTTTTTAGCAAACGCTATCGGATGCCAGTATTATAACATAAGAATGAAAATGCTGCATCGCTATATATTTTTTAGAAACATCGATATTGTTGCAGTTGTTGCAAAAAGAATAAAAACTGGAACCAAGTTCAGAAGCAGTTTTAAAAATTGCAACCGAACACTGGGGATCATTTCTTAACCCCAAGAGGAAGCAAACAGCAATATTTGCGAAACGTTGGGATACATTAAAAGAAATAGTTGAAATGGCATTCACATCCTATTTTCATTTTAAAATTTTAAAATTTATTTTTTCGGTAAGGTTTGGTAAATACGTTGAATCTAAAAAATCTTCAAGACTCTGGACTCTGGAAACATATTTTCTAACTAAATATGATGAGTTCGTTAAAGGGGATATTTTCGCATGATGTACATTCATTGGGTGAAAGCCGAGCAGCCATACTGACCAAATCATACTGAAATCAGTACGCTCAGGTACATTTTTCAATTAAATAATAAAAAAATCACGATTTAATTTTACTACAGAACATAATTATTTAAAAAACCGTTTCGCCTGATGGGATTCAAATGAAATGATATCAAATAAATTAGTGATTGCAACTTTTTCGTTTATATTGTGATTTCATTCAGTTTTTTCATGACATTTTTTTAGATCGCTTAGCTTCAATCAGGAGTCGTGGATCGCTTTTCTTGAATCTCTCATCAGCTGGGTGTTAAACGTGATACAAACATTCAAGGGGAGCAACTTGCCCTTAAACACGGTGCTCGCCTTGAAGGGCTAAATGCGCCATCAGGATCGAACAATCATCCCTTTACTCTCATGACCAATATGATGATAACGTTGATCAACATATGACTCATATTTTCTTTTTACTATGCATTGAGCAAAACATAAAAAAATATCCGAGTAAGTATGTTTTCCATTTTGGTGGCTCAGTTTGCCAATGCTTTGGTAAGGCTCCCAATATGCAGTGGGTAAGCCAAGAATTTAACATACGGTACCAGAAAATAGTCAAATGGCGCTTCAACAGAAAATGTAGTAAATGGTGCAGGCATATGGCAAGGGAAGATGTAGTATGGTGCAGGCATACGGCAAGGGAAAATGTAGTATGGTGCAGGCATACGGCAAGGGAAAATGGTCAAGAATGGCGTTGTGAAAAGTGCATCGATCTTGCTTACCGTAATGCGAATGTCTCGGTCGTCGCAAGTATTGAGCAGTCGGCGGAATCTCAGGACAGTGTGTGTGCCATTCTCGTAGCCCAGGAGCAGCTCGTAGTCCTGGCTGGGGTCCACTTTGGGCTCCTCGCGCCCTTCAGTATAGCGGTCCTGAAAGCAAGAAATATACACAGATTATTCTAATTTGCTCTTCATAAGTTTGTGAGATGTCAGTAAATAACGCAGGCTACTCTTCAGTGCTTAAAAGTTTTTCTGAGCGATCGGTAATGATGGTAGCCTGGGGACATTTAATATCCGAGGAAAAGTCAAGTCATAAGAAATATATCTATATGCTTGCATATCCAACTGTAACTTAGTGAAAACTGAAAAGTAGACTTTTTTAATATGATTTCGAAAGTAAATCTTAATAAATGAATAAGAGATTTTTTGGTGTCACGCTAAATTTTGCAATATTGAAGTTAACAGTAATAACGAAGTTACATTAATTTTCAAATGTGCTTCTGCTCTTTTTGAATTTCTTGAATCTGATCGCTTAATATCGGTACCTACTGTTACTGTGGGTAAGGTCTTGATTAATGAAGAAGTAACATTCTTTCTGTTCAGATTTTAATTATAACTAGCCATGCAGTGTGAACTTAATGAGGCTAACTTCAATCCCATTTGTTCCATAATAACATATGATTAAAGATTCCTTAATGAGGTACACGGACGGTGGTGGCGTGGGCTGGTTTATGACTGCTGACTGCTGACTGCTGACTGCCGACTGCTGACTGCTGACTGCGACAATATGGTTACTATGCAATTATCCGCCAACACATCAACCAGAAGAAAAAGGCATAGAAAAGTTCCAAGGCAGAAGCATCAGCCACGATAGGCACCAATAGCATATAGTAGACATGGGAGAGTACGCAGTAATAGCAGAGTAGGCAGTTGGCACAGTAGGCACAAATGCATACTAACGTTTTAGCATGTGCATGAGGGTATGGTAGAATAGCCTATTTTAAAATAGTATGCATATAAGCAGTAGAAGTGTTTGTAGGCATTAGGCAGTATGGGGCATGGCTGCACTATTCCAGACAACCAAAACGTTTAGAATCTCTCCGATTGTTGCAGCTAATTTTACTACTGGGTTGAGATTCTATCGGTACCGAGAAGTAAGTACATAGCATCGATTAAGACACGTAAAATTATTCATCGTTACAGAGTGCAGACTTGCTCACAAGAACATTACCATCGTGTATGAAGGGAATTGTTAAGTTTGTCGAATCTTGATCGTGAGTTTTCGTGGTAGTCGGTGTCACAATTAACTGTTTATGCCTCAAAGCATTGTATAATTTTACAGCACAAGACTCATTTGATAATCTGGTCACGATTAACTATGATTAGGGGTTGATACTACGACTTGTTAGTGAAGCAGATTACGAGACGAGTTCCGAGTGTCTTGGCAAAAGGCTGGAAGCTACAAAACATGTCGAGAATCTATAGCCAAGAAGCTCTTCGAGTTTGCAATTAAATGAAATTATAAACTCCGGTAGCTAAGCATAGCAACGTGCAACGTGCAACCTGCAACCTGCAACCTGCAACCGGCAACTGGTAAGCAAGGCACACGAGCCGAGGACATGCCAAGGAGCCTTCTTCCAAGGAGCCTGTCCGTAGCTTGTCCGTACTCTGACATAATTGACCATCATTTCTATGCATGTTTCACATTCCTCTCGGACGCCGCCACATTGCTTAGATATAGAAAAATGTGGACCCACATTGAAAAGGGTTCAGCTCCTGTGGGTATTCGAATAGCTCAGACGAATAGCTCAGAGCTTGGACGAAATTTAATCCATATTTGGCTGGGTAATGCCACCGGATTCCGACTAAAATATTGATCGATTATTTCGGGAGCAAAAAAGTCTAGATTGGATGATTGGGAGATCTAACAAAGCTCACAGCACTGCGACAGTTTACAAAGTGAAACTATCCTGTAATACGTAGAAACTTGATACAGAAGACTAATTCGACCCTTCGAGACTAGCGACGATACACTCTTAGAGTCAAAAGTAGCATGTTATCATAACAAAAAACAAAAAGTTAATTCGACAAAACAGATCAAATCACCAAGTAAAACTAAGGCATTGGAACGATTTCCTCATAAAGAAATAATAATTTCAAATTCATGACGCATGTGCATCCCTCTGGCAAAGTATTTTTCTTGTGTTTATATTTTTTAGGGAAAGAAGAAAACACGACAGAAGTATTCAGGCAAGCTTTCGCCCGAGGATTTCCACTCCATCATTTGGGGTGACAGCAGAAACCCAAGATATAGGCACTTCTTCACCACATCCACATCCTCATCCACATCCACATTCACATCCACGTCCACATCCACACAATACAGCGCATATAGGCACACACGTCTCCGATCCATTATTCAACGTTTAAAAAACTATAACGCCCCCCCCCCCCCTCCCCCTGAATGCCAGACATAAAGGCAACCAGCGGAACCGCAAGTTCTCCATCGCGTCTCACTGGGTCATTGCTTCGTTCGGATTGCTCTGCGACTCGATTGCATTCAAATATGCGCGAATCTTCTATTCATTATATGAGGTAAGTGCATAATGTATCCAATTCCCATTGCATTCCGAATAGTTGGCAGAGCAAGTGGAAAACGACGTTTCCTTCGCAAAGATGCAGACTTATCTTTTACCTACACGTGAATGTGAAAACAAACACACGCCAAATAATGCTCTAGGTTTCGAAGTTAAGAAATGTGTGTTAAAAGCATTGTATGGCTTTGCTCTGCTTTCCACACGAGATTTTCTATGACTTTTTATATTCATTTCTCAACTGTCAAGGAAACCATTTTAGGCGCGTAATAATAACCTAATTAAATATTCGTCTACCTTAGTTCTTTGTATCTCGCAGTTCTACATACCCGAATGTCGGTAGGTGCGCCATACACGCTTTGTAATAATAGTGGTATAATTACACAAAATGGTGAGCCTGCAAAATGTAGCATAAAATAAAATTAGGGTTGTAGAGCAAGCCATCGCTACAGTGTTCGCAGGAAATTGCATGTGTCTTCAAATATTCGCTGGGAATGTAATGCTGAAAATGTATATTTAGCACTGCTCAGTGCAGACAGCTTGTGCATCGAGGTAGGTTAGGTACCTACTATACAAGCGCTGGACGTAACCACCTTATAAAGGTTAGTAAAATCCCATACGAATCGTATCGTATTACCATGTAAGTCGGCTTGGTGTCTCCTATGTCAAATAATAAAATCAGCTTTGTATGGTAATGCTACCAATAAATAAAAACGCGACCGAGAACTGAAGCCTTTTAACATCGTGAAACAGTTCAACAATGGGTTTAACTTATAAGGGTGTGTTCATAAGGAATCAAAGTGATGTATGAGAGGGAGCCTAATTCCTATAGCAACGCGCACTTTGAAGGGGGGAGTTGGCAATACATAAATAGTACATTTTATATTGTTTGCCTGCTTGGCGTACTATTTATGCTTGTTGCACCTGCCGAAATCCCATGTTAAAAATGTCTTCGTCTTTTTTAGGCGCCACCAAACCGCGTTTTCATTTTTTAATTTGAAAAGTCGATATGACGAGGGTTTTTTTTTTGATTTCGAGATATTTGGTCCCAATTACTTCTCTGGCCCGAAAACAAAAAGGAAAGTTTAATTTACCGTGGATCTCCCGCAACCATTAGGAGATTCTGTCGCGTTTGCTTAAAAAATCTATTTTCAAGCTACTTAAAAATAAAATTGGAAGAAACTCGTGTAGCCAGCTTCTTAATTTACCATTCTGAACAAGATTCCACCTCTAGCTTCTGTTTCTGATATGATGGAAACAATTGGTATTTTAAAAAGGTATCAAAAGATACCTGCCGTAAGATGCTGAATATGACAATATTATTTATTGCCTTCAAATCACGAACCTATGGTAATATTATCGAATGTAATACACGTCAAGACGATTTTTTAATGGTGCCTCTCCACCAAGGGGCAGAAAGAGCAAGAGCAAGAGGAGATGAGAATAGGCGATGTCCTCCCTACTGATCAGACAACGAGGCATTTTATGAGTTATGATTATTATAGAACACGTTATGATAATTATTACAAGAGCCATGTATGACATGCCTATAGCAGTTTAGTACAGACCATGGTAAGGTATAGGCTTCTTCTCAGTACAAGTATACTTTATTGTCGGACAAAAAATAAGTTGCTCGCAAAAAAAGCAATAATTTGAATTTGTCTCGATGAATTTAGTTGCCTAATATTGAACAGTTTAACAGCCATTTCTATATAGCCATATGTAGTAGGCATGTGCTCCACCATTTTTCAAGATCTTAGCATGCCGAGAATGTGTTGGCCTGGTTGGCCGTTGGATGCTTGTAAGTCATGGCGCCGAGAAAACAAGAGTTGAACTTGGTTGAACCAGATGTCAAGTGATATTGAGGGTGATGCCATCATGCCACACTCATAGCATTTCTTAGTTATTTGTGTGGTCCTTCAACTTCTCCATTTTCGTTCTGCGCGTCATAGGAGGCTCTGAAAATTTTGATTGGATAATGAAGGAGGCGACTCCAGTAAATTACCCACAAGATATGGTTCCTATAGGTGCTCGCAAAATTAACGTGTGAAAACCAAGTTTTATCTCTGAATTAAGCTAGGTTTTTGAATGCAAAGGTCTTGAACGGTTGAGCGACTTCATCCAATCCAACATCTGCATTAAATGTAATCTGACTTGAGCCTTCTATCTCTTAACTACTATCTTGACCCATTCAGTTTATTGGGCGGTCGAAATCAGCGGTGCAAAACTATTTGCCATGATGGGTCAAATGAACAGGTTAAAATTTATTCGCTCACCGTAATTAGCGAATAAGGTAGTTCAATGTATGGAATGCAATCGCAAATTTGAGCCCGTTGCAAGTTTTGCTCCCGACAGTAGCTGTACGCAGAAAAAAAAACTTTTGGGCCAAAACTTAAGATAGACACTCAGCTGAAGATAATCCGCCAATGAGTCTTTGTTAAATTCTCAGCACACGGTAATACTGATAGATAGACACACGAAGTAGTTTTGACTTCATCGTGGCATATGTATTTCCCAAACCAAACTAGCACTTATCAAAAACGTATTTTAGAATACGTTAAATACACTTTGATTGAATTATATTTAAATGTGTTCCATGTTTGTCTGACTTCGAAACAATAATTACAGCTTGTATAAGATATTTCCCACTTCCACCCACGTTCGAACTTCTATCTGCATGGAGCATGGAGCATGGAGCATGGAGCTGTGATATTCAATTGGCTGGGCGTACACGAACAGAATATACAGGTTCAAGCAACGCATTCGTCATGGCGTAGAGATGCTCATGAGAAAGCTGGGAACTCCCTCAATGCGAGTGTCAAGTGCAAAATTGCACATTAATCTTACGCAGATAACCATAGCAAGCATGTCAATAATGCTTGAAATTGCTGTAACCCATCGTTGTATGGTTGTATTGCCATTGTATAGGACTTACTGTATTATTGCAGAATGCAGAGTAAATTAATTTCCCTGAAATTGTCTTTGATTCAGAATATATGCTTCTGTGTGGAGGTATATATTTCAGCTCGAATATTCAAATGCTCCATCTAAAGTAGGCATGCAAGGTAAATATCACTTATGAAGGCAAAGTACATGTTAAGGTAAGGAAAATTCATTGTTTTATTGAACAAAAAAACCATGAAAAATGTCAGGAAAGAAGTGTAAGAAATTTCTATGTCTCCATAGAGACAGTATAGTAATGCAATGCGCGCACGTTGCAGTTTTCTTGCAAATTTTAAAATACGTACACCTCCAAGAAGCTCTACCTACCTAGGACCTACCTTCCTACCTTTACCTATACCATACATATAACCTACCTCTGATGTCTGAATATTAGTCGAAGTTGGTAAGCTTTATGGGGTCCTTCATGCTCCTAACATTAGGAATGTTTTATGTCTTTTCGGTATTAGATGCGATCCGGACCGGGACCCCTATGGATTAAGCACCCCGTCGTTTAATTGGTGGCCTTTTAAATTGAACCTCCGCTTACACTTGGTGTGTTTATGATCTAAACGTCATGCCACAAGTATTATCGCTAGCTCGATATTTTAGTATTTTATCAGCTCAAACGGACAATTGATGCGTTACACAACCATCGTAATATATTATAAAGTATAATCAATAGAAGCGTGCATAAGTCGGTGATGAAAAAATGGCTATGGAAGGTAATTGATATCGGGAACGGGGTGTAAACAGTTTCTGATAACAATCAATAAGGTGGCATTGTGAAAGGGGACGGCTTCTGGTTCC
Organism: Nemurella pictetii; assembly: GCA_921293315.2. Classification (NCBI taxonomy): domain Eukaryota; kingdom Metazoa; phylum Arthropoda; class Insecta; order Plecoptera; family Nemouridae; genus Nemurella; species Nemurella pictetii. Next base: position 30,434,268 of record OV121116.1, on the reverse strand, counting down.
ATCACACCACCAACCATCATATGAACATTACTTTGTCGACTCCTGAGCTAATGTCAAGCGTGAACCAATTTGCTGGCCGTTATGTTGGTCGAGCTCGTGATATTGAGCGAATCGATTATAGCCCATGCCCATCGACAGATTGAATAATTTACCTATAAGCTTTATAGCTGTTTCGTTCCAGCATCATAATGTATTCGCATCCCCTTGATGCTTGGTATAGACGCAAGGTGGAGACTGGAGACTCATTAGGGAGAGAAAAGGACCATAGTTTTAAAAAGCATTGCCCTCCAGAGATTTAGAAGATAGTGTGTTCAGTAATAGTTCAGCGATTGGGAAAAATCCCTAGATCTTATCCCACTTTTCCACTTTTTACATGTAGCTCAAATATCTACGACACTCATTGTGCACTAGTAAGTAGTTTATTATAAGTATTAACTAAAAAATCAATTCTGTATGGAACATTGATCATATCAACATTAATTGTTGCCATTCGATATTGTGTGGCAGCAGCTTTCAGCCGTTCACGATCCTGACAATATTAATTTCGAATGAAAAGTGTTAATAATAGATCCAGTGCAACTGGTTGCCGTGTGAAGTGTCTCCCCGGAACACCATCAACTTTTCAGATCGAATATCAAATAGCAATAAATACATAAATAGATGATTTCCTCGCCATCCAAACTTTTTCCCCCGATTATTGTATAGGGACTGGGGCGTTTATTGGCGTTGGTATTCGATGTTTAATAGAACAGGCAAACAGGCAAACAGGCAAACAGGCAAACGAACAAACGGCATCCCCAAGCGGGCAACATACCCCGATTTCTTTCGAAACATCCCGCCAAAAATGAAATAAAAACCAAATAAAAAATAAGTTATACTGGGAAAGATAAACAAAAAGAATGACCAGTCATTACTTATTATCATGTCAAACAGGACGCCCATGCGAACCACGAGAACATGGCATATGCTTCAGGCAATCGAAATGTGAGACTTAATAATAGGCGCTTCCAAACAAACCATCCATCCCAAAATGCTATTGCTATTTATGCTTTATAGTACCTTAGCAAGAGCCTGCTACAGCTTGAAAGCCCTACGCTAAATTTGCTTCTTGCGTGGCGTATTGAATTGAACAATATCCTAGTTACATGGATACAGCACATACTAGACAGATAACAAAAGGATAAATTCAGAAAATTGGGATCTCTGGTCGAGAGATTGGAGATTCAATTTGATTTCTGTGAACCAATCTGTTCTAGACTATTCCCAAGCTGTCGGCCAGAGGTCGAAATAAGTAAAGAAAAAACTTTTAAATAAAAAATATCCCGAACTTTATAATGATTTCTTTCGTAACAAACAGATATGAAGTATTTGGATGGAAATTTACGCTTCACAGTATACCTAAGTGGTGCGTTAAATCACTTGGGGTTAGAGGATGGTCGGGGATTTGGCCACTGACTACTGGGGGCTTTCTTCTCCCATTGCCGCAATCGATCGATAAAAACATTCTTTACGGGAGAAATGGATGCGATAGCTTAGGTATCAATGTTTAAAGAATAAATAAACAGAATGCCACAAGTGTCATATTATTTGACAGTAAAATAGATTCCTCTAAATCTATACCCCTACCCCAAATATGGTCGATAATTAAACAAGAAGATAAACTGATAGTCTCATGAGGTACCTATGAATTCAGGACATCTTGTCGCGTCTATATCGGATTTTTTATGTGCAAAAACAGTCAGGCCACTCTTGACGGTCTTACGTTTACGATCGAAATCACAACAGCTAGCCGTCGATTGATCAAAAGCTGACCACGAATTGATTCAGCAATCACCAGTCGAAATGTCGAACTCCACCCAGCACCGCTTCATTACACCGGATAACTCCATTCAGCTTAATTTCCATTGATTATCTGATTAGTTTTCTACTGTGCCGTGGTAAGAGACGGTAAGCGAACAGGCGAGACATATATAGGTATATCCATCACAACGGCTTAGCGCGGATAGGAACATGGCTTCAATCTGCTATTTGGCAGCTTATATAAGCCATTTGCTGTAAGAAGACAGTCATTAGATTGTTCTTTTTAATATATATATATGCCTGGCTATTCGTGGGAATATCAACATGATGTCCAATGACCACCAAGCACCAAACACCAAGCACCAAACACCAAGCACCAAGCACCAAGCACCAAGCACCAAGCACCAAGCACCAAGCACCAAGCACCAAGCACCAAGCACCAAGCACCAAGCACCAAGCACCAAGCACCAAGCACCAAGCACCAAGCACCAGGCACCAGGCACCAAGCACCAAGCACCAAGCACCAAGCTCCAAGCACCAAGCACCAAGCTCCAAGCACCAAGCACCAAGCACCAGGTACAGATCGCCGATCGGCAAGCACAGAAGAGCTCCATGCTTCACTCTCATGGCTCGTATTTAATGTATTCATCGACTTTAATTGGAAACCCACGAAGGTAAAATAAAATACAACTAACTAAAATAAGGATAAAAGAGAGTGAACAGAATTTGATTCACGATACAACGTTCGGTTTAAATTACAGAGCGAATGGTAATCAGTGCCCAATTATCGCAAGTAAGAAACTCAACTTTCCTGATTCGACATGGTTGGACATCTTTTAGGGCTTGGCCGATCATCAGCTAGCTGCAAAGCTTGATCGATTTTATTATAAAGTAATCGCTAAATCGATTACAAACCCAATTAAATCAATTTCTGGAAGATGAACGGGAATGTGCATTACATCAAGACTGGAATCAAGACTGGAATCAAGACTGGCGAATTCCAACGAGACGCGTATGGCAAGCAATCGTCGACCTTTTATTTCTCTTTTTAACAGTTCATAGAATCGTTAGCAGTATTAGTATAAAATTTCGACAAAAATTCTAATAATGACTCGGCAGCTGACAAATAAATAAATCCATTTTAATTTACCTTCCAGGTCAGTAAAAATACATGATGAGGTTTTACTGCTTCTTAAAAAAAATTATACGACGACGGCATTCTTAGCTCACATTTCAAGCTACATAATATCTCATCGCATTATCACATATTTGTATATTCCAATTGATGCACCGACCACGCATTTTATGGAGACATCGCTTGAAGCCCTCATCTCTCTCTCTCTGCTTTTTCTGCCTGCCAATTAAATCGTTGTAAAAAACAACCTTTTTCTAATGATGAGCTCGGTATGTGATGTAACTGATTCTGGAGAAGATGAATCAAAGTATTGAACTAGTAGCCGCCTATCTTCCTTTTGCTCCCCGATCTGATGGGCAGATGCGAGACCCAAGATAGGCAGGCTTATACACTATTATCAAGCATTAGACATGAGACAGTATCATATACCTGCTACTGTTGAATAAAGGGTCTTCAAACGCATCGTTAACGCTAATGATGGTAATGTACGTAACAAGGAGAGAGGTGAGGTGCATTCATGTAGAGGAATCGACCTGCCTCGCGACAAATTTGCATTGAACTTTTGAAGATGACATTTACTTTAGGCTACAAGCAACGCGTTAAGATGTATTTAATGACTTCTCTGATCTGATCTCCAACCGATTCTGTGGTGTTATGTTACAAAGAACAATTATTAATTGTGCTTTGGCGGGGAATTGTCTTCTGTTCTCAGTTGTGTTATGGGCAGATTTTTTGTCGGCGTTACCACGAAATTAATATTGACGGTAGCTGTTAAAATATAGTGATTATATGGTATTATCAACTAACGGCCACGAACAAAGAATTATAGGTTCAACTTTCGATGATAATATCGCGTAAGTTGAACAATTCACCTTGTAACTAAATGACAATAAAGACATCTCGAAAAGAGAAAAGAGATCATCTCGTGAGTCGCGTGAGATAAAAGAAGCTAAATTAAAATTCTCATTTCATGCTCCTTTCTCCTGCCAAAATAATAATGATCAAGTTTCTTGTATATAAATATTATATCGTGATATTTATATACATTTTTCTCCTTTGTTGAAATTTCCCTTCAGTTACTTGAAAGTAAGCTATTTTTCTCCCCTCTGTCTTTTTTTCCCTAAGTCGCGATGGCATGCCGATACATGTTCAGCCATGGACACAAGCGACATAAAATATTCACATTATTAAAATGCCTTACTTTCCTATCAATTTATTACTGGATTTAATTCTCAATCAAAATGCATGCCAGATTTTCAGGTAGTGAAAAGCAATAGCACATAAATATTAGCTAGAGAAGACGAATGTGAATTTAATCATATCATAACCATGAATAGATTAGAGAATCGTCCACCGATGAATTTGAATAAACATTTAGCTAGTTTGCCTGATAAATATTTCCAAACCCGTTTGCAACAAGCTAGTTTCGTGTCAAAGAAAATGATTGAGTTTTTAATAATAAGTTAATTCCCTTGCTTTTTAACAAATTTCGTAACTTTCAGTGTAATTAGCATTGCAGTACATTGCAGTACTAGGTATATTCTATTGCAGTAGAAACACTTAAGTAAGCATTAAATGTGTTCAGTAAAAAATACATTTCTAGGACGAGGATCGAGTTAAATGTTGACAGTGAACTCGGTCCTGCGATAAATCAAATCAAGGCGGGCCGGTAGATACCAAATGAATAATAGCAAGAAAACACAGTTAATCATTTCATATAACACCAGCTCATTGATTAGTACACGAATACTGCGCGAGATTCGCTACTTTTGATTCATGATGCGCCAAATATCAATGCATTGCATTTATTTCTATTTACATTATTTGTTCTTATGGGAACGTAAGCAACAAGGTGCAGGTGGTTTATCAGCACGGAACAGGATGGATAATATGGAATTGTATTGCAAGTATGACAAGTATTTCGCGGGAAACTAAGGAAAATAAAAAACTAGAGAGTTAATCGCCAAGGCCGAAAATTTCTTCACTTTTACTTTACCCCACACATGTTTTGCTTAAAGCGGAAAACCTAAGGCTTACGAGCCCGTCACAATCAACCCTGTTTAATCTTTGCCACCCTCTTATAGCAGAATGAGGAAAACCAGAATCATTAAAGAGTCCGCTACCAAATCCCACACTGTCTGATCAGGACTCTCCCAGCAAATTTATCAAACTGTGGATAGTGGATAGTGGATACCCAGCGTAAGAAGACTCCGATATCACCAAATCCAACCTCGCTTAATTTTTACCTTCAAAGCTTGGCAGACCGTTGATTGTATCCTGTTCAATCTCATCTGGCTCCTTAGCAAATTCACGGCTGCTAGATGCTTTAATGTCTAAAACCCTTCGAAGCGATGAATCTATAGCCATTTAACTATAATCTGAAATCTTTGTGAATTTTTATACATAGATGTATTTTACTTTTTCCGCAAACTATCGGGCATTTTGTAATTTACTCCCCCTATAAGGGTTGTCTTTCTGAAATATTCTCTTCGTTCAGTTCGGTTTAATGAGACTTTAAGTATCTGCAGTTCAGACACACTACTAAGCAATCAAGAAGAGACAGCAAACAGCGGCATATGATGAAGTTCTTTATAAAAAGTGTGAAAACTCATAAGGAATTACTTTACTCTAGCTTTGCGGCATCAAAGAGTAAAACACTTAGCAATAAAGGTACCGTGAAAACGAAAAAAAGCAACTCGCTTGACATGAATGCATCTGGTTATTTCTAAAGCGTCTCTGCTATTCCGTAAGTGTTGCGAAAGTCTAGCTGTTGTTCCCTTCATCACTTCCGTCTCTGGCTGCCTGAATATGTAAGCATTATTTAGAAGCACGGGTCACAATAAAATCACGTAAAAATATCTGCAAGCTTGTTCCTGAGCGCAACACTGATGGGCTCCTGCAGCAAGCTGTGTCCCGTGATCTATTATTCAAAAACATGTCGCGTATTTCCCTAAACAGTCAAATGAGTCAAATGGCGAACGTGAAAAGGACCATTTTCAACAACCTGGGCATTTAAATGGCTTACTTGACCAGCTTCCAAAAGAGATTAGTTTTTTTCGACATTTAATTTCAGTTTTGGTGACAAAAATTTAATTCATTAATTTAAAAAACGGTTCCAGAATGTCGTGTATAGTTGCTGGGAAATAAATAAACACTCCTTCTGTGAATACTGATGAAATTTACCCAGATTCTATTATTTCGATGCTTAATATCCAATTGTACCAGCGTTGCAACTTGCAAGACTGATGATTTTATTTTCTTTTTAGATTTGCAACGGAATAAAACAAAGGCAGTTGGTCATGTGCCCTAGTGATCTGCCCCAGCCTGTCTCTCTTCATTGATAGCATTAGTTAGGGCCTAAAGGGAAATCATTTATTATTAAAGCGCCTTGGCCTGGTAAAGTTCCGTGTTATCTTCTCTCAATATTGAAAGAGAAACTCGCTAGGAGAAGCTCTGGGGCTTGTGTCTTATGGCTAAGGGTAGAGTGACATAATATTAAAATATATGGAACAGGTCTAGCTGGGGGCATGTGTGTCATGGAAAAGGAATATTGTGTCTTTGGCGGATTTTTGCTTGTGCAACTCCTGCATTTGGCGACAATAAGGCGGTACACGTTTCACACTTTATACTTTGCAGTGTGCACGTAGTACATGCATTCATGCATTTGCATGCCTTCTTCCGTATATAGGAAGGAACACGTAGATATTACAGTTTATTTCATATGCTTGCTCTGGCTAAAGCAAATTCTATACACATTTTCTATAGCTGTTCGCAGTTCACACCTCTCCGCTCAAATACGGTGCGAAAAAAAATCCAAATCCTGTTTTTGCCATTCTATTCAATTCTATGTTTATTTTCAAGCAACGAATAAAAAACTCCGTTTTATATGTAGAGAAAACGAAAGCAGATCTTCATTCGTCTACCCGCTTTTTCCACTCTTTCCACTGTTCCACTCTTTCCACTCTTTCCACTGTTCGACTCTTTCCACTCATTCTACTCTACAACGCAAAGCATCTCAAAAAAGTAATCGTATCGACTCGGCACCTCCACCACGGGCCATTAACAAATAATTGCTTTGCTAATGATTTCATTTGAATCTGATGTTCAGTGGTGATAAGAAAAGGGGAAGAGAAGCCATTAAAAGAAGTGGAAATTCCGTAAATGTGGAATGCTTAACTGGAATGCGATATTTGCTGTCTCGGATCGAGTACAAGCAATGCAGCATATTATATACTTCTTTTGTAATGAGAAACTTGTCTTAGAGGCGGAATATTAAAAACAATGAATTTCACTCAATTTCCTTTTCGGGGTCTCGTTCTTTGTAGCAGACAAGATCGTTCGCATGTATTGGCAATTCTGCGCGATCTGAGAAAACCGGTCTGGTTAAGACTCGGAACTAATGTCATAAACACCGTGTGGTCGCACAGAAAATAGCTATTTATTTTGATATTAATGACAATAGGGACTTCTATTTCTTGTTACCTTGTAGTTTAGGGGACATCATGATGCTATTAATATCAAGCCCCACAATAAATAACGAAAGAGCATTGTTGTTGTTGGAATAAAATAGTATTGCAATAAACTAAGATTGTATATTATTTATTATTAGGCCTCTGCTACATCTGTATATTTGAAGAGAATGCAGCAGCCGCAACCCTCGCGAGCGGTAAGCCCACACTTGTGTTTTTTACCTTCCCACAATTCGAACGCTTGCTTGCCCTGGCCCTTAGAGAATATCGAATATCTTTGAGATGTATACATATATTGTTTAAAGATATATTTGCTCTCACAGGTGAAAGCAAAGCCCACAAGAAAACGCACGAAGTATAATTGAACCGATGCTTCAATTTGACTGCAAACGGACCAATAAAGAAGGGTTGAATCAATTCGACCAAAGATCTACGAGATGAACGGCGTACCGAGTCAAGTAAGGTATAAAGCCTTTTGTTTACGTTCAGCGAAACTTTGATTCCAAATAGAAAACAGCCAGCTAATGCAGAATGAAAGAAACGGAAGACTACTCTGAATCTAAGGGAGAAAAAGAGAACTTTATACTCTAATTATTGCTATTAGTATTACCATGAAAAGAATGCAACTCGTGCTAAATTGAATTCAATGACCGTCATTCACAAGTTTCTTAAAAGTTTTTTCTTATTATTATTCAACTGAAACGAGTATTCCACCAAATGAAATATTATTTAATCACAAAACAAGGAAAAGAAAGCATGAAAGTTTCCTCTGCTCCCTGGATATAATCATATAGCCATAGGAAGGCTTTACATTTAACACATTATTATAATTGATTTTTTGTGTTTTCTGTTCTTACTCTAAGAGACTCTGTATCATTCATTAAAAGGACACAGGAGTTTATGACTTCTGAATTTTATCAGATTCACCAAAAACCGACCGGCTGCTTTGAAGAATGTTAAAAGTAACGCCAAGGTCGAGAAATCTCTTAAAAAGCCGCGTTGGTTATAAAGCTGGAAAGTTAGAGGACATCCATTCAGAAGCAAAAGAACCGAAAATGGTCCAGATAAGACCTGCAGAGTAACGTGGAGGTTAAGAGGTTGAAGTGAATAAGTAACTGGCGAGAGAGAACATACGTCGAAAAGGGCAGACGTTTGAAAACGTTTGCCTGGCAGCCAGCCTGGCAAGCGAACTTAGCAAGCATTGTTGTGCAAGGTTGAGCAAGGACAAGGATTTGCAAGGCTGTGCAAGGCTGTGCAAGGCTGTGCAAGGCTGTGCAAGGCTGGGATAGGCTGAGAAAGGCTGGGAAAGGCTGGGAAAGGCTGGGAAAGGCTGGGAAAGGCTGAGAAAAGCTGGGCAAGGGGATAGCTATTAGCTTATTGGTATTAGTACCAATTGAATTTGGACCGTTTCATAAATGTTTCAGCGTTCTAGTGAGCTTCAGCCTCTTGCAAAGGATTATTCTGTATCGTGGGTTGCAGGAAAGCACATTTATATTTTGTACATCATGCCATAAGATTTCCACCATTGTCTTACCCTTCAAGTTTAATCTGCTTTCAACTATCCTTGTTTTATATTGTAGGCCGCATGTAACGAACAAGTAATACCATCACTTATATTAATTCGTATGCATATATATAATATAAAGAGGGTTTTATGTGTGTATGTGTTCTTGTGACTACGTTTGTATTGGTTATTTACTAAAAGTGAAGTAATGAAGATAAACTTTAGTGTATGTGAATTAGCGAAACAAGTGAATTTTGGTGATTTCAATTTGTTTAGCTAGATGAAGAGTTAAAAACGCCTTTAATTCAGATTAAAAAATCAGTGTTTCGCTATGTTACACTTGGAACATAGTTAGATGAAGCTTCTGAGAGTGTCCATTCTAGGTGATATTCAAACGAAGTTTTAAGATATGGATGTTAAGATATGGAAGTTAGATGATGGATGAAACTTACGATGACACAATATTTTCCTCAAAAATCAAACAGCATTGCATTGCATCCGATAGAATGGAAACAAGAACGGCGCCCCACTACTCCAAAATTGTACTCTCTTCCAAAATACTTTTGAAAAAACCCATTATGCACATCATTCAACGTGACTAAACCACGTTAGCAAAAGCCTAGGGCTTGATAATAGAACGCGAACAATATTCCTAACAAAACTTCATCTGCACTGCATGCCCACAAAACCATTCCTTCAGGAGTTTCGCGACTTCGGGTGAAATCTGTGTACACGCTCAAATCTCACATCTCGCATCTCACATCTCGCAGGCATCAGGGCTGGAGCAACCAGAAGAGTGGGGATGGAAGGCTGACGAGACGCACATGTGTGTGTGTGGCTAGAGGCGGGGGTGGTGGTGCCGAGGGGGTGGGTGGGGGGGGGGGGGATTACATCCGTGCATCCGAGCATCACGTCGCTCAATTTGAGCTTCCCGTCCCCCCTAGAAAACATAACCAACACGTGCTGTTCGACGTAAAAACGTAATGCAATAGGAAATGAGTAATGCCATCCGATGACAATTCATGGGACATAAATAATCCTGTATAGACATTATATTGTATGTGATCTCAAATTAAAACCACAGTCCGCGATCAAATATAGCCTGCCTTTCCGTCCCTTATTCAACTATGGATGCAGACAATCCTACCCCATGTATACTGGTGATCCAGTGAAATCCAATTATATTTCATATTTTGATCAGCAGAAAGGGGAAATGCGTAAAGGGTAGAACTGAGCGCATTGGGATGCTATGAACTTATGACTTCTCAAGCTCTAATATGATAGATGGAATTTGATTGTTTAATCGCAGCTGCTTTGTATTGTTAATGCGACCGCTGCTGCAGTGTTTAAGCCGAAATGATTTCCAAAATGATGTCACTTCTAAACTTGGTTGGTCTCGCATTTATTCCAGCGCCAAACTTGACTGCTTATTTTCATTTCCTTTTCGTCAAAAATTTAACTCTGCCAACACTTTTGATAGCAGAGGTTCCGTTTAAGAAAAGGGAGACACACAATTTTTAACTATAAAAACAAACCCGTGCCAAGTATAAAGGGAGGTAAAATTAATGCAAAATATAAGAAAAACAATCTGAACCATTATTTTGAATTATTTTTTTAATATCTTCTCTCCATATCTTCTCTCTTTGAAGAGATTGTAAGAAAATTGTGCAACATCTAGGTAAGATATGGGAGTTGGCATAGATCTGTGCTAGCCAAGAGGTATGATCGGTATGAGCAGCCGATAAACCGCAGCCCGCAGCCCATGGCATCACATCTCACACCTAGTACCTACCTATTCGTATGCCAAACGTCAGTTGGTCGAGTGCAAAATTGCCTGAATGGCTTTCACTTGCACTCTACAGATAAATCACATGGTAATGAATCACTTGTGTATTGTCGCTCCATTGCAATGATCGAGCGACCCCATTGGCGGGTCACACTCAACTTTATACCACGTTATGCCTCGCAAACTTGCGTCCAAATTTAGATCCGATTCGACAAGTTTCCAATACTATTCTCACGATGATTGAAAATAAATATGAATTGATATGAATGACAGCTGTCAAGATAATAAAAAAGAAAATAAGTGCAACGCGCGCGCTCACACACACAAAACACACGGAGGCTATACTTCCACGTTTCTACGACAGGAAATTATAAGTTTGCCAGGTTGAAAATCTCGTAGGGTACTACGGTGAATCTAGCTAAGTGACGCCGAGGCAAGAGCAACAGGACACGGATTTTGAGAGATCATATTGTGGAAGACACCAAGCCAGCCCAAGCTCTAAGAATTAATGCATGGGCAAAATGCCCGCTAGGGCTATTCATCGTCGAAATGTTAATCATTATGTCTACTTGAAACTTTTGCATTGAAGAAAGTTTCCGTACCTTGAAGAAAAGAAATATCGCTGAACCTTGTGAGGGTGGTTCACTTGCCTGGGTCCAACCAGTGGTTCGTGGTTCTTCTAGGGATGGGATATCTCATTAAGGAAATGCACAATGATTCATGATCGCATGGCGACTGGTGACTGCTCCAGCCTTACACCATCTTACACATTAAGTAACCGCAAATATCGCATTTCTATTTTTATTCAAAAAGCGAAATTTTTGAGAAGAATTTCGTCATATTTTCTCTGCTTGCAAGAGTTAATAAAAAAATATCTATGGCTTCTCTTGTTATTGTTATTTCCAAGTTATTAAGTCAAGCACTTGTTTTCTTTACTGAATATTATATTTAATATTAATTTGTCACGGTAAAATTAAAAGTATGATGGTATGCTTTTAAGTAAGTGTAGAACCTTATAATGTTTGTTTGCTGCTAAGATGTTAAGTTTCTCGGGGAGATTCAAAGGTCTGAGAACTAGACAACAACTTTTCCACCTATATAGACAAGTCGAGAAGCGAGCCCACCCACTCTCAGTATCAAGCAAGACGCAAGCTGGTCTCACTCACAACTCAATCTGCGGTGACACTCTTACGAGCAGAGCTGTGCAGTGCAGTGCAGTGCAATGCAGTGAAGTGCAGTGCAATGCAATAGCCAGGCGGCATGCACTATTGCAGTCTCCTCTTTATGCACTATCAACCATCGTTACCGCCAGTAAAAGTCAAAGAAAGAGCACGTGTTTATTTATAACCCGGTTTGATGAAACATGGGAAATGTATTTCTTGTCGGGAGCCTTGGCAAAAAATGATGTTAGATGAACACAGGATATGTTTGAGAATTTGAATGTGAAGGCTTTTCTAAAAACAACTAGCGACACTTCCATTTTATACGTTTTTCCTCTATTTTATTCTGTTACATGTTTGTTCAGTTGGCCAGAAAAATATTCGACGACTTCAAATGTGCGAATTCGAAATGAACAAGCAATGTTAAATCTTGTGGGCAGTTCAAATCCCTTGGGCATATCTCATCCCGTGTCCTGCAGCTATTCATTGCGTTATAGAATTCAAACATTTTCTTGACAAATTTCTATTAAATCCCACGCCAGCAAATTTTAAGGGAGTTGTGTTTGATCCAGCGTCCCTCCGCCATTCATCCTTATCGAACAATATTTTCCTTCACTCCCGAGCTTCATCATCAGCTCATGAACATTTCTAGGAAATTTAACAACAAACAAAAATCAAGCGAAAAAGACGACTTCGTTTCTTGTTTAATACCTTAGCCGAGAGATTGTTACTTTGTTTAACATGCATAAACCAGTCCTCGGGATATCTATCGTAAAACAAAAACATTTTCTGTGCATGTTCTCAATTTTATGTTTCAACAGCAACATATTTAGTGTTCTCCCACTTAATATTTACCGTGGGGTATGAAGAAGACCATGGTGGTAGAAGGGTATAGTTATTATTGTGTAGGACGATGCAAATGCAATCCAATTACATTGCGCTCAATTCATGGAATAGGGCAAGGAAGAAGCCGTACAAATATGCTTCAACTACATGCATTGTCATAATATTCTGTACCTGGCATCCAAGCAACGACGATTCAGTCTGCTCGAAGATGTTTCATCAGGATAATGACATTTAGAATCAATTTCACAAATGCCCTGCATGCAATGATTCCTTTGCCAACTGACAGGCTTTCCGTTATCTTTGTGTTACGTCAATGTCGACGATGAACCATGCGTAAGCGTCGTGCAGACCTCTATACTAACATCCCCCTCCCCACACTTTACATTACACTCTACACTTTACATTCCACTCTATGAACACTCTACAATCCACACTCTAAGCTCTAAAGCTGCAACTACACTTGTCTCGAACTGTTCTGGATAGCTAATACGGCTGAACTTTTCTCCCAAATTCGGCTTTAAAGTCACGTCAGAAGTCCAGTCGCAGTCGCCCTCGAACCACCTCGAACTGATAAAGCTTCCATCTTGATCTCTATTCATCAATGAGTTGGTTCCACACTGGAAATATTCAAACGGCCCACCGCAGCATTCAGCGAACCACCGAGTCAATGCAAGTATGGCTCTCAATTAGTGGAATATCTGGCATAAAACTTTTGCGAATTCTAACTCTTAGACAGTGAATTTTTTCAAGCCATATAAATATAAATAAATGTGTATTGGAAACTGTAAAAATCTGCATAGCCGTAGTGTGCGCCATTGATAAACGGTCATATAGGTTAATCTGCACACATAAACCTTATTTTATATTTAGAAATTCGCCAATTGCTGACCATGTGTATTGCCCATGTATTGCCGTGTATTGCCTTGGGCATGGCCTGTGCCTATATGGGAATAGTGTGCTTGCTGGTGTTCTTTTGATGTATAGGTGAACACGAATTAAAGTGGCCTTAAAAGATGCTTAATGACGGTATATAGCCCCAACAAGTATTGCAAGCAGCTATAATATCTTATCATTTTCCAAACAAGAATGAATTGAAACTTGTCCGAAAGCATGCATGTCTCCTTTTATATCTATGTTTAAAACTATTTAAGTTTTAAGACAATCGTAAATAACAAGAATAAGTACAAGTTGGGAGGGACGTTTTTATAGTTGGCTTCAGAATAAACCTGTAGGGCGTTACTTTTGAAAATCGGAAGGCATGCTTTACAAACCGGCCTCAAAACACCGCTCGATCACATATCCATGTGGAAGAGCATGGGTCCATAATAGAACCCGCATGTAACCGAATATCAATTGCGATAAGGTCCCTAATTCTGGGACGCAATGACCAGCATTGGTTTCGCTATTTATGCAAAATTGCAAACTAAATGTACCGCAGCAGCCCGGCCATGGGCTCATCTTTCATAATCTGTGTATTTGCAAATGAAGCAAATAACGCGGCGAAAGGTCCTTTATCGAGCAATAATATTATAACGATGTCCCCTTCTAGCATCGTATGCAGTGCACAGTGCACCAATTCACTTATGATGGGGTTTATATTATATAACGGAGTTACATACTCACATTAACCTTGTTATGAATGTTATGGATTTCTACAACACCTTGATATTATTACCTTATTGTCTCAATTTCGTCTCAATCACCAGAGGAAGCTGAAGGAGGAGCATCTTACTACCTATTAAAGCCATGCGGTGCTCAGTGATCTTCATAATAAATTATTTTACACAGCTTCTTGTGGATATTACAAATCTAGACTATATTACCTTGTACCTATATACATACAAACTATATTAAAAATACTCTCTGGTTTATGACAAAATTGAATATATTGCTGTACTTTGACTAGATCAATGCGTAAAATAAATTACGGGTACTGGACAGATGTTATAACTTATATTTAAAAAAATAAATATAAATTAACTGCCAATATCAGAGGTGAATGAGGTGATAATCAATAGCAGGAATGCAACCTGATTTTATCTCTCACGTCCAACCAAAGCTAGTTCTTATTTGAAACCGATAATAGAATATAAATCAGGTCTGGTAGAAGGTATGACGTTTTGCTCCGCAATGTAGGTAGAAAGATATATGTTCCGAAGATAGAATCCTCATACTGCAAATGCAAATTTTCTCTTCGGACTTTTGTTACAATTCGCATATAAATGTGTGTAACAGCTCTTCTGTAAACTCCGAGATAACTGCACAGGGTTGATGAAAGTGATCAAATATTAACGACAGGCAATTCTAAGCCATAGTAGAGGCGTATGAGCAAATACCCTGTCCTGCAGGTATCCCTGAAATATGTAGACAATAATACTAATCGAGTTTCAACCTTGCTTATAAACAGTTTTATTACGTAACTGTACGATTACAATCGCCGAAATGTTTTCAAAAGCAAAAATTTTCACCCAGCTTCACAAAGACTTAGTTACAGCAATCAATTGTTAGTGAATAATTAAAGAAGTTGTATAAGGTGGACCTTTATTTCGAGGCGCCGGCTTATCGCAAGCAAATTTGCTTCGCTTTGGGCAGAGCGAGGCAAGTATTCGAAACGTTTTTGTTTTGACACCCGATGCCTTCGTCCCCCCCATCCCCCAATCCCCCCATCCCCCCATCACCCATCCCCCCATCCCTCCTCATCCTCGTAGTCGCATCTAACACGAAGCGGCTACAATCTACTTATCATTCACAAATCACAGCCCACACGTTAGGTAATTGTTCCAAGATTTGCTTTTGACTCGGCTGGACCAAGCTAGACTAACTGGGACGAGGCAGACAAAAAATTGGTTCCATCATGCGCACACTTCGAGTTCGGTCTACAAGGGTCTACAGACACTCTAGCATCATGCCTACGCCCTATGATGCAATTTTAGAGAAAATGTTTTACTAGCCGAGAGTCGAGCCATGCACAGTTGTCTGTTAATGCCAAGTAAAATATGTAGACGATATGACCAGCACTAATATGTTGTGGGTAGTAATTTAATTTGCGCACAGCTCACAATTGCTGAAAGCTGTCAAGGCAAGGCACCAGTATATCAAGTGCACATGAAAATTGATTAACTTATGATGATTAGTTGTTGGTTTTCTCAGGCGATTGCTGCATCCTTGCGGTATTTTTTTCACTCAATTTTTGTACTAAAAATTCAGCATCTTAAAATAAAATTCGACAAGGATTTCTTAACGAAAAATCGCTTGTACTAGGGATTTTTTTTTAAACTCTATATTTCACATTTCAACTTTCATCATCAACATTATAGCTAAAGAATCGAATCGATCGAGCAAGTGACAAATCTCGATAATGAGTGACCAGCACTAATGACACAATAAGTCAGACGCTGTGTTCGCTGCAGTCAGATGACAAATGTTATGAAAACTTCGGCAATCGGCAGCCAACGAATTAACATCCGCTCGACCGTACGACGGCCACGACGTCGATCATGGTCTCGCCGTTGACCGCATCACCCACCCTCCGTAAATCCAACATCGGCTACGTCTCTTTCCGATGCCATAATCCTCGAGTTTGCTCTCTAGAGCCACAAGAAGACATGTTTCGAGTTTCAGTTTTTGGATTAAGTTCGGTTTCACTCCTGCGGCGGCGGCGGCGGCGGCGGCGGCGGCGGCGGCGGCGGCGGCGGCGGCGGCGGCGGCATTCGAATTGTGACTACGGCAGGCCGGCGCGTATAATGGCTGATAGGATATGATAGGATATGATAGGATATGATAGGATATGATAGGATATGATAGGATATGATAGGGTATGATAGGAAGCTAGGAACCTAGGAAGGATGCGGTGACAATTCGACTTCTTCCGCGTGCTCGACGTGTCAACGATGTCGGTGAAGTCGATGGGAAAGTATGGGCGGTATCGTAGCGCCGAGGAAATTAAACTTTAACGTGATCAATTAACAAAGGGGGCTATCACCTAGCATTCCGAGTGTCTTAGCTTATAGGTGGCCGAACGAACGAACGAACGTGGACGAACGTGGACGAACGTGGACGAACGTGGACGAACGTGGACGAACGTGGACGGGCATGGTAATGCAAGCCATTGTAGCATCCCACACATCTCTGTTCCCCCCTTCCCCCAGCGCCCCTCGCCGCCCCCGCCACCCCTCAACACCAAAGATGCGGACAATCTTGCAGCATGGAAAGCACTGGCCGCACGAAAAGCATGCAAGAGAACGAGATGCAGTGTACGCCATTACGCGCATAGGTGACACGTGAAATGAGAGAGACGGATATGAGACGTGTAACAACTAGCCGTATAAAGCGCTTCAGCGATCTCGAATCTGTAAGGAGCCGAAGAAAATTCCGACATGCATTACTCTCCGACAATGGCATCGCCAGAGGTGGTTTTGACAGCTCTTTTGTCAGTCAAATGTACAATGATTCTCACTTGGTTGGGAAACAAACGCAGATAGTATTATAATATTATTTTATGAAATGCTTATTGCAGTACAATGTGTTTCCTTCATTTCTCGCAAAATGTGGTAGCAAGCGATGTTTTGTTTACAAGTGCTTTACGCTGATGCTATATACTGCAACTGTTGGCTGTCAGATCTGCCTTTCTACATTCCACATTGTTACATGTACATTTCTAAACTATAAAATGTCGATTTGTATACCTGTGAGAAGTCGATGACATTCGAATTATGATTTTTGGTTAGCTGACTGTCAAGAGGCATCTAGGAATTGAGATAAATGGTGAGAAAAGGGGCCTAAGATCAAACGATGTCAATTGTCACTCGTGCAGCTTTCAAAGGTTTGTAGGATCGGTGCCGGTCTCAGAAAGCTATTAGCGACTGAACACATATTATGACAAGCGTAAAAATTTGTCAGTTTCCTTTTTGGTGATTCTCTCGAATCATTGGTTCCAAGGAAAGGTATGAAACTGTCTGTAAGACAGTCTATAATTCATTTAAAACTAAAAGAAAAGAGTTTGCTTGTGCTCTGCACAGTTGTCTGATCTGTGTGGCAATCTGCAATTCGAATCTTTTACACAGCTTCGCCAGACGCAGCTTTTCTGATTTTCGATGATGAAAAGTTACGTTCAAAGAGCTTAACTTTTGTTAGGGGTTCTCCAGCGATCGACACTCGCTGGTGGCTGCTCACTCTTGGGATGAACCCCCCCCCCCCCCCCCCCCCACCCCCAACACACACACACCCTCCGTCCCGCCCTCAACCTACCCCAAATTTCCCTCGTCACCAAGTCGGCACCTACATGCTACACGTGAACCCTCGGAACAATGCGTCGAGACACAATCAAAGTCACACAATCGCTTTCCAATTTCATCTTTCCTTTTCAATTCTTACACCAGACTCGCTCCTTTTTTTACTTCGATCTATTCGGAAATTAACTAGCTCGGCGATAAAACCGTAAGGTTTCAAATCATTTCCAACCGCAAATATTCATTTATTGTCTCTTGCGTTCTCGCGCATATTCTGTTTTAACATTGAAAGTTATAACGATGGAACTTTGTCAGAACTTCCAGCATGCAACGTGCATGTTCCGTAATATTCTTTTATTCACTAATGACAATTGGAAATGTGTCTCTTGTTCTGTGGCCCGTAGGGGTAGCGAGGGTGGCGGGGGTGGCGGGGGCAGGAGAGGAGGGTAGGACTCATTGCTTGTTACTGTTAAGTATGCACGCAACCAATGATAGATGGATTCTGTGTATGAGCAGCGAGTCAATATGCGCCCTAGCAGACGACTTACTCTCCTAACTCCCAGCCGGAAATCGAGATCAATAATTTTCAGTATTTCCCGCAGCATATTAACACTGCATACGCACACACGGGCACAGACACCCATACCCTCACACAGACACTTCTAGAGAAACTCACCCCTAAATTTAGCTACGGAATTATTGCTATGAAAATTGACACACAATCAAGGAATTCTCAAATCAAAGATAAATCTAGCGAAAAAAGAGCACGAATCATTTTTTACGTTTTGTCTGGAGGAAAACGTTTCACAATCTTTGATTTCTGGCAACATATTTCGAAACAATCTTCAATCGCTTCGTTTAGTCGTTTGAATTTGCTGCTGCTGCTGCCTAAATGTAAATACAAACTTAACCTTGAAAAATATTTCCACGCTTTTCTTTCGCTCTCAAGGAAAATGTTTTTATATCGTCTAGTTCGATAATAGGATAATACGTGATAATACTACAGCGATAATGCGAAAATAATTAATGTATATTATTTTCCATGTTATGGCACATTCGAACATTAGAGCATTTTGAACATCACATTATATTGCCGAGTTGCGTGTTGAAAGCAATTAGAGTTCGAATGAGTCAGGAATTCGTGTAATGCTAACAAACCGTCGCGCCATTAGCACGAAATTATTCTGTGTCTCACATAATTCCTCTTCTTATTGAATAGTGTGTGCTGTGATGGCTCGGAAATCGGTTGAAAACACACAGCATGCGAGCGGGACGGTCACTCGCAGTACGATATGGTATGATCTTGTCAGTGCGGCCCACGAGAAACCCGAGTCGTCAAATATTTATCGTTGCATGATTGTTGGACCCCCGCGGACTCGGGGCCGCCGGGCCAAAGGGCAAGAAGTGTAATGGACGTGACGGTCGAGACGGTCGGGACGGTCGGGACGGTCGGGACGGTCGGCAACCAGAATTGGGCCGATTGCATGAAGATGGCCGAGAAATGATCGTGACTGACTTATGAAGTTACGGGACATGATATACCCTGGAGACAGCTCGATCCACAGCCAAAGTGCAGAACGTTCAAGTAGTTGGTGTGAGCTCGAAAACTTCCTGGAGTAGGACTACATGAAAATATTATGGGGTTCAATTGCAGAGGTTGGGGTAGGGATGAGGTGGAGGAGGAGGTTGGGGTGGGGGGGGGGGATCTAGATACGACGAATACAGAAGAACATATTACCGAAGAGATGTAAAACTTCTCGGTGCAGTTAAAGTAAAACTCGTTTTCTGCTTGGTTTAGAATAGAAAGGGGCAGCAGCAGAGAAGTGAAGGAGGGAAGAGAAAACTTTCAATGCTGTTACATCTGAGAAGCATACAAATTGCCTAAATCGCACCCCTAAAGGCGAACCAAACTCACCACTCAGCCATTCCCCACACATAACACAATCCATTCTGACAAAAGCGATCAAGTTTACGCGAGTCTGTATTTTCTGGGCATGCTATTCCAAGCTCGACGTAAATCTATAGCAAGACGTTGAATTGAAGTCTACATTCGCTTCGCAGCAATTCTCTCTCCCTTGCTCTTGCTCGTGCTCGTGCTCGTGCTCGTGCTCTTGCTCGTGCCCACACTCAGAGCTCACACTCACGTGCGTTCTCGTGCTGCTGGTTGCATGCATGCTTCTGCTGGCTGCAGGTGCTTTTAGCCCGTGAAAACCTGAATGCATTTTCACGTCCGTCGTCGCACGGGTCGCATGCAGCGTGCAGCCTCTGGACCACGCCGTGGACATTGGACTAGAACGCACGCTGAATGGCCCATTGAATAATGAGTACCTATCCTAAATACCACTCCTCCACAGAGTATATTCCCATTAGTGTATCATGTCGTGGACCGTGGTGTCATTACTTTAATAACGCGCGCAGCGTAAATAATTACATGGTAATATAAGCATGACTAGGCCATGTCCAAGTTATAAGTATACAGGCTCTGGTGCTGCTGCTGCCGCCACTAGAAAAGGCAAGAGCAAATTCCATACGGCCATCGCGTTCCGAGTGCTGAGCACAAATAACTAAGTAAAATTAATTTGCTTACTTATCTCGCGTAGATTGGCAAAGACAGAAGGCTCGTTATGTGGGCGAATTATTCAGATCGCCTGTACACAGCCGATATCAAATCTAAAATTTATGCTACCAATTTTCTTGTCATGTCATTTTGCAAAGAAAAACGGCAAGTGCGCGGACGCGCTGCAGAAAACCGTTCCCCGCGCTCAGGAATTTCGCAACTAAAAAATATGATAATCTAAATAATAAACATGGTTCGAGCCGGGCATGAATCTATTGTTTGAAGATGGCGCACTCGGTGGACAGGCCGCTGTTGTGATCTCAATCTCGGACGTCGCTCATCGAGCAGGCTGGCAATAATAATTCGCTTCAGCGCCGCTACTTGCTCTAATGACATACGAGAGCCAGGCCTCGCAGGTTTGCCCCATGATTCCTGCGATTAGCAAGAGAAGAGATGAGTAAAAGAGCGGAGCGGAACTATTGTCGATGGTCAACGGATCTGGTTTTTCTGCTCTTCAAGACTTGAGATGGCTTAGATGTGAAAGGCGTCCGTCACCGGCTCGTCACATCTATTAAAGCCAGAAGAGAAGTCGGCAATCTCCAGCCGCAGAAGTCTTCTAGCCATGTCAAAGGCAAATTACGACCAAACTTCACCATGCAATCTGATGCCCTAAATTCCACTCCTAAATCCCGCGAAGACTCGGCCAAAAATAAACAATGCCTCCGGTTCGACACAAATCATTGAATGACAATTCCAGGTTTTTCTAATACCCTCAGAGAAAGAGACCGATGATATAACTCGTTGCAAACAGAACAATAAAAATGGCGTTCAGCCAAAACGTAGCGTTATAATATATACTACTAAACACAAAGCTTTGGCGTTACCTGGAAGAAGACTTGATTGTCGCGGACCCAGCCGATGACCATGTCCGCCCCCGGCATCTGTCCGTCGCTGGAGAAGCCGAAGCCGACGTAGCCGAGAGTTCGGACTTGCACTTCGAACGTCACATGTTGCTCGGCGGGCGTCCAGAGCAACGAGTAGTTGGCGTCGAGCTGTTTGTGATGCGTCCAGTGCGCTGCTAGCACGCCGCCGTTGCACCAGCACGCGGCGAGCACCGTGTAAAGCAGCCAGCAACAGCCCCCCATGCCCGACGAGCCCCCCGCGCCCCACGCGCCCCACGCGCCCCACGCGCCCCACGCGCCCCACGACTCAGCACGCTTAACGCCACTGCAATATTTCGGGCGAGACGTACAGAAGGCGAAACATTGTCCACGGCACGCTTCCTGGAACAATAGAAAGTGATATTTTAGGAAAATTTTGGGCTGCCATGAAGTTTGTGACGGTCAACAGATATGACAATTGACATTGTTTGCACATTGCTGAGCGTCCTGAGGAGATAGCCACATCCTGGTGATACTCCTTCTGGAACCGTGCCGATATTAACTTTCGAGAAGCTATAAAGGCTTTCACGATTCGAAATGGTAATTTTCACTCACTTTTGCTCGCGTATTCAACAACGTTCTAACGTTCTTTTATTGAATTTAATTGAAAATTTTTCTGCGATTCAATTTACGCATAGGTAAAGTTATTATATACGTAATATTATTCTAGTTTTCTTTTCACGCGGATGGAAAGAAAGCGTCGCCGCTCGAAGAAGTCTGCAGAAATATTATCTGCTTGAATTTAGGCATTTGTGAAGGAATGAGATAAGTTTTCCGTGAATGAAAACTGTCAAAAACCAGGAATGAATTGGAAACTGTTTTTATTTTCCTCGTCGTCGTATATATCCGAGTTTTATTTCTCCATGGTGTCTTGACAGCACGACTTGAGTGTTGTGGCATAAACGGGAGGAGTGTGGAAATTATGTGGCCATCTTCTATATAGCTCCTACACCTTCAGCGAGTTCAGGTAGAGGTCTCGCGAAAATACAACCAAAGAGTGAAACCTGGGATTTATTTTTTATGAAACTATATAAAAGGTACTTTTCACAGGGAAGCACTTCAAAATTGAATCTGTCATTCCACATTAATGACTAGAAGGCCAATAGAATTCCAGAGCAAGGAAATTTAAGCGACGAGAATTTTTTTCCTACGCTGGCCATGTGTTGCAAATTGCAGTATGTTTGTGTGCGTCCATGCAGCGATAATATGCAACAGCTTTTCTATGATTGAAGGACACATTATTCGGGTTTCTTATGCCGGTCTGGTAACACAGTGGCAGACAGGAGTTGGGCAGTGGGTTCGCGGGTTGGGCTTGGGCTTGGGGTTGGGGTTGGGGTTTGGTTTCGGGTTGGGGTTTGGTTTAGGGAGGGTGGGGGGCTGCAGAGAACGCAGTCGCACTCCTTGTGGCATCTTCACTCCTTGCACCAGCTTGCAGCCGAGGAAATTAATAACTGGCTCTGCCTAGATCAAGTAACGATTCTGTGCAAAGCCAACTTTGGTGGAAAGTCAAAAGCAATTAAAGAAATGTTGTATATATAATTTGCTGTAGAACATATAGGTATTTTAAGACGGTTGGAGAGTGTTGTGATCTCTGCTAGAGTGCAGACGGGAAATGATCAATACCATTTTCTTCTCTCTTTTCCTTTCGCGAAGTAATCAATGTTGGGGAAAGAAAAGTATGTAAGCAGAGTAAGCTGACTGAGAATGCCAATGTTGGAATCATCAATGGGATTACATGGGGAACATAACGAGATTGAATGAAGCCGGCCCGCCGACAAGGAACATTGAAGAACATGCAAGTTGAAGGAAAAGACAATACATTCGCGATGCAAGTACTTTCTTGGCGAGGAGGGAGTAATGCCGGTAATGCCTTGTGCATTAAACACGGGACTCGGAAGTAGCCCGGACTGTGGACTGTGGACTGTGGAGTGATATCGGGTTGGGCTAACGCCATGCGGTTAGCACTGTGATGAATGTTTTCATGGTGTGGAGAGTTATAAATGGTGTGCCGCAATCATTGTGAACTAAAACTAACTTAGTAAACCTCAATAGCAACCCCTGACCGGCAATTACTAGACACAACGACGGCTAATTTGTTCAATTACCTGGAAACAACGTGAAATATAATCGTTAAAGTTAGAGTTAAATGTTTTAACATGTACACCACGGCTCTAGGTAAAGTTAGTGAAAAAGTTAAGGCACGCGGCTGTTAGACTTGAACTCGCCCCTCAATTATCTTCTTATTGCTATCAAATTAGTCGAAAATTACCGTGCTGGTCAACTTAACCCGAGAGACATTAATTGAAGGCTAAGCGTGGAGCGTGTCCTGACTGGGTTTAGTGACCATGATGGGCACTGCCTCCCACCGATCACCAAACACCAAACACCAAACACCAAACACCAAACACCATCCCATCCCACTAGGTGTATGGTATGTGTGGCACCCCTGGGTGCTTTTGGTGTTAGCTGACGTGCGATCAAACGCACAATAGGACACCCAAAGCACTCCAAGTGACGTAATCACCCCACCAACAACTTCTCACGGGTCATTTACCGGGCCAAACATTAGGCCTAAACGTCTTCTCTGTCGTGGTCATCGTGAGACCATAGTGAGAGGTTAGAGTGAGACTGTTCCGCAGGCCGCGCATCAGAAAGCTACAGCACTGTGATCTGACGCAGCCTCCAACGCCGCCGCCGCCGCCGCCGCCTTCTTTACGCCGCGATGAAACACAAGCGCTCGCCAATACACGAATAAACTGGAGACATGAAATGTGGCTTGTTTTGCATAAATTTGCCATTAGAGCCATTTTATGCTTCTCGTTGGAGCACTAGGCTTGCAAAATAACGATATCCCCATTAGGAAAATTCTAAAAGCTCATTGCTTGGAGTGAATTTCCACATTGTGAAGCATGGTAATCGTTCATCCCCTTAAATCCAGAGAGTTTTTCGCTTAAACTTGCAGGTGGGTCCTCCTGACTATTATTCAAAACGAAGATTGCGAGAGATTTTATTGTGGATTTCGAGCGGTAAATTTCGTTCTTCGGCTGGCACCGCCTGTGTAGAAAGGCTTATCAAAATAGGTCTCCATATAATGCGTTGAATCAAATTCACTCACTTCTCGTTTTTAAATATACGGCTGTGATGAAGAAAAAGGAACTCCTTTCTTCCCTTCCTATTGGCATGAGATTGCTGAAATGGCACAATTTTATTTTGCCCCTCGCCGTAAATCCGCATAAAATATTGAGTACAGGAAAACGAGAGGAGAAAATAAAGATGCGAAAAGAAAAAGAAAAATGTCAACACCCCATTTCCATTTCCATTCAGTTCTATTAGGGATATGGTGGCGAAGTTCACCGTTATTCATGCATCACTAGTTGTTTTTCGCGTATTCGGGAAACAGTATCGAGTAGAGGTTATTCCTTTCCTCTTTTCAACCTAAAGCTAGGTCTCCAATCCAGGCAACACAGCGACGAGTCAGTGCGTTGACTTTGTATTCAAGAATCCAGATTGTATGCACCTTGCACATCGAAGCACGCATCATCTCCCTCCAACACAATGGGATCGAAAAAAGAAATAAAATAAACCACACTCGAATCATTTCATTCCCGAAATCGAACAGTATAAAGTTATGGCGCAAAAACCTCCTTCACAATTCGTCTTCGAAAATGTGATTCGAAATTGGACGGTTATAAATCTAGCAGCCGCTGTCACTTGGATGGGTTCGGTTTAATAGTTTGCATGTCCAGAGAATCGCACGTGTATCGACCTCGTCAATATCACAGAGAACTTCAAATTTCAAACCGGGCGACTACATGAGCCACAGCCACGAGACCAGGTGAAAATTAATGGAATATTTTCAGCCACCCCATTAAAAAACACACACACAAATACATTGCAGCCAGGTCCCGCCAACTGTTATTAATCTGGTATTCATCCATTCGACAAGCCTATAACAAACCTGGCTGGGAGGTTGGGAACCCAGCTAGGATGCGGTGTCGTGGAAACGGAATGAAATTACTTTTAATATTCGAGTTGATTAATTTTCGTCGCCCTCAGTTCGTCACTTCGCACATTCGAGCGTGGAATCGCAAAACATTGTTGTAAAGGAGACGTGATTAGAAGCTCGCGTGTGCCTCGATGGCCAGGTAGTCGCCATTCGGCCACACGAACTCGGGCTCGGGCTGGACGCTGACATACACATGCTCGATGCTAACCCCTTTGGGATTGAAATAGCGAGAATTAATTTCCTTGTTGATTTGCTGCTATGAATCCAAGTGTTGACCAGGATATTGGCTGGATAATAATGTGATAGACGTTTGCTTCCACCGCAACCCTTGTGTGCTTACTGGCAATTCGCCCTGCTATACCTATACAAGCATACTGGCTGCTTGCTTTACCTGCTAATACATCTTTAATAAAGTTTACACAATAATAGCATTCATCACGTGCAGATGCACACCTACTGGCCCCGTGAATGCGACCCGATACCTGAATGCAACCTGCAACACACAGGGCACGAATGCCTTATCATAATACGGTTCCCGAAAAAAAAATAATAGCCGCGTAAATAAACGAGCTGCACTAAGTTTTCTTCTTCCACAAAATTTAATCAGGCGTAGCGACAGTCTGCAGAGTCGTTTCCGAATAAATACAAATTCATTTCCCGCAAAACTTATATTTTCCGTTGGACATTTCGCAGCGAGATTTGCGTGCCAAAAGTTAGATGTGATGCGCAAATCTCATTGGGCAGCCCCTACCCCCACCCCTCCGAGCCGATTCGAATTTTTCCATCCATTACCGACGTAAGTTCGGGATGCCCGCGCACTGCATAGAAACTCAAACTACCCACCACGCGCTACACATTTTGACATTAAATAATTAGCTTTTAAGAATCAATTAGCTAACACATTATTCCAAATCTCACAAATCGCAATCACTGAACTTTAAATGTGATTTATTCCCATTATTAATGGGCATGGCGTGCTGAGAGCGGTCGGTCTGCGCTCGCAGAGAATGTAGCGTGTACCCACGGCGTAAGGCCACTGCAATGGCTGTATTATCTAGATGATAATGATAATGTCTTACCTTCGAATAGAAGCTAATTGTATCCAGTGTACGCGAGCGGGTAGTTGTGTTGGCATGTAGATTGTAGCTGCGCTCGGTTGTAGCTGCGCTCGGTTGTAGCGGCGTGGCTGCCTCCAACTACGTGCAACTACCTCGGCAAGGATCACGGGGACAAACTGCTAGCAACCTCCTTGCTTCGAAGCCACCACGCGACTGAAGGAGCGAGTGAGAACTGAGAACGCCGGACGAGGAGAGATCGACTTCAACGCGGCGTTAGAGAACACGAATCGGCTTTATACAGTGGGGTAAATCGAGATGATCATCTTGATCTCGGCGTGCTGTGGTCCAGCTCTAGCTAGATCACAGCCTCCGACGATGATGCGACGATGCGGGAGTGAGGGCCGAGGGGCGCCTGCCATGCGGTCTCCGAAGTGTAGCCTTGAAAGATGAAGCCAACGGTAGGGTCGGCGGCTGCCATGGACCCCGTCGCTGCTGCTTGTTTGTCGTGCCCGCTTATCGTCGCGCTGGTATTTCCCAACTTCCCTCTTCGGGGAAAACTTTGCGTTCGGGAAATTAGGCTGGAGGAAGAAAGGGATTTTTTCGGATATTCGTGGTTTTAGAAACCGTTTGTTTCGTCGCCGGTTTCTTTATATATCTCGGACGTAATGATATTTTAAGACCATTGGCAATTACTTGAAACTTTTCTTCTGGTCTTGATAGACGTTGCATCAATCTGCTTTGTCCGGATTTTCCATCCGGAATTTCTTTTTGTTTTCACGATTCCTTTTGGCCGCGCCAACTCGGCAGGAAAAGGGACTTGATATACTTGATATGATGTAGACTCCGACTGCGTTTCAATAAGTTTCGTTGTTTTGAAGGCTTTTACTATATTAGTTTACATCGGCATTGACTAACGGAGCCTGATATTAAAATGATACTATGCCTTGTCAAAATGTTAGGTAGACAACAGAATTCGGGAAACTCTTGGCCATGCTGGCTTCAAGTTGTCAAACTCTGCCAGAGTTTGGGTGATCGTGTCGAATTCACTGCCCATCAGCTTTGTAACTCAAGATGGAGATTTCGGAAATCTCACAGCCAAACACTGAACCATTTTCAATTAACCTTTGCGATTGCTTTTTCTACACACGCTGTATTTTTGCAGAAGGTAACATGTGTGTTTTCATGGATTCTGTACAACTTTTGTCTCCATCGAACGAGAGTGCTACCAAAGGTAAGAAATTTCCTTTCACATGACTCAGACATGAAAGGAAAATATATACCTATATCGCCAAGTTTCCTTCATTCCTAGGCCGCGACGTCAAATTTTTTTAGATGAAAGATTACCAAAGTGTTTTTGTCAGCCATTAGTTTTAGAAGCCGCACATCTCTCAAGCCAGTTCGAATGGACACCAATTATTTTTCTGCTTCTAGGGTCACAGCGGTCATCACTATTGAAATCAATTGACCAAGCTTAACATTCATGAGGATCCCGTTTTTCACAATTTATCAACACAATTATTTTACAGGTCGACTTTCAAGTATAAGGATAAGTTCTAGATAATTGTTGCTGGTGATATTGGCCCTATTGAACTGTTCAAGTCAGCTCCTTACCTAACGGCCACACGAGACAAAGGAAAGCAACGGTGTATTTATGCCATTGTCAGCGTCCGTTTTCTTCTCCTTGGCCAACAATAAGTCGAAAAATGGGGACAATGATTGGCCAAAAATGGACGATATAAAATGTGTAGGAAGAAGGTGCAGAAGAATAGAACAGAACAGAACAAGCGAAGGAGTTGGAGAAGTGCACGGAAAGGAAATACGATATCCTCGTGGCTAACTGACTCGTCATTTTCGTAATGGAAAGCCATTCAAAAAGTTAGGTCGTGATTGTAGTTTATAAGGATCTGATGCACCTTTACTAGAACACATAAAAAGGAATGAGCGCGGAATTCCGCTTGTTCATCTTGAAATCTTGTCCCTGCAAATTGGCTCCTTGTTAATGCTGTGAACAACAGTCAGTCGATGCGACTCCTAGGCGAATCTCAACGCTCACATCGCGGCTGCTCCTCCTGTGCTGCTGCTGCTGCTTCCTCGCATGGAAAACGTCGAGCGGATGCTGTGAATGAAGGATAGAAACGTGGAACGCGTGGTTCACGGCTCGTGCCGAGGATGCTGCTGTCGATGCCGATGCCGCGAAGCCTCTATGTTCAACTTGGTTCAGCCAGTTCAGCCACGGATGAGTGGTGTGGTTGACAGACTCCATATTCATCAGATTGCTCATTACTTAATCATCAAGAGCAAATGAATGGACCGTACATTGTTGACAAGGATCGTACGCGACTGGAAATGTCTAGTTTCAACTTGGCTTGCGGTGCAGCTAAAAATTTGTTGCTGATCACTCAATTAAGGAATCAAATAATGTTGCGATCTTCTTTTTTCACTTGATCGTTATTGAATATTAAATGTGTTTTGTTAATGAGCTAGCGAAGAGTGAAGCGTCAGCAGACGGCCAATAATTTTAGTTTAAAAGATTTTATGCTCGTAGATAAATTCGCTGATCCCAAACTGTCGCAAGAACGTTTGTCGATAAGAGAATTTTACACGAATTCTTGTAACTTGAAAGCAAAAATGGTTTTCATGGGATTTTTTTTAATTTCCTCGAGGGTAATTTTCAATACACGTTAACAAGAATGCCCAATTATATCGACGGTTAGGTATCGTTTACGTAGCCTCGACACGCCACGGCCCGTATTTTATCAATTACAACCGTTACAATTATACATGTATTACAACGATATTTTCCCTTTAAAGCAATAAGGGCAGAAAATCAGCCCTCGTTGTCAAGTAATTTCCGTTTTTCAGAGAACAGTGTTAATTTCCATGCTGATCTAATTGCAGATCAAGCAAGCAGCCAATTAGTGGGTGCTGGCTGGTGACTTGCCGCGTATATCATTAAAACAGAAACAGCTGGATGAATGGAGCAAATGTGCGTCTCTAAATGATTTCTTAAATGGGATTTTTCAAGAGGCTGCAATGCAGATTGCGGATGCACATTCACTTAATTAAACTAAAATTTATTTGAGTCCCGCAGAAGCGTGAATAACTAACGAAATTAATTTCTGCTATCAGTTTGTTTCCATCAAAAAGAAATCTCCTGAAAAAAAATGAGATGCTGCAGAGGTTTCCTCTGGCTAAAAGATCGTTTCGGTGGGGCTAGCGCGATGCTAATAAGCTACAGTTACCTCGCTGCTACCGGGTTTCATAGAGGAGGTTCCCACTAAAAAGCAAATTAAATTATAATACGTTTTTATTAATTAGTAATTAATACCTTCGCGGACATTAAGTGCCTAGAGATTTCCTAGCTCGGTCTGTGTGCAATGCTTGAAAGGTGAACCTCCTTGATTTCATCCTGCACGGAGCTAAGGCTGCAGGTCAGCAGCGAACAGTCACACACACTGATACACCGAGGGTGAAAATAACCGATGTGGCGCGAGCTTCATTGAAGTTAGCGGTGTGTAATAATTCGCCACCACCCGGGGCCTGCTGTTTTATAGTTTCACAGCCAATAGTTCCAATGGCCGCTAACGTTGCTTGCTAGCCGAAATCAAGTGGACGAAATTTATTACAAGAAATGATTAACCGCGACCATGCTAAAAAACAAGTCTTAGCTTCATTTCCACCCCTTTCACAAAATGGAGATTGATTACGTGCAACCCCTAATGATGAACGCAAGACAATAAGTTCAATTTTAGTTCGCTGATAGATAGAGAGATTAGAAGTGGAACCATGGCTGCCTCCAGATCTGGTGAATAGCACGATATCTGGGACCTGGGCACCGCCGCTAGCAGGGCAGCCCCGCCTGTCATCCTTGGCCCATTGGGACAAGGCACACTGTTACCTTCAGACAGACACAAGATCGATCGAGTTCAAATTTTCGACGAAGGTAGAGGTAGCTAGGGAACGGTCACAGGAGGTATATTCTGATACACGTTTCAACTCAGATTTTATTATACCCAGATTTTAATGAGCAGCGAGGACAAAAATGTATTTTTTGCAAGCTCTAACTGAAATAGGTACTACGTCTGATAATGACATATAAAATGATATTGTAAATCGCAAAAAAAAATAGCGTCACTGCCAGAATTAAAGTGAACACGTCACTAAATCTTTTGTAAAGAGCAAAATCAGGTATCGTACTGCAGATTAGAAGCAAACGACGGTCCGGCAAAACGTGACACGCCAAAGATTCCGAGCTAACATGAAACTTTCGTGTCCGATGGTTTCTGGTTGACCCATTGCCGAAGGCGACCCAGATCGCAAGCAGTGAGCCGGCCGAACAGGCGGGGGCGATGGGGAGATGCAAGCACCCCCATCCTGGCCATCCCCAACCGCCAGTGATCGTTGACCGATTCGCAGGACAAGCGACAACTTTATTAGGCATGAATCGAAGCGGACTAGCACGTGGGTGGGGTTCGGGGTTCGGGGTTCGGGGTTCGGGGTTCGCGGCTCGGAGCTCGGGGTTTGCGGTCGGTCAGCAGGCATGTCCGTGAGGTTGACATCACCTGATGGATCACCCGGCCCGATACCCATGCACGTCGCCGTCACTCGTCAATTGGACCACAACTTGTCTTTATCTCTGGATGTCTATTCGGTGAATCTGCCTCGGAACAAGTGAAGCAAAGCGACCCAACCGGTTAACGAAGAGAAGACAAGATGACATGTCACCTTCATGGTAACTTGGTAAGAACTACGAACAAGTGGTGGCGGCCGTGGGGGTGGGAGCGGGGGCAGGGTGGAGGTGGAGGTGGAGGTATGAGAGGCTTCATGAGTGAGCGAAAGATCACTATCGTGCTACAGTAGTTGCTATAATGTCTTCCCGTAGCGTAGTAGCGTAGACCGACCTCTAGTCCCCGTAGTCCCCCGTAGTCCTGTTCAGCTGTGGATATGTATAGTCCATGCTCGGGCTCCTCTTATAGTTGTGAATCGTAATACTCCCTCAACACGCAAAGAGAAGGAAAAACCAATCCCATTTAATAACACGTCACCAATCATCATTAAAATAAAACGAAAAAGAAGTCCGTTTCACGTTAGAAAAGGTATATATAAAGTGAATTTAGTTTAGAGAATCAGTCAGGGATGACTCTAACAAACTCCGCCAATTAAGAGTTTTAAAGTCAGGTCTTCTAACTATTGCATGCCTTAATTAAAATGCCTGAAAGAAATCAAGATTAATGTAATTTAGCGAGTTGGTCGCTGCAGTAGAACGTAGAACTCTGAAACTTGTAATTAATTTAGCTGACCACGGTTCTTTTCTTCGCGAACATGCACGTTCGTCTACTGATTATCTACAATTGCACCAGCGTGTCGTCTCAGAATTTGTTGCCCGTGTCTTTGTCTTTGTGTGTGTCTCGCGGTCGCCGCCCCCTTTTTATCGCGCTTATCGGAAAAGCTGGCATGCATCTTCCAGATCGTCTTAGTCTGAGCATCAGGATGACAGCATATTGGTCTCGTTGGTCTCACAGTCCCAGCAGCAGCTCGAGCGCAGTTAGCTGAGCAATCCCAAGCTAATTGAATTCTCTTGTCGGGGAGTTTGGCCCAGCTAAGGGATGGGTGAGGGACGGGTGAGGGATGGGGGGAGGGGGGCGCCGCGAGAGGGAGAGGGATGAAGAGATGAAGGGATGAACAGATGAAGGGATGAATCTACTTGTGAGGCTAGCCTTACCGCAACAACAAGCCATGTGTATGGGGAAGACTAGAGTCAACGATCATTGCTCGCGCCTTACAGCTAGCGGCTGTTCGAATTTTCACGTGTTAGCAGCGTTAGGATGTTCGAATGTTCGAATGTTCGGATGTTCGCGTGTAATCTGATGGATAAACGTAGGATCTAGGCTGGTGGAAAAGCCAATAAAACAAATACAACTACACAAATTGTACGAAAACAAACTATCCTAGCGTTTTTAATGTTTTTGAAGAAATTTCTGCGTGGTAGGTACTCGGTGTAAAATAATACCAATTACGGAACGAGAAATAATTACATTGCATGGATTTGTGATATGAGCTTGATTGTGAGTTTCTATAACGCGTTCTCTAGGGGATTAGGGAAACTGTTGCCTGCATTGTTACCACCATCACATCAAAACTTGCTAATACATAATTATGTCTGTTTGCCTCATTTGACAACGGGGAGGTATAGGTATTGATTATTTTGGGCTAGGGGAAACAAATAGGTTGGATGGATAATTAGTCGGATGTACGGTGCAAGATTCAATCAATGCGATTAAAAAAGTTGGCACCAACTTTTTCAATAACTTCATATCAAGAGAAAAAACACCAGCTACCTATACCGCCGGCTATAATACTGGAAATTGGAAATGAAGCGAGAAAAAAAAGTATTTACGCGTAGTGTTTCCATGTATACTACGAATATACACTACAAATCAAAACATTCGTCGGAAAATGTTGTTCCAGAGGTATCGCATTTGCAGATGCACACATACGAGCTTTTTATTTCATCTAATCAATATCAGCTGATTTAAACTGTAGTCAGTTTGATTTTCGAGCAGTAATGGATGCATCCCTACCGGCATCCACTGATTCCGCATCCAGATTCGGATTTGTTTGTATCTTTCTCTAATCGAATTCACGCAGCTGGTGGAAGAAGATCATCAATCAACATTAAGAGAAATGCCGTTATAATTAACATTCCTTATCCATACCTTGAAACAGTCTGTGACATTTCCCCGGGTTCGCCGCGTGGTAGACCAAGAGAGAAACGGGAGCATCGAGAGGAAGGAAACGAAAGACGAGTGCGAGTAGAAGCATCTGGTTGTCTTAAAGTGATAAGAAAGAGACCGACTACTGCACAAGGCAAGGAACAAAGATAAGCAGTTCATTTAATCAAAAAATAGCACAAAAAAAATGTCCTGAGTCCTGCATTTGAAACCTGGACGTAGACCTTAGAAGCGGGAGTAGTGAAACCGGGAACCGGGAACCGAATGGTACTGAATAGAACCGGGAACCATGTGGACCGCAACACAGTGTCGAGTTGAAAAATCTCAGCCAGATGTTGGAGTCATTTATTTCTGGTTGGCGTTTCACCGACACCAGCCAGTTTAGCGGGGGAGTTTTATTGTACGGCACGAGTAATAACAATTAGGCTGCCAGCTTTATAGCATTGATTGCATCACCACATTGCTAGCTGCTAGCTAGCTACCACTCACTAGTGTTTTATAAGTTTTTAGAATGATTGTGATGATCGCTTCAATGTAGCAATAAATCGCGTCACGTGTATTAGCACAGCTGTATTTCCAGCTGAAAATCAACCGAGTCCAATTGTCGTTTGTCATGCAGCGCAGTTCATCACAATGATGTCCAGAACGCTAAGCGTACTGCTGGGAAGACACACTCTTATTACTTTGTATTGTTGCCCCCGAAAATTGCTTACTTTGCTCACTTTTATAGAGCCATAAAACCAGTCTTCCCGATCAATTTAATAACTCTGATGTGCCATTTGGATGTATTTCAGGGGTTCCAGAGACACAGCGGTGGACAAGCATTTAGTAACTGATTGTGTTTAGCGGAAAATTAGATGGGTCACTGCGATACACGAATGAAGTAGCAATTTCCATCAGCACGGTGCCATGGTGCCACGGTGCTATGGTGCCACGGTGCTATGGTGCCACGGTGCTATGGTGCCACGGTGCTACCCATTGAGAGTGTTACGGCTGAAAATGAAATCAATGTTAGCACTTGCCTTTGAATCCAGACACCTCACAAATTGGTTTCATTCAGCAATTCTCTGTATGTCGTTTGCATTTCCCATCGTTTGTTTGCGATACGTTAAACCTTACATTGCTAACATACAGACGTTCCAGATAGAATATAATCAAATCCGGTGGACCAAAGGTGTAACCATGGGATTAAGTATAAGGTCATCGGTTCCTAGTCAAGTTTAACTGTGTTAACTGACAAAACCTGCTTGATTGGTAATGTCTACTTAACTTTGAAGTTTACTAGCTATACATGCTACACACTAAACAACCATCATGAATGATGGATTAGGTCACAGTCGAGTTCATTTCTCCCAATTGTGCCACTACAATGATTATATGTGGGTGTTTTGTCTCCAATTCTCTCGGTTTGGTCCATCCGCTGCTCCCTTACCCAGTGGGAGTACATTATAGTGATGTCATCATCAACAAGGCACTGGAAATGCTATTTTCTCGCCCCCATTCCCTGCCGTCCATCATTATGGAGGAGCGAAGTACCAGATTGCACGGAGGTTGCACCTCTTATATAGTCATTTATAATAGTCCATGAAGTAATTCATAATGGTACACATTCTAACACAGACAATTTGCAATGGAGAATCGAAAAGTGATCAGACGATGACGACATAACTAATATTTTCAGTTCGCCTTGAAAAAAGTGAACGTTTCGAGCGTTTCGCGTTGCTGGTCGCATAACTTTCAGGTTTCGGAATTCGTAAGATGCTCATAGCGATAGTGGGGTAGTGAGCAAGATGACAACAATCCATCAACCAACCTGTCTACTTACTCATTAGTCAACGAAGCTGAAGACCAGGCGTGGAATAATCCCTCTAGGAAGTCGTGTGTACCATTCCCACATCCTAGCAGATTCCTGTTTGTTTCGGCGTTTGTTCTTGGCGTTCTAGAGGGTACGAGCGTCCCCGAACGTTTGCGAGCGTTGTGTGCTCTGGAGCGCTGCCCTCATGTGTTGTGTTGGGTAGGTTGTGTTCAATACACACATACCTTACCTGGCCGTTGAATTATTTGCACGATATTCATAGAGAAACGGAGTTCCCGGGGTGATACCATAATAACCTATAGAGTTGCATCCGCATAAGCAAGCTTCAGCCTAGAAGCCGGGCCAAGTTACTCACTTTCCTGGGCGGCGCTATTCTAAATACATTTTACGTGTTATTATCAGTACCAAGCTTGCTTTCCCTGGAGGGGCTGTGTTTAAGCATATCAGAGCAGAGCCAAATGATTTATGCTCTAAATTGGTTCGAAGCATAGCAAAAGTTTCTCGCAATTGGCCGTAAGTTGGTCGCAATTGGCTACCTATTGTTCACTTTATTTGACCCACAGGCAACAAGAGTGATCACACCTCTAGACCAATTCCATATATCGTGGGCGCCTCACCTCTACCAAAGCGCTACGTATGCCATATAGTAGCGTACGTTTTCGGATATAAAAATCTTCACGCCATGGCATTCAATAAAATAGCTATACTTGAAGCCTTCGATCCCTGAAAGTGAGCCATAAATAATGTTAGTGGTTTGCCAGGGTGAACTGCCAGGGTGAGAGTTTCGTGAATAATTTAGATGTGAAAAGAAACATCACTCACGACATTAAAACCTGCGCATAATTCGAATGGCTACAAGCACCACCCTTGTGTATATACACTCTCTATAGTTTAAGCGGGCTCTCAAGGGTGAAACTAGCTATCGATTCATAATGCCATGTTAACGTAATGGAACTTATTCTTCGGCAATCAGATAAAATGGGTAGAACCGTTATTGATGTTCTGTACATTGTACAAGCTTTCTATGTAATGAAAACGAAACGCAATCAACTCAAATGACATGATTGCATTCGATAATCAGCTCGGCTGGAGGTTTATCAACCCTATGCGACGAATAATAAATTAAAATTAAACTATATTTGACGTCAATGTCTGCGACTGGTCTTCTTCGATAGCAGATAAATGGTTTTGTTTGTTGGTGTTACGCTGTGTCGCGCGACTGTCATTTATTACATGCTATCATTATTTACAGCTTCACCCCTGACTATCCGCTGCACACTTTAAGAGCCAGCTAAAGTCAGCTTAAAAGCCTAAAATGCAGAGGTCCACGTAATTACTTTTCCTGCCCCCTAAATTGATCCCAATATTTTTGAAAAAAAATCAGTGTGTAGAGGAAGAGTACTCCGACCCGCCTAGTAAATTTTAATTGAGATCGGATGGAAAATAAAACAACCAGAGAAGAAAGAAAAGTGGTGTTTTCGTTTAAAAAACACCCACAAAAAGTCCCAAATTCAAGATTTATTTGTGAACAAAGTAAACGTCCGATCGACACGAGCCTTTACATCGCGTGTTAGAAATTTTTTCAACTATCCACTGATTTTTTTTCATAAATATAGGGAACATTTTAGGGGGCAGGAAAAGTAACCACGTGGACCTCTGCACTACCAAAAATTTCCGTGTGAGAAAGCTAATCTTTCACGGATTAGACCCGATGGAAATAATCTTCCAGTTTTACTGCCTCGTTATCAGCATGAGAAATAAAAACACTCTTGGAGATTATACTTGCACAACCCGACACCGAGTTCAATAGAAAGTTAATAAAAAAGGATATCGATACAAATCCGTGTTTCATACTGTTTTATCGATACGACTGGATTCGTCTCTGCTTGCACATCAAAAGCAATGTTGAAATGAAAAAATCCGACGAAAATTACCGATTAATATGCATCATTCCTTCACCCACTGCTCTGTAAACCTAACCGAACGGTTTGGCATGTTGGAAACACCGGTTCTCGTGAGATCACCGAAGTTAAGCAACATCGCGCTGGGTCAGGTGTTTGATGGGTGACCATCATGCACATGATCAGTTCTGTTCGGGAGAGAGGTTGGAGGGTTTGAAGTTAGTACAACAACTTTACTCGCCTTGCTTATCAACCTCTCGACAGCACGGATTAGTGGAGGAATCCTGTTGTTCGAGTTGTACCGTCCTTCGGAAGGGACGTAAAGCCGGTGGTCCCCTTGGTGCTTTTCGACAGGAGTAGGCTACGTGCCGGCACCGGGTTTCCCCTCCTCCCTTCTAGACTAGGTTAGGTTCATCATCACCCTCATCATCACCATTTCATTCACCGACGCCATTAGACCAGTGCCAAAGGGCCAGTTGTCAAAACAGTGCGTCGTTAAGCACCAATAATCAATCTGTAAACCTAGTTGGGTGGGTCTCACTCAACTTTTCTACTCAACTTTACTCAATCTATCAGTGCTCTAAAACTGAAACTTGTGTTACGCACGTTTGTATTGATCTTAGAAGGAAATCCGATAATAATGAAAATCGATATATTGGGTGTCCGATATTTTTCATTGCTTGCTTGGGTCTAACAAATATAGTTATTTTGTATTATTGTGTAATTTTCGGAATTGCATGATTGTCAAGTCGGAAGAGAAGAGATTCTAGGAAGTCGGCACTCGGCATGCTGACGCTAGTTAGCGATAAAATTTAGTCGGCGTAAGATATGGCCGATGACGGCTCGTTCCGTGGAGACAGAGTGTTTTTATAGATCAAAAAGTATATTTTATTCACTAAACAAAGCAATGTTGCACTAACCATCATCGTTTGTATTCAATTCAATTTCAATTTCAATTTCAATTTCATCTTCATTTTATTCTGCATCACAAGCATGCATACAGGGTAGAAAAAAAAATGAAAATAGCAAAAGCCCGCGTAACACTCATACCTAATTGAACAGTTCATACAGCACAGACATGCGAACCCGTTAGTCTTTGTGCTATTTTGTTATATACACTACGAAGTGGTTCACATTCGAACGTGTTGAAAGGAACGAGGACTTCTGGCGTGAGAAGATGGAAGCGCGCCTTTGTTGGTGAGTGAGAAAAAATATATGCTCGATCTCTGCTGGGAGTGACTATTGGTAGACGCTGATGAATCTATAATTTTTGTTTGTTCTAGGTTTTATAACAAGTGCCTAGTCATTGAAATTTGCAACCCGCAGTACAGTAAACGAATGTTGAAGACAGACATCCGAGATCCGAGATCCGCGATGCGTTGTTGAAGCCCGTGCTGCGGCTCAAAACGCCAAAGACATGAAAGCCGCCGCGAAATTGCAGAGGAAAAGTGCGAAGGCGCAAACAGCCAACAAATAAATCGGCAACGGAGTGTTTCCGATCCATGGCTCCATGCAATCGATGTATATTAATTGAAACTAATATGTAGTACGTATTCAAAAATATAATTATTATTTCGTTACTTTGTTCGGAATCAGATAAGTTTCAAAATGACACTTTTGTGGCGTTAAAATGTTCGTCTGCGTTCAAGCATTGTGAAACGACGCATCGATGACTGCATACTAAGTCTAGATATGCTCTTTGGGCAGACTTTTTTGAAGAAACAACCATGTTATTTCTTAGTGTTCGTCACAAGAATGTGATTTCAACCATGGTGGAAAAAATTAATTTTCATAATGTTATGGGTTAAAATCACGCCAGAAGATCGAATAAAAAAATGTGTTCCATGTACTGTCCATCAAAAACACGATGGTATCAATAAAATTAATCGCAAACAAATACTGATTGATTTGTATTCTCGGCATCTACTACTCAATGAAAGTTTGCTTGCGGAATGCTGTTCAGCAATGTTTACAACAAACTCGACACAGGATTAGAGCGGCTTATAACGTGACGTACTACCAATTCTTTGCCGTGATTGAAAATGTGCTGCAGTAAAGCCAATAAGTGCACTAGAACTTTGATTCAAAGTATCATACAATCTGCTGACAAATATGAATCCAGCCGTGTCATTTAAATCACGAAAATCGAGAAAAAGCAGATTTTTTTCATTTTGATGATTAATCTTGGTTATGCAAGAGTCGCAGATAAGTGCCAGCGTTTATAATCCGTGGCTTCTTATGATTACTGCCACAGATTATTATGTTTTTCGTTATCGTATCGGGTTACAAGCTATGTAGACTCTTAACATATCCGATTTCTTAGGGCGCGTTTAATGAGTGAAATGTTATAGTGCATTTCCTTCCCATTACCACTTCCAATGTACACTATACATAACTCTCTCTCTGTCTCTACCTCTCTATCTCTATCTCTATCGCTCTCAACTCTTTCTTAACCTTCTCTCATCGGCAAACTGTATCTCGCATGCTAGTTCGAGCTTGTTCCCGATTTATGAGCCCTAACTATGGTAAATTAGTGTTCGCCACTCTTTGACGCTTAAGTATGCTTACACGTTCCTGGGGAAATCCAGCGAGTACCTTGAGCGACATTTGCAGTTCGCGCCCTCCTCGGGCTCCACCATTGCCTCCACCATTGCCTCCACCATTGCCTCCACCCACACCATCCATGGCCGCAATGCCAATATAACTGATGTAAGCAGTTCAGCTCTTGTTATCTATCATTTCGAGGGCCCTTGCTCTTTATTTCCCCCCTGATACTGGCACAATGGGGCTACATTAATGATGTGATCCCACAGGAGAACATTGTGTCCGACGCCCGCCCGAATGCAACCCTATAGCTGCTATTGTTCTCAGCTAATCAGAGCACAGCGCTATGATTGACGTGCGCTCTCTTGTTTGTGACATTTTGTTTGACTAATTTGGAGGTTTTGTTCAAGTGAAAATATAACATTGTGCTACGTCGGAATTGTTTGGAGGCCGTCAATGTGGCACTCGCTGGCCTCCAATAGCCAGTGCAGTCTGTGCTGTTCTGTGCTGTCCTGTGCTGTTCTGTGTTCTCTGGATGTGCTTTAGATAAATAAAGGGTACTTTTGCTGGCTCATCTCGATTCCCGGTGCAGCAAATGGCTACTCGTGTTTACTTTGCTTTTACCAAATGCGCTAATTGGCAAACTGAGTGGTAGAGCTAGTTGCTGTATCGAACTCTATGGTCTAATATGACTATGAGATGTGCTGTTTGATATCTACCACAATAGCGATGCTCGAAATCGAAACGTGTATTTTTGGGGCGCATGCAATCTAGTATTGAATTGGAAGCTGTCAATCGCAACGTCAGATACAGTTGACAGTTCTGACAGTTACGTCTATCACAATATGCGTATCATTCAAACACAATGCAAACAATGTATAATTTGAAATCTATTTAATTGTAGAGATTGTTTTATTCCTATAAAATAATGTAATTAATGGTCATATTTTCACGTCGACGTTGGGAATAATTATGCGGAATATCTTCAGGGCATCCTCATGGGGCGGATGGCTGGAGAAATAATTAAGCTAAGCCCACACATTTCATCCAATTATAAACGGTGAATTGTTGATCAAAAATAGAGAATGTGTGCTTTTTGTGTTTGTGTAAAAAAGAGGGAAAATGGCAAATGTTTTCAATAATATCTTCTAACGTAAAAACGAGTATGTCATCAGGGAATAAACATTTTATATCAACTCGAGGGACGATGGGGGAGGGGGTGCGATGGCAATTGCGGCCTTGGTGGGGGTGGGGGCTGAAGTTCTCACCAATTCTCATCACAGCAAGATTTTTGCACCTCAAATAACACATGTCCACATTTAAAATAAAATACTTTTGTGATGCGATCTGGATTACACAAGGAAATGTTGTCACCGTTCGTGTTGAATTTTATGTGAAATCTGATGGATATTATTGTGTTTTCATGGTGTTTAAAGCATCCATTTCATGATTTGAAAATGTATGCAATTTCAAAAGCATTCCATCCATGTATGCAAATTGCAAACCATTGCCCCATTCCATGATCAAACAAATTGTACTAGAAACAGTTTATATAATTTCCTGTGTTTACGCCATTGGTGCCTAGTTCAAGTATGCGATTCAATTCAATAACTTGCATGCATAACACATTCTATACTCTATACTCTATACTCTATACTCTATACTCTATACTCTATACTCTATACTCTATACTCTATACTCTATACTCTATACTCTATACTCTATACTCATAGCCTACACATTGTTTCTTTTAACGAGGCAAACAGTTAATAACTTAGCCAGCAGAACAGCAGCCTACTTTGCCATTGCTCGCTGAGCGTGTAATTCCGGAGCT
This sequence comes from Nemurella pictetii, assembly GCA_921293315.2. Taxonomy (NCBI): domain Eukaryota; kingdom Metazoa; phylum Arthropoda; class Insecta; order Plecoptera; family Nemouridae; genus Nemurella; species Nemurella pictetii. The sequence goes on along the minus strand of OV121116.1, from coordinate 30,392,952 downwards.
TTTAAAATCACCAAGCTGAATAAATATAGAGCGTTGAACAAAGAGCATTCGAGTGCATTACTTTTTAGTTTTTAGCGATACTAAAACTTAAAATAAATCTTCCTTAGTGATTGCTGCAGCAGTAGCAGAAGAAGAAGCAACAGCGGTAATAAGAGTGTTTTCTGTTAAATCCAACAATATAATATTGTTAGATGATCTGAGATATTGAGATGAACGCAACGAACTTTGCCATATCACCACTAAGAGCTTCTGGTAGTAATCATCATTCCATGTGCAGCATCCTACACCGCGGTACCTGCACAGTGCACACCGAATCACCTATCAAGATATTGAGATGAGCCAGGAACTGGTACCATCTCTTGTCAGTCAAGTGCAACCCAACGCCGCCCCGGCAATCAACATGAAGCATCAACATAACTCGAATTGATGGAGCATCGAATTGATGGAGCATCGGCCAGAGCAGACCTTGGTGATTAGAGCGGTGTTGTCCGTGGCTCTTCGTGGAACCACGTGGAACCTTCTGAGATGACAGTCGTTTTGAACATGCACAGCAGTGATCATCGGGCAAGCAGCAAGCAGCAAGCAGCATGCAGCAAGCTGCGATGGCGGACAACCGAAGGTGCCTCTAGCAACGAATACATCATAGCATAGTCGACATTTCGAACCACTCCCATCGAATCTAGTGTTGGAGCTGTATCAAATTGAGCTGCAAACTGTCTAATGATAAACAGCTTCAGAAGAAAGGTTTTAGATTTGATAGGGAAAGGAAGGACATGAAGCGGAGGCGGATGTCTTTAAGCCCTACGTTTAGCTTAATAATAATATTATTATCATGAAATGATTCAACTCAAGGTAGTGCTCAGAAATCCCGTCTCTCTTGCACCATGCTATTACATGCAGTCATTTTCTTAGCCCGCCACCACCCTTCATAATCCATAACTACAAGAATAAAACAATTACACTTTTTCAACACCTTCCACTAGCATCTTGCTGAAGATATTATATGCCCATATCTGATTTCTTATGTGCAGCAATATCGTCTACGTTGGGTCACGATCTGTCGATCCCTAGCTTTTTCACCGACGGGGTCTACTGCTTATTCAGGTATAGAAGGTTTGAACATTTTTCGAGTAATTTTATTGCTAGGCATAGAAAACACGACATAATCGAATGGCCTGGAGTCGTCGCGCTGGCATTACCTAAGACACCGAGCAGAGAAACGAGCTTTCGGAAGAGCACAGCACACCATCTGACCGCCTGTCGGCCTTTGGTTTCACCCACGATTTTTGAGATGAGAACTAACGAAATGTTTTATTCAACATTCGGCTAGCCCACAGCGATAGGCAGGTCTTCGAGACGGGGAACAGACGAAATTAATATCTTACAGTACAATTCGACGGGTTAATTATGCAGCCGGGCCTGTCTGGTGAATCCGTGGCTACGTAGCGATAATAATACGACTATTTATAAATTAGACGATAGGACATGTCCACTTATAACATTCATAAGGTACGGCACACTGCAGATATTCGCTGTGCGAATGCGCTTCCACTCCGAGTCCTGGGGTTGATGTTAGAGCTGGGTGGAGGAGAGATCGCCGCCACTGATTACATCCCTATTAATTGTGTTCGAATTACTCGGCGAGAAGCTTAAGTCAAAACACTTGTGAGCAAGCGCGAAGCAAAAAACGAAGGAATGCTTCCACGTGAAATAGTTGATAGCAGTTTGCTATTTTGTTTTCGCAAAGTTTGCTCCCAGCTCGACATGGAATCAATCAAAAGTCAATACTTTTCGAGGGATTTATTTACGAAGCGGCGCCCACCGCAATAGTATAATCCGCAAAAACACCAATGTGCGTCAACGCGCCATGGTAATTATGGAAAGAAGTCGGTGGTATAAGCCGCAAACATCCCACTTGAGCAAAGGCCCCGAGCATTCGGCCAGCTGGCATAACACTGCTGGCTGGTAAAAGTGGTAAAAGCATTCGAATGAATGTATGCATTCGGAGTGGCATGACGAGACGCAGATTGCGACGCGCCCCCTCTCCCCTCCCCCAACTCCCCAACCCCCTCCTACTCCTACTCCTCCCACAACTCCCACAACTCCCACCCATTCTCATCCTGAGGTGCAGGGAAGTGTTAAAATGTTAAAAATCAGGTATAAAAAGGCTCCGACTATGTTTCCTTTTCTTGTAAGTGTTTTTGTTTTTGTTTTTACCTGGATCCAATATTAGAAGTCAATATTAATAAAACCAAACCTTTCATATTCGATTTCTATACCATCTAGTTTCACCTGTAGGTTTAACGTTGGTTAAACAAGCACACGCCATTGTTGTATGATAAATAGAAGATTATTGTTAATACTTGATAAGCTACGTCATATATTTATATCATATGGTTTCGTTTGAAAGGTATCCAGCACACGGCCAAGGGCTATTGTGATTGCTTGCTTGAGCTGTCAATTATTTCAGAATATGGTAATGTAAGAATCAATGAACATGTTTATATTGAAAAGGATCATTAGAACACAATGATCCGTGATCATCGTCATAAGCCAGAGGATAATATAACCTATAGGATGCAGCCACATGCAACCTAACTTTGGGTCATGTTACTTGCAAGATGCGTTTGAGGAGAAAGATGATATTTACAGGTCGTAAAGCTAGGAATAATCAAACATATACTAATCACTAGTTTTATATGTGTAATGAGAACACAAATGTTTGATATCATGCTCTTGAAACACTTGAGCTAAGATAAATTGAACAGCGCAATCAAGCCATATGGGCATGGCTATTAGAGGTAACTGCCACATACCGAGCTAGAATCATTGCAGTCGTTGGTTTAGTCGGTTTTAGAATTAAGATTCGGCCTCTTGCCAGATGAATGTCGTTTCGCAGTGACCTAAGGTCCTTAGGGAGGAAGGGAAAGGGGTTGACCGACGGTGGACCGGTAACGCGATGTATCTTTTCCTCGCCGGAGGCTGCAAAGGGTAGCAGAGATTTATAGAAGCACTCAATAAAGATACATGCTGCGCTTCAAAACGTAGGGAGGGACATGCACATGCGCGAATGGAAAGAAAGTGGGCATAGCTTTCCATTTTATGTAACGCAATCCAACCACAGTACATAAATAGAGGGTGCACCTGTAATAAAACATACATACACCCTCGGCCCGGCATATCAAAAATCTCTATGGGAATGAAGACTATAGCTCGTGTGCGAGACAAAAATGTTGGTGATATGCGTATTTGTTTCCTAAAGTTCGAGCTTTCTTGTCATCGTGAAAATCACTGCCGAAAATCGATTGCAATTGGATTCGCGCGTGACGATATAAATCAATATTTCGAGAAAACGCAATTCAATTTCTGATTGCAACTATAGTAGCTGTACTAGTAGCAGCAGTAGCAGCAGCACGAGCAGCAGCAGCAGTTGCAGATGGTTGGAATTGTGAGCGCTAGGCGAATCATGTTGGATATTTTGGTCCGAAACGGAAATGGGTCCTATAAATCCAATGCAGTTGGCTCCAGCAGATAAGCATGAAAGCATGCAGGCGGCAACTTCTCAGATTACTATATTGTAACCGAGACACTTTCGTATGATCTTGTCTGCTAGCATTCGCATTTGGCTCGGAAGTTGCTATTAAACACACAATATTTGAGCATAGCATAAGTAAAGAATACTAATAGGACTTGACTCGCAGCCTCAGAAACGAATAAAGTTGAAAACCAGAATTTTCTTCATTACTGATTGAGTTATACAGACGGTGAACAAATTGGGGGAAACCGGAAAAAACATCTATCATAATATTTCCATCAATTAGTCAATGGGACGTACCACGAGCTTATTCAAATTATAGACGGGAAAAAAATATGAATAGCCGACTTGTAAGGCACAGTTGCTTGAAGGAAGGATACATAGGAAAACTTTTCTTATGACATAATCCCATTTAATGGTGATATAGCCATTTTTCTCGTCCGAAATTCGAGTATATATACGCGAGCAGCATATTTCCAAGTCAGATACGGTCAGATACAGTCAGATACATGGAGACCCGAGATAAGTTCTCCATTAACAAGAATGATAGGGGTAGTGCTGTGGAAAACAAGACGAATATAAGATAAAAATGTATTAAAGAAAGTATAAGTCGATCTTAGTTCCTCGGAGTTTGAAAATAGCGAACCTATTATTACACTTTACATTATTTACGGACGAGACATCTTCTTCCAGCCAGTGTTTCTTTTTCTGTTTTACCCATCACCGCACGGTCGTATTATCTGCTCACATTTCACGAAGTCCCAAATTACTTTTCCAGCCACGGCGATGGTGACATTGATAGGAAAAAGATCTCCACATGGTTCGTTGACAGGAGAGATGCCATACTTCATTTCCGTATTCCAAGATTTAAAGGCTGGAGCATCTTCGAAGGGACCACGCAGGAATTTGGTTTTCTCTTTTATGCGTTTTTTTAAGGATGCAGGTCTTGGTGTAATAATGTGTGAGTTACTACGGTGATATTGTGAGCGTGAGCATCTATTGGTCTGTGGCCGCGGCAATCCGTTTTCTAATATTGATTGGCGGTCGCCTGCTAACTTGAACCTACCGCAAAATGGCAAAATGTGATGAAACTATTTTTAACTTGTGTGCTAAATCCTGGTAGCAGGAAGCATTACGTACCACGACAATTCGGCCAACGAGTCGCGAAGATCCATTACTTCTTTGATCTGAAGAAAGGGAGGGCATTCACGCTATGGGTTTTACTAGTGATTGTCACCTTGCAATACCACCGTGGTATGAATGACCGCAGACTGATCAGATTTCAGAACTGCTTTAGTTTCCCAGATACCTGTAAGCAAATGACGCATTTCTGTGACGCAATGACCAAGGTCACATCTTCAATCAGTTTCGTCTCCTAGAAGAAGAAAGATTTCATCATTTGATATCCAAATAACGCTTCGCTAGTTCGACGATAATTCTATCGATTTCAATTTTTTTAATTGCATCACGTCACTACGACTTTGATGAGAAAGAGTAAACATTTTTCGCTGTATACTTTTGTAAATGTGGTGACTGTGAATTTTTATTTTATTAAATCTATAAAGCGTGTAGCTTTTAACTAGACAATTGCTGGCTACATTTAATGTTAGCATCTGACAAGTTTCCATGAAATTTAAATTTCAAATGCAGTCGATAAACAAATATATATATAAGATCGGCCTTTGTGAAACGGTCTTTCACTGTTTGGTCATGGAACTCGGCAAACTAATCTATTCCCTCACAGTAGTAGTTTGTGGTAAAATAAATGAGTTTCATGATATGGTATACCAAAACCGTTTGATTCCCCACAATGTTCACGTGCAAACGCATTCGCGAGAAAAACGAGCAGAAAAAAGTGAGTGAAAACATGCGGTTGCGTGCTGCTAAACTCGAGAAACTTGGAAACTGGCGACTGGCCCCGGTGACTAGAACTCATTGACTGGCCGATTAGCTGAAAGAGGGCGCATGCAGAGGCTATGCAAATCATGCTACCACCAACCCAAACAATCACTATTCACGAACATGGCCAATCGTTGAAATCACTCAATTGCCACGGCACCGCATTAGATCACGATAATGGCCAAACCAGCACCTTTCATAACATTTACCAAGTTGTCTTCAATCTTAATTATTACTATAGCATTTATGTAAGGCAAACCTAGAGAAACCACTAGCAGACTGATAGGTATTTCATTAAATACGCTGCCTGGTTGATTAGTTGAAAATACACATGAGTTGATGAGCAATCACCCAGGTAAACTTGAACCCGAAGATTAAATGATTGCTACCCTGTCTTCTTAGCACAATAATCAGTTGCATAGCTGTCACTTGTGCTACAATTACTTTCCTTCTAAAATAGGGAATTTTGTGATGAGTTTCTCTTCCATTTTCAAGACACCGCGGCATCTTTAAGAATTTTCCTGAAATAAAGCCTATGATCGTTTCTGAACAATTCCCCGGAGAACACATGCGGTTTCGCATGCAAACCGCGCCCATAATTCATGACAGCATAAATCCCGCCTCATATGTGTGACGACAACAATACCACCCCTCCCCATACTAATTGCTTGTAATTAGCCTGCATTATAATCTACCATCCATCATTAGGTAAACAGCTTCATCCTTCATGTGGTTAAAGCGTAGGCAACGATCTGCGAGATACTCTGCGAGATACTCTGCCTATACTCTGCCTATATAGACTGCCTATACAGAGCAGATTTCTCCCTCTGACTTCAATATAGCATCCACCGGCAACGCCGAAATATAGGAAAAGCGGGGCCCGTGGACCGCACAAGAAAAGCAAATTTCCTTCTCGCCATCGTGATGTTCCACATATCCATTCCGCGATACCGATTTGATTCCATCTGCGCGTAGCCAGAGGCGAAGGCATTAACACGCAACGATGGGGTAGTACATATCGTATACATGTTCTACATTCTGCATTCTGCATTCTACATTCTACATTCTACATCCTAAATTCTACAGCCACACTTCTACCTCTACTTCTACTCCATTCTTTCATGGCACGAGTTTGTTTTGAACAAGAAATAAACGGATTGGAAGAGAGAATTGGAATATCGTTTAGTTGGGGGGGGGGGGGGGGGGGGGCGTGCCCACTTCCGTTATCAGGAGTACGTTGTATTTGTTCGTTTGTTTATTTGTTTATTTATCACTCTTTTTCATAAGCGTCGATACAAAACCTTCCTCGGAGCAGAGTGTATTAGCTGTTTCGAGTATCAGTTTCAATCGATTTTATTTTCACTTTCATTCTAGATTGTAGTAAGAAGTTTTGATTTGGCCGTTGGCGGAGCAGAGCAAATTTGAATCCAAGTTATATATCGTCCATTATCTATTATCTTGCTATATATCGCTATTTATGCTTGTCATGCTCATCCCACAACCCACAACGAACCGTAAAATCACTGTGTTTTCTTTACAAAAGTGAATCTGAACAAAAAAAAATCTAGTTTGAGGAAAACGAGAGGGCAGCGCTCGTTTGTCATACCTTTATTGTGGCTAACTCTCGGCTCGTGAGTGTTAAAATCAAGACCAGGCATAACATGGTCCAGAGGATGCTCGGAGGCGACCGATTCATCGCTGCAGGATTGTCAAATATACGGACACTTACGGTCAGTTAAGAAGGCAACGTTTCCACTACATTTTCCTAAACAGGCACTTGTCACGGACGTTCTCGAATAAAATAACCATCTACTACATTCTCATTTCAAATTTCAACCATAATTGGTTCATTTGGGAGTTTTCAATGCAAACTATGATGAAAATTTCTTCATTTCATTTCATTTTATTTCACTTCGTATAATATATCGTATCGTATCGTTTGGTTTCATTTCATATAAATGTTTGGCTTCGCTTTGGCCCACTTTTCTCTTTTTCGAATATCCCGAGGGTTTATTCCTTGAACAACTATAACCAACCAGAGTCATTAATCAATTTAGTTCAGTGTTTTGAGACAACACGTCCAAATGTGTACAGAAAAAGGAAAATCGAACACCATCCACGAAAAAAAGGTTCGAACGAAGAAGAAACTAGAAATTATTTCCCCTGGAGTCCAGAAAAAGGGGTAATACAAGACAATGGCCGTCGGTTAGAGATTAAACACGAGATTCATTTCCCAGCCAAAGATTTTTCTACCGAATGAGTCACATATAATTCTGAGCATGCACAATGTGACAGATTGCAAAGTGAGACAGAGTTGCAAGATACAATGCTGAATGGTCAAGATGTCCATACGGTCAGAATCTTCACTATCAGTTTGAGATAATTAGATAACTAACCCGTGATAACAGAATGTAGAGTAATAAAATGATAGCGCTGCAATCTTAGATCACTTCGAAAGCGAAAGAAATAAAAACTGTCTCGAGACACGCGACTGCAAAAAGCCATTTATATTATAGCAAATAAAAATATAATGGCCGCACGTTAGAAGGTTTGAAGAAGACATTTTGTCGATGGCATTTCAAAACCCACCTACGTGGATGACACAGTGGCCACAATGATTTTCAGTTCATATAATTGCAAAACACTTCAAACGGCGAAACAGAGAATGGCCACTTTAATGCTTTATCTTGGAAGCTTTTATCCAAATGTCACTTTCACCATTGTGTATATTGTGATGGGACGTTGAATTGAAAAGCAGTAGCACGCTGATAGCACAACTCTGGCGGCTACATTCATATTTATTATAGTAGCTCATATGAAGATGAAGCTAGGACAGCATAATGACCAATATCATACTATAGTAAGAACTAAGGAGGATGCTACTTGTATAAGCAATGAAACATTCCAAGGAAATGCTCATTCACAAACTTTACGCGCGTTGAAACGTCGAAACGTTGAGACGTTGAAACTGCAACTCTTAAAAGATAGAGCACCTATACATATTTTATTCAGTTACCAACTTACCTGCACGTAGAATTGTATTTGCTCAGTTTGTGCACATAATTAGGAGAGACGTTATTCTACGTCTAATGAATATGCAGGTACTTGAATAGATAATATGTTGCACATGGCCATGGTTGCAGGGCCAAAAACAACCATTGTAGATAGGAGATGCCACCCATGGATTATCAACCAAGATTGTAAATGGTCTAAGATGAATATACAAGACTGGTTCATGTTGGAAAAGTGATAAGCACTAAGCAGCTGAAGTCGTCCAGCAAGATTGAGTATTACAAATCAATTGACCACGTGGCCGAACGTCAGTAAATTAATTGAACTTTAATGAAACTGTTTAGTTCGATGTAGAGAACAAAAACACAGCATCATTGTGGCTGGCATGGTTATATACTTTTTTTTTTAACCCGTGCAGAGTCAATAAAAACATGCACACTACATTGGGTCGCTATGGTTACGAGAAGAGCGGAGACACATTGTGTGAATGGACCGATACTTTAAAAATATTTCAAAGACAGCAACAGCCGCGATACTAAATTAATACGTCACTTATGACTGCACAAAGATGTTTCCAACCAATAAGAAACAACGCCCTGTTTCAACCACGAATAAAATATTGTCTAACGTATAAACTATAAACCGTCCCGGTGTGATCAACAAGGCACTAGAAATTTCCCATGGCCTAGAGGGGAGGGGCACCAGAGATGCATCTCAAAGATGACTCCACGGTGCCATAACTGATGTGACAAGGATACACTGTTTCAAAAAGAAACCTTCGTTGCATTTAACACTAATTACACTTTTGAAAGAGTAAGACTTCAAAAGAAGTACGTCGGGGTCGGAGAAAATCTTGCGAATTGCTCTGAAGACAGCACAAAGACACGGTCCCATGGTCCCTTCAGCGATTACACTCCTTTCGACCCCTTCCGTACACCCCCACAGCACGACATCCCCTGTAACCCCTTGGACGTGCTTTAAGGCAGCTGCAATAAGATCACAGAAATCCACTATACAATTTGCGCATTTTTGTCTTCTCCTTTGAATGTGGCCTAGTATTTTGCTATCTAATGAAAGGGAATATAGTTGCATCACTGGCTGGACCCACGCAGCTTCATATAATGCAACCAGAATTTGCATAGGCACAGTAGAGATGTACTGATACGATACCATGATACCATGATAGGTACCATACTACCATGATAGGCCGACCACGAACGTGTCCTATTGACCTGGCGTCTCCAGCTCAGCATCCCTCGTACCAGATGAGTTCATCATGTGCACAACGGCCTCCATTCACCAATGATACCATAGGTACAGCATAATACAATTACCTTCCATTAAATTTCAATTTTTCCAGAAGATATTGTTTTTGTCATGAAAATTTGCATAAATGAGAATGATTTTAATTTATTTATTTATGCAATGAATATTGAACCATCAATATGTAAAACGCAGCACAAAATGACTTTTTATTTTCACGGGGCCCCAACGGCATGGAGCAAGTCCACAATAAACTGTGGTGGCGTACATAGCTTGCTGTTATTTGCATGTTAATGCGACTCCGGTCCAGAGCACCACGGTGACTGGCTGGTGCAACGAGTGCATTTTGTTCTCGACAGATCAGTTCACATGCTAAATTGGATTATGTTTCATGGGATACTTTACCTGCATGGCCGAATCGTTCGGCCCAATGCACGAGCGGACATTACAATTCTGTGGCTGACAAAAATATCGCCGGGTTAACTGATCGATTTGACTAAAACAAAGAATAGGAAAACACGCGAGTTGACAAAGAGAGAAGCGATTACTGCACGGGCTCCAGTCCACGGCATAATGAACTGTACTAAAATAAATATCAACTAGCTCCAGATTTATGGATTCATCCCAGAGGAATTTACCGTAATCCGATGTACGAATGCAAATTAGTTTTAAAATGTTTTATTGTATTTGAAAAAAAAAAACTACAATCAGTTTGGTTGGCGTGCGGCTCGTTGTTACAGATTTATTCCGCTGGCAGCGTTCACCGAAGTGATGCAATTTTCTTGATTTCAATTAGATTATGCCCACACCAGCGCTTGAAAATACGTAAAATGCAAACAATTCAAAATGTGTTTTTTTATCTTGCTATTCTATAGGCGACTATCAAAATATTTCACGAAGCTATGTTTTTTAATTTATATAATTAGTTTTTTTTTTGTAACTCTCTTCGAGTTTTTATCAAGCTTGTGCTGCTCAAGCACCGGTGTCAGGCCCCGAACCGAGCACACCTTGCGCTAAATTAACAATCTCAAGACATCAAGACGTCGCTATTGTTGCGATCAAGATCAAGTACAAGATAGGCCATCTTATTTGGTCTTGTGCAAGCAGTGTAGTGATGAAGCCTCCAGCGTAATGCACGGGGTGCAGGGTGTACTGGGGGGAGGGCGCGGGAGGGCGCGGGGAGATGAGGGGGACATGTTGCACATGCCAAGTGCTACTGCAGTTTACTACAAGAAACAGGCCGGGTCTTTTCTAGGACGTCAATTTCTTTATAATATGCTTCATCATTTGTTGCAAAAAGAGAGTTATATTGAAAGAATCTGTCCACTGTTTGAAACATGCCGCATCGCTTCAATCTCTTTCAGTGAGAAATTAGCAATTTGTTAATGAATGTATCGTTCGATGTTGTTTCATCAGCGATTCGGTCCGATCCAAACCACTAGAAGAAAGCATCTGATGACGGCGATTAGGGGCAGCACGAGCAAAACTCGAAATGTCGTCGACGGATGCCCGGCTCCAATGACATGGGGGCAAAAATTCAGATCAAAGAGAGCAAAAATAATCGCCACCAGCCCTCAACGCGAGGAAAGTATAATAATTAATGCGTCGAAACACTCAAGAATAAAAAAAGATCGTGCTGAAATTAAGGCAAGCCGACACGAGAATCACATCTCCTTGGTGTCACGTTCAGCGTGGTGCTAGATGGTGCTGGTTGGTGCTAGCTGGTGCTGTTGGTGCTGCTAGGTCCATCATCTCTCCTTGCCGTGATCCTTGCCGTGACTCGGGCACGCATGCAACGACTGGCTCTAGCCAAAAAAGGAGGTACGTGAAGAATAGTATAATGATTGAAAAAACTGAATCTAGAGATGCAAAGCAATTGGGCAGAGACGGAGAGCCGGTATTAACGAGCAAAGCAATTAGCATGGCTCGCGCTCGTTCGAATTAGCGTTTTTTCCTTACCCTTTGGTGTGCGTTATAATGCAGTGTCATCAAGGTTGGATTAGAAGTTGAAATTATTTGTTCAATCACCAGTTTGGAATGAGAATTTTTATATGGATGAAAATGTTGTGCGAGTTATGATTTTCCAGTGTTTCAGATTAAGTTCATGCAACGCGAGAACTAACTAAAATCAACTTTTTATCACCAATCATAACTTCTTCCCTCAATTTTTACCATCAACGAATTGAATTTAAATTTTAAGTACGGTTAAATGCAGTTTCGAGAAGATAAAGCAGTTGCTCTTCTATACCATTTAAATTACAATCGAACGCTGAGGAGTCCCAGAAATTAAACAAAATAAGGTCAATAAAAAAAAACACAAATAAACTGAGCCAATACACCAATTTGTAAAGCAGAGAAGCCGATAGGAAGTAAATGTATAAAATAGATAATATCTGAAAAGAAAGCCGTCATCGAAAATAAGTCGAGAAAAGGATGTGATTCGACGGAATCAACTCTCAGAGCACGAACGGGTCGGAGAGTGATAGAGAAAATTGAGACATTTTTGTATTGCCGACAAACAAAATATAATGGCGCAGAGTTTATCAAGAAGTACATTCCAACCTCAATGCGATTTAAGTATAAGAAACGATCTTGTAATAGCGACAAATAGTTATTAATAATAATACTGGTTGAAGCTCACAGAAGACATCCTTCTTCAGGCCAGTTTGATAGTTGCTTGTTTGCTGGCTCTTGCCGACCGATTGGAATGATCGCATGCGATGCACAGGCTCGCCAAGAATACGTCGTTAAGCGTTATGCGGACAAAGTAGCGATACCATGTCGTACTAGCGCAGGGAAGTTCACATTTCTCCCCCATAGCGTCTTGGCGGTAAAAATGGAAAGTTGTTCCTCGTTGATTTAATCAATCTATTCCAGCCCCTATTTTTTCCTCCCCGTTATGGCGTGAACACAAGTTATGGAGGGTGGTAGAGCAATTGTCTGCGGGGGAGAACTGTTCACGTTTCTCGCATTTTTCCCTCTCCAGCACTGTTTTAAGTAAAGCTCTATTTTTTTAAGATAAAATATAAAAATTGTCACGTTTTAAAAATTATGGGTGCGAATTATGAACATTTGGCAAGTTGCACTATGGGGAATAATTTCCTTGAAATGCTTCAGACTACAGGAGTCTATAGAAATCCACCCCAAGTGTATTGTGTTTGCATCTGATTCAGTCTCCGCATTCTCCCCAATTTGTTGATATTAACTTTATTCTTATGACTAGCGCGGGGATCCGTTAGGATGGTGCTCGCTACTTTACAACATTCACTCGTGAGTTGTAACAAATAAACAGTACTACGTAACGCTTTGCTAGTACTCTGCTGTCAAGGCTTGCATTTTACCCTCCATTCAAAGTTTTAGGCGTATCTGGCATAAAGCAACAATGAAGTACCGCTCGCATTCGAATCCAAAAGGTTTGCTGTTCCTCTTGCACCAATACACCAGTGCTTAAGAAGGTTATCTTTTAAAATCATTTTCTCGTCAATCTGCTTTGTAAGCAGCATTCATCTCCATTAATCACCGTTGCTATGTTCTCTAAGCTCTGAAGCATATTCAATTGAACAATTCAATACCCTTAGCGCTTGAAATCATTAAATGATGCCTGAGCTCGTAGTTCAAATATAGATCTAACACGGTGATGAGAGACATCATCTTATTTTCAGCAATAAGACGAATAGCAAGTTCTCACGTACGTGCGGTGGTAACACGGCAATGCTGAGAGCGTCTCATCTCGTCGAAGGTATAATTGTTTAATCGTCGGTTTCCTTGGTTGCCCTTCTAATTAACTCTCACTGTTCAATTACTTCGTCTCCATAAAGTCTGGTGCAAAAACTAACTGCCATTAATCGCCATCCATGACAATACCAAAGTTCCGATTGATAAATTATTGGTTTCAAGATACCAACTCAATCTACGTAAGTGAATTCAAGTGAACAGCGAAAACATAACAGAAAGGGCGCTGCGATATAGGAGTGGGGGGGGGGGGGCTTACTTCGTTAATAATTGCTTACTTGGAGAAACGGTTGACCAAGCAAACTAATGATTGATGGCCCTTGGTATCGTGTCTTGCTCTGTCTAATCTAAATAAATAAAGCCATTTCTGACGCCAGCGCTACCTAATTACTGATAGTAATCAGTATAGAGGTTACCTAAGGCAATCAGTCAAATTCTTTGATCTGAGTGTAACATTGTACCAAATTATTTGTGCAACCCTTCACTCAGTATAACGATACAAATACTGCGACCATGTATAATAGTGATTATAATTATTTTTATTATAAAAACAATAAAAGTAATAACCATATTGTGTTTGTGCGTGGTTATCTTTTTTTCATGTAACGCAGGGCAGTTTTTTAAACTGGTGTTTTGTTGTGTTTTGGTTTTGGTTCAATTTCATTAAATAATTCCTGTACGAGCAAATCGCAATTTTTGGTTCGACAAGCTATTCTCAAGGTTTCAGTTACCGGTTCAGGGGTTAGATTGGCCCTGTTAAGTGCCCAAGAGTCAAGCATCCCTGGTTGGAACCGAGTTTTCAGTTTCTTAGTCTCAAAATCGTTTGGTGTTAACCAGCAGTGAGATGAATATTGTGGCCGGCATTCTATCTCATAATGCAGCCCTACAAACGAGCTGTTACCCGATAGAAACTGGAGATAAACTGGAGATCGCAGGTTGGCGATTGCCAAATGGCAGTGGAGCATTACTTCAAGTACCTACCTAACCTTTCCGGCAATGAAAAGTCCAGACATACGCTGGTCCGTAATGGAATTTTGACTTTAGTTTTGCGGTCAGGGGGCGCATTTGGTTGGGAAGAGAGGGTCACGCACGGCTCCACCACAAGCACGGGCTAGATATACACATTTGTGTGAATTGGCTTCGTTATAGATAAGCTTCACGAATTATTTTTGCGTGGCCAATGGGCTAGCTTTACATAGGTGATAAGATTGAAAAAGAAAATAGAAAAATGAAATGAAAATACTGAATTGAGACTATCGGGGCCAAGACTAATTAGAAATGTGTTATTTAAAGATTGCCAGAATAAGTGGGAAATAAATGCATACTAGCCAATAGCTATAGCACAATATTAAGAACACAAACTGATCAATCGCTAAGTAAATCTTAGCATGGTCGAAGTGCACAAAAATTGTCCTCCAAAACATATTGAGACCTCGCTCAGAAAGGCTTTCTCCCCAAAATAATGACCTGTGCTATGAGCTATGTGACCCATGATCACAACAGAACACGTGACATCTTGGCCCAAGGGACTTCCGGTGCAATTTCTCGTTCAATTACACCAAACTGATTTATACAACTCTTGTGCCCATGTCATTATTAAATAATTAACGATTCGGAACAACGCCGAAAATTATCGATGAGCTTACCATGCATGCATATTGTTTATAAATAGTACAAGGAGGTCGGTCGGCCGTCGATCCTTCGGCCACTGAATTAAATAATGTTCCTCCTGCCCCACAGTGCGCAGAGCGCCGTTCTATACTATACATGCCGAGCGCCGATAAGGAAAATAAAAGAGTTTTACACTAATGGATCCACATCTCTCTTAAACTCTAACCTAGCTTTTTACTGCTGAAAAATTGCATTAGTATTAAATAGATACCCCGAGTGATGTATGATTATGTTATAAGAGTGTCCTATCTTTCATTTAAAACGCAAACAATGGACAATGTGACCACCGTTCCGTACATTTTGCGTTACTTTGTATCCATTTCTTTAACTCTGTCAAGGGATACTTGGTCATTCTGTCACCTACCCCTAAAAACAAAGTGTGCCCTTGCTCTAGTAGGTATGTTGTTCTGTAAGCCTCTCTAGGAGGGTGAAAGTGTTCGTCTGACCGTGGTCTGACAGCTCTAATACCACATAATGCAGCCGACCGGCTACTACCGTACGACAACAAACTTGCTCCACTGCTAAAGGGTGACATGTAAACGAACTAATTTGTGATAGCGAGGTAAACGAATATATGCTTGTTTAGCCAAACATAACAACGGATTTCCAATCGAGTGGTCCATTTTTAAAGGACAATCGGACAAAATGTCCCGTGCTCCATACATCATAAAAATCCTACTGAAACCAACCCATGCAAACTTTATTTGAATTGTTGAAACGAACGCTAAACTTTTTACTAAACCATTTTCGTAATTTTTCTTCGCTCGATGCCAGTGCCAGCATGTTATCTAGCGGTTGGTCATAACTCAGTGCATGGCTTTTGTCCTCTTCATTGCAATTAGTGATCGGAGCCAACGTTATCAGTGAAGCATAAAATACCACGCATTCACACTGTAGAATGTACAGCGTGTATTATTATTTTGATTGTGTTTTATATTTGAGCTGTACAGACAAATAACTAGAATTCGTTGCAATGCAATCGCAATTCGCGCCCGTAATGGGTACAACACCGCGGTATGTCCGCTCAATGAAACAAGATCTACTTTGATACAACAAAGGAAGCGGCTTGTTATTTTAAATATCAAGTGCGTTTTTTTTTATTTAAACCGTGACTTTTATTTATTTATTTGCAAGAAGAGTGATTCATTTTATGTGATACCATACCCAACAAAGTGGTTAGGAAAAAAAATGAGTAAGTCGCAAATACTATAGAATTGGAGAACGTGAAATGCCATAAAAAGGACCCCTGAGAAGCATAATTAAGCATTCGAGTTTTAATCATATTTTAAACGACATATCATGGCACTGATATTGTCTTGCCTCGAATATCCCATCGCAGTGAAACTCGAGGTAAAAGTCGAAACATTCCTCTGCAAATAGTATTCATAGAGTTGAAAAAATGAGGTGGAATTCGTTAAAACTAAAAATTCTGGCGCATATTTAGTATTTTTATGTTTGAAATGTTTGCAATAAAAAAGATACGTATTTCGCGCGACCGCTCTTTATGTTCGAAGAAGGTCCTTTAGACTATGAGATAACGTTAATGTTTTTTTTCTTCGCTCAATTTTTATGTAAGGAGATTGCAAATAAAATCCCTGTCGCATCCTCGTTCTCTGAACTAGGTGTGAAAAGAGGGCATCAGGAGCTGGCATATAGAAAATGTTTGACAATGAAGAACAATCAGCATTCAGCCACATCGAACATTACATTGAAAATGTGAGCGCTCAGGGGAGATAGAGTGCTTAACAAAGTGTGACCATTCGAAAGGTTACAATCTCATCCTTCAAGTTCAATCTATAATAGGAATAAACTATTTTCTCTACATTTTCGCTGAGAAATATTACCCTTTGCTAATCTCCTCAAAATACCTTCAAAAAATTCCAATTATTCATAACTTTGAAATGATTATTAATAGGGATAAAGCTTTATATTAAAAAACCAACGTTATCGAGGAAATACAGGCGGTTCGACACAATCGAACTTGATATAAAAGATATTTTGTGCATGTGCTTGAATGACTCACTTCAATTGTTGTCGAAGAGATTATGTATGTATTAATTCTGCGCTGGTGGACAAAGATTGAGCGAGTTATTGTCACGATACTAAATATCTCGACTCACAGCTTCATATTTGCTCTCTCGCCTGCGTCTCATCAAGAAACTGATGAACCGTTAACTGACAAGTCAATACTCATAATCTTTACTCATACTCCTAAACTCATCCTCTATACTCATACTCTATACTCATACTCTATACTCATACTCTATACTCATAGTCTAATCAAACCAACCCAACTCAAATGCATGCGTGTAAAACACAATCATCATAGAATATAAAATGAATTACAGAAAAACGTATTAATTTTAATAATTACATTCGTAAACGCTCTATTCTAATTTACGATCAGTCTGCTTAGTGATTAGGCGTGGTAAAGTAAGCGGTCTTGTTTTCCAGCAATTGTACCTCTATTTTAAACCCCGAAATGAGTAAGATATTTTTAGACAAGAAACCCCCTGCTTCAATTTTCGGCACGCTTTTTCCGCACGAGGCTGAGATTAACAAACGTATAACCATTCCCTCTTTTTATATCCTTCGAGCAAAGAAGCCAAATGAAATTTAGAATTTTTATGGTCATTCAGAAAGAAGCTCGTGATGAGCTCTAAACAAACTTCTAAGAAATAAGGTAGGTTATGGCTAAAGTCGTATATGATATTACAGCAGCACGAGACAATTCATACGCTTCATTCAACTGTTGCTACTCTTCTCGAATACAAAACTTCCGAAAAATCGGAACGTGAAGGTGAAAGGGAACACAATCATAGCATAAATCACACTCCTTAGGCATAGAGTGATTGCTCATCGGAAGACTTACTCGTTGTGCAAAAAGCTCAGAGTTCATCCCGATATATCTTGAAACGCAGCAATTATTGTATATGCACTAAGCACATATTTTTGACATTGCCCATCACTGGAGTCGAGACTGTACAAACACGAGATACTATGACAGCCAGAATATAGTTTTAAGACGTACCACTACAAGAAAAAGTAACGTACGGTGGCATCCCTGAAAGCGTTATTTTGAACTCAATTCCAAAATTGTAGCTATATATGATAAGGTGTATATTTTAGCAATTGAATGTGCACGAACGTAGAAGTATACTAGCCAATTAGACTTTTAATATGACTGAGTGGGTGGACTTTATTCCGTTACACAGAGATTTTATTGATAGGCCTTATGTTTGATGCGTTCTCCTTTGACCTTTGAAGGAACCCGTGTTAAATTTGGAATGTGATCATTGATTGGCCATGAAATTAAAAATATACGTAATGCGAAAGCATTCCACCCAGCCTACAATATTGCATATTTTGACATTTTACACTGTGCATTTCGCGAATCGAGCAGAAGGAGATTACACAAAACCTATTTCAAAAGGATTCCTTTGCGAATTTTTTGATTAAAATCGCAGCCCTTTATACAATTTATAGCTCAAATTTAAAGATCACAGTGGATGGAATCGGATCAACTTTTCTGTATATTAAAGCGCGTGTGGCAACTCTTTGGCTTTGGGTGCAGATATGGATAGTGAAAAAAGAAGTGCCTTGTTATTACACGCCGATTGGAAATTGCAATCCATTTCATGTTGCAATGAATCATTCTCTACTCGCCATTCGTTGTAACAAGTTATACGCAATGAAAAGAAAGCATTCCTCTTACCTTTTCGATGGTGGATCAATGCAGAGACTCGGTTGTTTCCCAACTGCGAGATGATCGCATTGCTCCGACTCCAACGAACAACAACCAAATCGCTTCCCTTCAGGCTTCAGAGTCACGTAATGTCAATGCCTGCCCTTCGTCTGCCACTGCCTCTGCCCCTGCCCCCTCTGTTTAGTACTGTCCGTTGCAGATAGGTAGTTGAACAGTCAAAGTTATCCATGAATCCTAACTGCGGTCAGCATATTATTGTGGCACTACCCTAGCCCCCGTAGTGATGTGAATCTAGAAACGACCCTTACTTTGGCATACACAAATGGGATTTTAGTGTTTGCATAAATCCTACACACCGTCGTTTATTTCTTCTAATAGCAAAGAAAAAGTTTACAAGTACCTTACGCATAAAATTTCTCGTTTATTAAATTTTTACAGTTGAGATCGGTTATCTTTCTATGTTTGGTTCAGTGCATTATTCACACACGTAATTACAACAACACATTCATACTCCATGTTTTCAAAGCTCATTGAAATCAACGTTATACTAAAAACAATAGCACCATGTATCATCTCTTCCACTCCGGTTCTTTCTATACATTTTAAATAACTATTTATACATAAGGATAGCCTAAAAGTATTTACAGTACAATGTTACATCATATACAAAAATAAATAAGTTATCATTGTGTGATAAGGGAGGTGAATGTTCATCTCCAGACCAGAAAGAAGCTAATTGCAATCAGCAGAGGAACCTGCCCCGAATTGCGACATATTCTGCCGCAAGCGTGGTTAAGTCGCGACGATTCATGCACACCCACGCTGCTAGAACTTTTCCTCTCATCACTTTCATCCGTTTCCACTACATTCTCCCCCTCTTCTTCGTCCTCCTCTCCTTCTAACACTAGATCATCATGTCCCCCTTCTCCCGGCTTCTTCCTTCGTCTTGGTTTTTTCCACCGGTTGTTGGGGCATGTATCCCGTACCTGGTAGACTTTACTGATATTGGGATAAAATGCCTCGACATTTTCCAACCCCTGGAACGAAATCCAAAGAAAAATGAAGTAGATAGCATTTAGTATACGGCACATATGTAAGCAGGAAGCGAACACTATAAGGACCATCACGCTACATGATGGTATAAAATCTCGAAAAAAGTTTTATAAAAACGATCGATATCTCGCAAGCATCTCAGACACGAAGCGAATATATTACTTACCGGTAATTGTTTTGGCTCCTTGCCCCAACAAAGGGGTTTGAAACTACCCTTATGCGTTGCATCCTGAAAGCTCTGGAAGTTATGTTCCCAGTCGTATGTGACCAGCCGCGTTTCCAGAGTCATATCCGATAACTCGGGAGGCAACTTGATCTTTACTGGACTCGATTCCCTAAGATAGATCAATTACGTTAGATGTGATGAGATGGCATAAGGGGGGATTTATTTGTGATTAACTCCTTATCACTTACGGCCATAGCTCCTGAATGCCGAGCGAGTGCAGGACGGTGGGCAGTGAAGGGAGGCTGTGGCACAGCGACAAGTTGATCCTTGGGTAATACAAGCCGTACACGAGACACTTCTCCTCGCGGGTAGTCAGCCCTCCCAGCGTGATCGTGGTCCGCTCCTCGCTGTCGTAGACGCACTCAGCGATCAGGTGGTCACCCTAGACACGAAGGGATGAAAACAATTACTTTCTCCCAACTTGCTAAGATGGGAATTTTCATTTGGCGTTGAAGCATTAGTGAACAGGAATTGCCAATGGGTATATCAATGTTCACACTAATTTGATGTATGTCGTTAACAGGAATGCACAAGGAAAGTACGTATTAGAGGCGAAGGAAATATGGGCAGTAGGAAAGAGAAAATGATTTGTTAAAGAAAATACTATGTATATACTATATACTATATATTGGCATATATATTGAATCGTAAGTCAGCAGAATTAAAGTAATTTCATAGGAGGCTGTAAGGTTGGGGTTATTTCCGGGATCTTATCTTTTCTACGCCCCACAAAATTGCGTTCTCGCCCTGTCTCTGAAATATAATGGAACGGCCTTTTTGTTTCGCCTATTGAAGCAATCTGGGGAGTGGTTTATACGAGTTGGATAAGATCTTTAATCCGAAAGTCACCCATTCCCCGCGTTCAACATCAAATTAAATGCCAAGTTATGATCCTATAAAAGGCAAATATGTACCACATTGAAAAACTTTCGCACTTTTCCCGTTGTTCTGAAATATTATGCAGAGGAAAATGTTCAAGTTTTAAGTTGACGTGAATAAATTGCTTGAGCTTACCGGTAACACTCTAGCCGGCTTCAGCAGCTGTCTGTTTTCCTGGTAGTTGAAGTCGTAGTTATTGTCGACGGCGATCGGTGTCAACTCTTCTCCGTCGCGTATTTGCCGCAGTCTAATTTTCCTGCCGATCAGGTGAGTGTGGAGGACGACGCTGAAGATGTTGATGCCCTTCGCCGGAAGTGTCTGCCTGGTGCAGTCAGCGATGCAGTGCCCTTCAGACACTACCTGGGCTTGTCCAGGAGGGATGATGTGTCTCCAATTGGGATCCAAGCCCACGGAGAGGACACCAGCATCGTGTTGCCGAAGATTCTTTGTGTAGAAGATGCGAATCCCCGAGCTGTCCACGATATCGACGTGTTGCATTCCTGGGTTGTTGTAGTGCGTCTCCAGCATGTAGAAGGAGGCTGGCTCCAGCGGGTAGCCGGCCTCGGGAGGGAGGCTAAAGCCCTGTACACGAAGATATTTCTTAGTCCCATGTCAGAAATATGAATTTCTACAATTTTGAAAGTGCCGTTGGTTGATCATTCGCCAAACTGAAATCAAAGCCTTGCAAATTGGCATGCAAATGAATCAATGTATTATGGGAATAAATATTGTGTCTCGTCGTTTTGGTTATCCGAGTATCCGAGTCTAGTTCTATACACAAGAGATGAAATTTGCCTAGTTTATTTGAGTTGGAAATGCCTTCATCCGAATTTGAAATGCAGCTGAATAAATTGAAATGTTTGTTCCCCAAATTAATTACATCGCTTAATTGTATTTGAATGTTGTACCATTGCTTATGTACCAGCGTAAACTTGATAACCGTATCATCGTGATATTATTCTCCCACGTCATCTGTCTTACGGAAATGTGTTGAGGAACTGCAACATGATTTTTATTGAAATGATCGTCGTAAAGCAAATTAGCTCAAGGCGATTTCACAGAGAGCTCAACTAGAGGAGAGCGGAAACAGAACCGCTCTAAAGGCACGTCCAATCTCGTGGTTTTTTGATAATTAATTTGAAACGTACGCCCGTTCAGTCAAGACTGTGTCTAAGAGTCGGCGTAGTCTTGATATCAAATTCAACGCGCACTGAAGGATTAAGCTCATTTTCTTTCGACCAGAAATAGGTGTATCCTGGATGCAGCTCGTGAAATCTTTGCAGCTATAGACGAACATCCTAATGAAATCGTTTGATTAGCAGCCTCGTCTTATTTTGGGTCGTTATGGATTTTTTTAACACTGCGGATACGCAATTGATTCCGATTTGATTCCCTCTCTTCGCTCAGCTACCAGTTTATTCGGTAAGATTATCGTTCCTCGCACACCAACATTTCCTCGCAGGCTCGCACACCAACATTTCCTCGCACACCAACATTTCCCCAGCTTGCTATGGTATTAGTACTCGTCTGTGGAGTGGGAAAGAAAAGTCAAGATTCCCGGAGAAAAGTCCCATTTCCCAACATTACCGAAAAAGGGGAACATCAAAAAGTAACGCAGCGCCTTTCTTTAAACAAGAAGAAAGTAGTGTGAAATTGAGCATGCAATGCGATGCGATGCGATGCGATGCGACGCGACGCGATGCGATGCTATGCGATGCGATTCAACGACAAAATGATCGCATGACTAAATACAAGAAAGGGCTTTTATCTCTTTCCATTTCATCACGAGGAAGTCGTTACATCTTTCACATTATCTTCAAGACAGAGTGCCGTCTCGTTCACTAATAAGCGATTTATTAATTTTGATACATTTCTGGGCCCATTGAAGTTGGTGCGGACCAGTAATCTAGGTCGAGCCATTATGTCACAGCCACACGACAAGTTTGCCGCCACTTTCAGGATGGAAAAATTTCTCGGCAAAATTAGAAACGTCATTATCTTCTCTATCATCACTACCTTCTCTCTATAATTCGGTATTTCGCTTAAAACATTAATTGTCCTAGTCTCCTGAGCGTAATCTTCGCCATCATAATTTAAAACTTTTTAAAAAGTGTAAAGTTGTAGTGATTTTGAGACGATAAAAAAGATTTATCATTCCCATTTCACAGTAGCACGGCAAATGAAATTCTCTCGCAGCAGTACGTACCATGATCATCGCAACATACTTATTTCCAGGATGTTATGAATTTTCTCAAAACTTTGAACATTTAAGCATACGCTTCGCAATCGCATTGAATCATTTATTCGAGCACTCAGCTTTAAAACTGTGCTTGCAATTCCGTATTACGTGAAAGTCGTTTTGCTTCGCATAGCGAATAGTGATATACAAAGCATTTGAATAAATAGACAATATTTACGCCGAGGAATTACGGCAATACATGGCTGGCACAGTTTACTTTAAGCTCATTTTCCCTAAGCTTTCGGTATTCGCTCGCGATACTATTAGTCTTGGTCCTCCAAATTTAGCCTGGAATATTTGTGGTTTAACAATTTACCAAACGACGCCGTATTAGGGGTAATCATGCTCGACACAAATCCTGCTTTACGAGGGATGTTGAATGGTTGCATCAACTATGTGGTTTGGCACGTTTGGCACTACTGCAGCCTTTGCCTACGATGGCTCACCGCCGATTATCTAGAGTTACCAGTGTTACCTATGTGCCTGTATGCGTTCCCCACCAATACAGCCTCTACAGCCTCTACAGCCTCTACAGCCTCTACAGCCTCCCATCCTATCTGCAGCCAACTAGCAAGGTAATCCTCTATCATCACATCCATGTATGGCCACACATTTCACTGGCACAGCTTTTTTCGTCAACAATATCAACGAAATATTTCTTTGTCGCATCTCAAACTTACTATTTCAAACGACATGTCATGGTTTCTGCCTTTTTTACAAACAACACCATGCAGACGTGAGATAGGAAAACATAAAAAGTGAAGTATATTTTGCCCTTGTTGTAGTCTTTTGAGGAAGAAATCGGATTACTTTTTGCATTATTCGTTTTGCTAGATTTACTAGAGGCAAAGGTTCTCGACTCTCACCATACCTTTCCCATTTGGTATAGCTGTTAAATGAGTTTCGTAAAATATTCAATAAACTCTCCATGTCTCTGACTCGCGTTTAGGTATAAAGGTATAATATTTAAAGAATAATAGTTTTGTGATTTTCCTTTGAGTTGGCAGTATCTAGATGCGCGCGAAGCAGCAATATTCTATCTGATAAATTACTCTGTAGCGTGCTATATAGTGTATATAGCTAGAGGAAGGAAGCTCCAGTGTACAGTATAATATAGAGTACAGTGTACGCATATATCCTGTTTTCAACCCTACCGATTGTGGTCATTGAGGGTAAAAGCTGTAAGCCGGTTGGTAATATTAATATCAAGCATCGGTCGAATCGGTCAAAGCAATAAATATAATACCTACATTGAAGCCGCATTTCTCGTATGCAAATGTTAATACGCTGTAAACGCGGGTCAGATTTTGTCGTTGCTCATGTCGCCATCGGTATTCGGTAGTAAAATACTTGGTTTCAATCGGCTTATATTACGTTCAAAATATACCAAAGCCTGCCTTATATTTTATAAGAAATGTAAAGAACATCGATGTAAATTTTGTAGTGACAGAAATGATGCAGATGCCTGGGCAGGTTGACACTGTGACGTGATGACGTAGTGACGTGTCACGGTGGCGTCTGACGCTGGGTGGAAAATGGTGAAAATGGTGAAAATGAACATTGTCAAGTCGGCAACTCGGAGTGGTACGGTATACGCAGACATAATTCGACGTGCGAAACATTTTGTTTGCCTTCGAAGCGCAAGAGCTTTTTTTATCATCCTAGGGACAAAATGTCACATTTTCAATCCTGATTGAAATTCGGTGATAAAATGTACCGAAACCAACATATAGTCTACGTAATAACAACAGTGCATGCACACACAAAGCACAGACGGTGGCGTAGGTGTCGAGTTGGGTCGTTTCTTTCAAAATCGAATTAATTGTCTACATAACATTTTCAGAGTAATTAAAAAAATGTAGCATAGGCTGTCGTGTTGAATCAAAAAGAAACGCCAATTAAAACTTTTCCCATTTACATGAAAAGCATTCGTGTAGCCAATTGTCGAAAGTACACACTGAATAATAATAAAAGCAAGCTTGTGCTAGGATTGTTGCTAGGATTGTTGCTAGGATTGTTGCTAGGATTGTTCCTATTAGTTCCTACCTCCGAGCCTTGGTTCCAAGCGACGACGATGGTGTTGCAGAGACCGAATGGGCTGTTTGGCTGTATACAGGCTTGCCCTCCGTCGCCCAAAAATTCATCCAACTCGTCACTTCCCCCACTTCCCCCACGGCACTCGTACAAGATGATGTGGTTCAAATAGGGAGCATTTCCTTCTTCTACCAACGGCGAGTACTGGGAAAACAAAGAAAAAGCATCCTTCATTAAAAAAGTAGGCTAGATTTTGGTTGTATATTGAATTGACTAATTCACCAGTCATACTTTACGAAGGGAGACATATTAATCCTCTCGGATTTTATTCGCATTTAGACCCCGTCAGACATGGATCCCTTCAAAGGCTAACCCCTTAATTCTCATCATCCCCTTGTAGCTTCTATCCTGGCTCCCACTCTTATTTCGTCTTGAACTAAGTAATTCTCTAGACTTAGAGCGGACCTTTGTTTCTTCGTGACCGTTATTCTAAGAGACAAAGATTAAGAAGCGAAAAGCCTACAGAGAAATGGGAACTATTAATTTCGTTTAAATATAATGTACAAGAAGCAGTAAGTACTTACTCTAATCATGTGCTGCTTCTGCTTTAAGTTATCAGGCAGTCGGAATATCCGACACCAATAAACAGTATCTTCCAGTGCCGGCAGTGACACCTAAAACAAAAATTTTGTCACTTTGCGATAATATACAAACTAACCCCTAATCTAACTGCGCCAAACATTTGTACCAACTTCCAAGATAGAAATTAAGATAACATTACACATGCACAATATGTCAGGTGTCTTGTACTATAATGTATCGCAATGAACAACCGGAGGATGTTCTAACGATTCGGCTGAACTATTACGTAGAAAGGGGCTTTCAGGGGCTCCCCTATCTACTTGGCTAACGCTCGCAAAGATGTTATAGGTTGCAGCAGGTCTTGGGCACACGTGCTTCCGAGGTGTATGAAGTAATAAGACAAATTGGCCATAATTCCTGGCAGGCACGGGCGGCAAATAGCAATATCAACCACCAAGTTAGTTTGAACAGGCCCAGCCAGCGTTAAGCGGCAGAGAACGTGAACAAAGGCAGCTCTACCGCCTTGTCGAGTCCGCCAGAGCAAGCGGCATGCAAACTTCCTTAAGGATTCCACAACTCTAATATTAAGGGATGAACTCATTTAAAATGGACATGGCCCACAAACGGTTAATTCTATTCCCCAAAGTGGAATATTGCATGTCGCTAGACAATATTGGGGACCAACCGCTAACCTCTCTTCACCGATAAGAATACGTATATATAGCGGGCGGCTCTGTTCTGTACGCTGCCCCCACTGCCCCTATCCGTCGCGAGTAATCGCACAATCACTATTCTATTATACTCAGCTCGTGGTCGCTACCAGCTTCTAAATAACTTATTTTGTAACGTTTTCTTTGGAATGGGTTTATGTTATAACACTCTCGATTGTTTCCTATTCCCAAAAAAGAATCGCCAAAATATTTCAATGATAATCAAGCTTCTCGGCAATTTTCTAAGTTCTAACTGCCTGTTCAAATTGACCGTATTGAGGGCGATCTATTGGTTGGATAACAGCTATTTCTTGGCTTGATACTTTGCTATGCGTGGCTCCAGCTTGCGTGGCTTCGAACTAGGAATGGCACGGGTCAATCAAAACATGCTTAAATCTTTCTTCTACACACGAATGTTATCCACGAACGTTACACCGATCTAACGCACTGATGAAGACAACAAAAGTGGCCAATTCTCAGGAAAATATCTTCAATAGTATGGCATGGTGTATAAGTATCACTATTCTCTATAGGTCATGCTAATGTGAAATCATTTGGGTGAAAAACACGATAAATTTCCCCGAATGATGCTGAAAGTTGTTCTTGTGACGGTGTCGCAGATGGATAATTTGGCTACATATTGTGGGAACATAACCACCTGTAAACAAAAAATTGTCTGTTCGCAGCACAAAAAAAATCGCATTGTTATATATTATCCGACGACAAGACTAAGTAGCGAAGAATTTAGATATATATATATACCGAAAATGGGGAACGGAAGGTGACACTGACATTTATTAAATTTAATACAGGCATTTTCTTGCTTCCGGAAAATACCTACGAAACCATTAACCTGTATTCTATATTTTACTAGCCAAGTAATAAAATAGCACTTGGCGTTTGGGAAGCCTTTAATCATTTCTGTATAGTGAAGAATTCTCTTGCATCTTAACTTACCTGACATAAGGCAAGGTATTCCCTCTCGCTTGATTAATAATCTCCCAACTTTGCACATAAATTAAATTACGAATTATAAATTGGACAGCGCGTTAGTAAATCAACATAAGTCATGCTATAGCCATGCACAATGCACAGCGTCCGGTGTGGGGGTGTGCGGGTGTGCGGGTGTGCGGATGAGTGGGTGTGTGCAGGGTGTCTTATTCTTGTCCATTGCAAAAATAGAAATTATTGCCTAGAAATTCTCCGATATTTTTACACCTATAGTTTACCTGCCATCATTTTATGATAAAAATGGTGTAATATAGAAACAATAAAAAAGAGAGAAGATATGGGGAGGAAAAATATAAAATGACATGCAAGCATTTCATGAACATTATCTGGCGTTTGCTTTATAATGATATATTCAGATAGGTTTGATTTTATTGCTGAATTCTCAGATCCGAGTAAAAGTATGAGTTATGTCATGTGTATTCTCATGACAATAGCCAATCAGTTGCGGAAAATGCAATTTGAGATCGGGGCTTCTCATTAATCCATAGAGTAAATTTGTTTCTCGTTTTCATGTTGCTATGTGAACCCTGGCAACACGTGAGATGCTTTGTATGGCAGTTTCACAGACCTGTGAATTGGTGACATCCCAGACGCGGGTGTCTTGAGGTGGCAGCTGGGCAGCCGGGGGGCTTTCCATCACGTAGAGGCTGCGAGAGCCCCTCTGAAGGGGCCCGTGATAGAGCAAGGAGCCCGTCGTGCCACTTGCAGCTGGGTCCGCAGCGTGGTACGCCCACAGCACTCGCATTGTGTCGTTCTGCAATCCATCACAAACGAAAACAAACGCTGTTAATGCATTGAAGAAAATGAATATTTATTGGCCTCTCTAATATTGGTGTCAATGATGAAGGGATGAGGATTTAAGAAATCAAATAACACGCTTCTATACCACACCGGTCACTTACATTCAGAAAAATTACATAACAAAAGATTTCGTCAAATTCGTTCATCCGATTGGCTTGAGAAAAAGTATGCATGAAGACATTTCTTCAAAGGAAGTGCCAATCAAGACAATGAAGGATTCGCTTCATTCATCAATAAAAAAAGTCATTGCATATCAATTTTAGAAGCTAGAATGCCTAGGCGTCGGCTTGGATCAAACGCTTCAATTACTGGCTATCTTGATGACGTATCTTTCGTGCAAGACATTCAAGCCCATAGTAATGAGTTTTTCTACGGCTCACAGACTATGCATGGCAGTGCATGGGCCAGGGCCACTCCACGGCATAAGTTTTATTGAAGTACCAAACTTGTAACTTGTAACTTGCAACTTGTAAGATAGTACGTTATGTCCCGGCCACAAAGCTTTTTCGACGAGAGATAAATACAGTTGTTTTGACATTCTGGTAGTCATTTTGGTGGAATAAATTACTTGAAAATGATATTATGCTCAGGCCTCGGGCAATTTAGTTGTGGGATGACGATGGCGTCGCAAATTATGTTCAGCGATGGACCTATACGTTTTTAAATTATATTATAAGGCTTGTAGCCGAGCCATTTCAAAGAATTCATGTGCCACGATTGGCCATGAGATCTGATGCTTGAAAAGGCGGCCAAGCGTCCAATATCGCGAACTACTAATTACTAATTACGAAATTCTAGTATTTGCAATTGGAGCAAACAAGAGCATTAACTAAGCAACGGCGTAGTCACCAGTCTAACGATTCCAGCTAGGGGAGATATAATTAAATCTCTTGGCACAAATCATAAGGCAGTGCTGTCAGATCATCAGATCGAAAAGAATCCTCGCTCCCTTTACCTTTATCCTGAGTGAGATTCAGATCTGCGATGCAGCCTAACCGTGCATAACTCAAAACGAAAGAAAATCAAGCGCAGCACAGTGAAAACTGAGCTGGGAAATGGTGAGCAGTGAACACTAGTTAAGATTGGAGTCACGTCTTTGCATTGACAGTTCGTTGGTAGGAGGATGCCGTAGGGAGATGATTGGTATGCTTGACTAGACACACTCGACGCGATACTGCCAAGAAAGATGCCGAAGCCACTGCCGCCGAACCATATTCTGGTGAAAAGTGCAAGCAGACTTACAGACAAGTTGGCATACTGACTTGCCGTGGCGACAGCTTGACTTATTCCTAACTTCTTTCTAATGGACCCGGTACTTTTTTTTTCATCCCTCTTTTCCACAACAAGCTTTACTTGTGTAGATCTCAATAAAGAGGTATAACAATTAGTCTGGGTCCAAACTTTAGTAGGAAATCTGCTATGAAATAGCCCAGTCTCAAAATCACAATGTATAATGATGCAACGAAATAAATAAGAGGTAAAGGAGAAATCTTATTCATTTTCATGAATGTATATGTACAGCAGGATACCTGCGAATGTCGCTGCACTCTGTTCCACCCGGCGAGAATGAAATGAGAATTGCCCAAGACTCGCAAGCCATCTTGATTGTAGGTAGCTTTCCTCTTTCCCTTAAGTGCCTACTTTCTGATGCAAGTTACGGGGGTGGGTGCTCGTTAGCTCTGGTATACTGTCACATCAACAACCATGCAACCAGGCTGGTAGTATTCCACTTTCATACACATCGTTCATGCACATCTATGCAGTCTCGGCTCGTAGAAGTTAGTTTCTTGCTCCACTTCACAATCCTCCTCAGACTAGCTGAACTTGATTCACGATAAGTACCGTCGCCGAAACCATTTATACCTATAGGTACTATACTACCCTACCACCTATTACCAAAGAAATTTGCTCAAGAACAATTTTAGAAAGCACCTTCCGTGGTCTTATCAGTCGCGTTAAATAAAAGCAATTTAGTTTGGGCCCGGTGACCATTGTAGGTTTCACGATGGCAAGGGTGAAAATAGCCTGCTAAAACTATTAAGATGGTATCAGTTTCAAGCAACTGTTGTTCTATTTGATCCTTATATGAGGGTTAACCCGTACCTCTCACGCAATTCACGAGCACAGACGGTGATACTACGAAGATTGACCCACTAAGGGCACCAAGATTAAAAAGATTTACACTGAAAATAGGCCTATTATTGGGTCATTAACGGAATACGAAGGAACCAGTAGTAAACCTATCCTATGAGCGTGGGATATCCGTAAAAGAGTTAACTCTTTTCTCTGTAGTGCAGGCGATGTCAGCAAACGAGTGTATCTCAGATGTTTGATGTCGTATGCATTGATGTCGTATGCTCAACAAGACAGTGTTGCAGATCCAGTTGTGTCTTTAAAAACAGTCTTTCGATGTTTGAAATAATTTTTTTATCTATTTCTTACCGTAATGCGAATGTCTCGGTCGTCGCAAGTATTGAGCAGTCGGCGGAATCTCAGGACAGTGTGTGTGCCATTCTCGTAGCCCAGGAGCAGCTCGTAGTCCTGGCTGGGGTCCACTTTGGGCTCCTCGCGCCCTTCAGTATAGCGGTCCTGAAAGTAACAAAAACAAGGCCGTAAGGGATTTGGAAATTAACCAGGCAAGAATCTCTATCCGCATGATACACTTCTAAAGCAGGCCATAACTGGATCCACTTAGATCTGTTACAATTAGTGAAGCGAGAAAATAACACAAAACTTTGTTTGAAGTTAAAGCGTTGCAAAACCTCATCTCTCGGATAAAGTAGAACAATAATTTATTGCTGGAGTCAAAAAGTAAGAAATAAATAAGCAATCACTCGGTGGTTTGGTTTGCTCTTTACTTGTTCGCGTCTAAGAAGAAGCGAGCTGGGCATGGTAAGTTACTGGGAGTGTCTGTACGACACCCTTGCATGCTCTCAACTGGCTAATTACAATGCCCGAGATGCTACCAGCCATACAGAAGCTCAGATTAAGATGATGGAATTTTTTAATTAGAGCTTCGAACATAAACATTTTTCATGGTGGACCAAAATGATGTGGGCTGGATCATGATGCATCGATATTTTGGTGGTAGCTACACTTTTTTATATGAGAGCTTTGAGCGCCTAATGAAACTTTCATCCTTCCTGTACCTTACAGCAATGATGGATGGATTTATATTAAAGAGCACACTCTTGCAATAGAGAACATCCGAGTTTCCCTGCGTATAGTTATATACCACATCCCAGCTACCAGCTACCAGCTACCAGCTATACCAGCTACCAGCTACCAGCTACCAGCTATACCAGCTACCAGCTACCAGCGGCCTATACTCCTTTACTTCACGCATAAACCAAAAGAATGGCGTTAGAAGCTCAGTTATTGAAAACCAATATTTTTACACATAAAAGCTTTACTTCCTTGAAACCTTCTAGTACAGTTATAGTATTTTAACTCTGCTGACAGATGTGCAATTTTCATTCTTTCCTACGTTTGTTATCTATAGAACTCAAGTTTTCACCAATAATTCCCATATAAATAAACTAAACTTGCATAATGTCTCCTTTTTTGCTGATCGATATTCCAGTGTCTCGCTCAGCATTTTGAAAACATTATGAGATGACTTGTGCGATGCAGGCTCCATGCTGTATACAGGCACAGTGCCAAAGAGGAATTCCACATTTCAATGACGGAAAAAGTGAGTGAACCCACTTTGCCTTGCATGTGGTCATCCCTATCTCGTAGCTTCTATCCCGTAGCTTCTATCCTGTAGCTTCTATCCTGTAGCTTCTATCCTGTAGCTTCTATTCTGTAGCTTCTATTCTGTAGCTTCTATCCTGTAGCTTCTATCCTGTAGCTTCTATCCTGTAGCTTCTATTCAGTAGCTTCTATTCAGTAGCTTCTATCCTGTAGCTTCTATCCTGTAGCTTCTATCCTGTAGCTTCTATCCTGTAGCTTCTATCCTGTAGCTTCTATCCTGTAGCTTCTATCCTGTAGCTTCTATCCTGTAGCTTCTATCCTGTAGCTTCTATCCTGTAGCTTCTATCCCGTAGCTTCTAGCTTCTATTCAGCCTGTAGCTTCTATTCCGTAGCTTATATTCCGTAGCTTATATTCCGTAGCGGTTTATATTCCTTTCCGAAGATGTCGTATACGTGCAGAACCATATGCACCAACGCAAAGCTCGAAATTAAATTAATAATGTAAGAGACCGAGAACTCTTGAATGCGTATCTCTCGTACCTATCTACCTGAGGTTAGCCGCATTTGAAAGAAAGTCTCGCATAACTAAGTTCAAGATTAATTAGGAAGGACCGCTAAATCATGCCAAGATCGCTCCAGGGTATCGAAAACAGTATTTCAATAATAGGATGTCCAAGACGTAAATGTGTGGAGCGCGTCCGTATAACCATGAAACTAGGAACAATGAAACAGTGTCAATTGTAATAAAGAATAAAGCATACAGCATGAAGCATAAAGCATGACGATGATAAAATACGTGTGTTAAGGTGGAAGGAGCGTATACGGCCAGGGTTATCGCGGCATTGGATCTTCTCATTTATTTATTATAGTATTTTATATCGAGATGCTCGTTCTCACTGACAAACTCTACAGCATTCGCAATCGCATTCGCATATTTTATGCTAAGTTTTATTATATTAGTATAGCCTTTGGTATAGCTTTAGTTTGTGCCCAATGATATGAAGAATATGCCACGTCTGAGGTTTGAAAGTATGTTGCATGTAAATCGTCATGTGATACGATTCGCATTGTTAGTGCTTGAAAAATGTCGCATACAAATTACAATAGAGAGATGAAGGAAAGAATTAAATCATTGCTAGAAGAAAAAGTGATTTGCGGCAGTCTTTTATAATGGAAGATATTCTCCTCCCTTGCTTCAGCATGCACGCTAGATAAATTATTAGTATTAGTATTATTATATACAACTCGTTATGATAATTAGAAGCATATGAATCTCTCTGACTGGATTCAAATGCTCGTTTATTTCTCAAACCAAATAAATAAAACGCGGATGAAAAATTAATTCGTGTACGCAGATTCGAAGAAAAAAAAACAACATGAAAGCATGTGTTTTGACAATTAAAATTAATTTAAATACTTGTTTCGAATGACGATCTTGTTGATCTGGTGTCAGGTGCGATGGACCATCAGCGTCCCATCAGTGTCACAGAGTCACAGATCCCACGCATGTGTCCCATGACTGACTCATGAGTGAACTACACACAATAGGATATATGATATGGTAATTGATTGGACCTATCCTCTTCAAAGGAGCCGGTAACATCGCTCATAATATCGTTTAATATTTAGACGCCCGTAGCTTGTCTCGTAGCGCGACTTAGACTCTGCTTACAAGCATATTTTGTCATGATGTGTCTTGAACAAGTTTTCGTGACTTTTTAGCTTTTATTGCTCTGTTGCACTATAAAATATAATGCTTTTACGTTTATACCTTTGACTTGAACTACACATTCGTCAATCCCATTTATTCCACACCCTAAAATTTATTTGTTGCCAACAATGATTGTGAAAATAAAATAAGCGGGTGCTATAAAATGTATTTATGATGTCGTTAGTGAAAATGTATTGACTAAAAAAGACGGCACCTCCACCTCAATTCACCAACTTCCACGTTTCTTGTCCCAGTTTAGGAAGTATCCGACTTGTAAGTTTTAATAATAACGCTCTCCTCATACAATGGTTCCATTCAACCGAATCTTAAAGTCTGCCAGCCAAGATATAAATTCTCTCTGTTAAGATCTCGACTCTCGTTTTTCTCCTCGATTATGACCCGCATTGTATACCATTCGTCCATTTTCTCATATATTTCTATATTTGTTACGCATGTAGATAATAAAATATAGGGTAATACGATATTGCGCCCCCGAGGGTGAGCCTTTTATTTGCCGAACAGCAATGCATAATCCACTTTTTGCCCATTTTATCAGATGGCAACGCAAGACGCAAGACGCCAAACGCAAAACGCATGGGGCATTTGCAATCTTATATTGGCGAAGGGCCAGTCTCAACGTTATAACTGAAAAGTATCGACGTATTTCATATTAAATATTTTGTTGATGTCATGACTTTCCTTTTTTATTACATCGTTTGTCATTGAAAGGGCAACTCGGTGTTATAACGTTTTATATTTCAGCCATCTCAAATTGATGAAACCATGAGATCAAGGAAAGCCATTTTGTGATTTGTGGAGGACAGGATACTTCCCGAACCATCGTCATGGTTAACAGAGTTCAAACGCACACTATTTTGTGTCTAGGGGACGCACACAAGCTTTCATTGTGAATAATTAAACGTTAGACAAGCAAGCAACTACGGGAAAGCTAATCATGAATCAAATTTCGGGTACATGTTCTCGGGAAAATGATTGACTCATCTCATCCATCCAGCATCTTCGCAGCTTCATCCCTGCCTTGACTCTGATGTAAAGCATAAAGCAGCAAAGCCCAAAGTTTTCAAATTGGCACCGTTCCCTTTGGCATAAGAAAGCTTTCCGTTCTTACATGCATGCGATTTTAATGGGATTTTTCCTCGAAAATGAACTAGTATATTGAATGGAAAGAAAGGATTTTGTATTTGAATCTGGAATGGTTGCTAACCACGCCGTACTGACTGTGGATGTGTCAATGAAAACTCAGACTTCTTGCGTTAGATATTGACTAAAACTGAACAAAAAAGGAGTCTCTGAAGTTCCAATGATTTAATAAGCACGTTAGTAAACAAATAAGTTCATAGGAATTAGGAATGCGAATCCATATTAAATTGGAAGTTTTTGCTGGTTTGGTCACAACCACATTCGAGTAAATCACGAAAACTCCCTTCTACCTTTTTCCTTGCATTGCTGCAAAACAATTCAACAGCCACGGTATCAATAAATATGTATATAGGAAGTAAAAACTTGAAGAAACCCCCGGAAAAATAGAGGAAATGGCATAGTTTGAAGTTCTGCTATACAAGATTTTATAAAAACAAATAACTTTTGGTAGCGTTATTTATTGTATTTGTCCCATCTAGCATTTCTGCTCTGGCTGGCGACAAGTAATAAGTATTGGCTCATAACTAGAATATTTTCCGAATATTCCGTTATGCCGAAATTCAAGCTCAGTGGAACTCTTGAAAGTGAATAGTTGAAACATTTAGTCGCCGACATTTCTACGTTCCATTCCATCCTGGTGCTTGAAGAGAACAGTTTTCATGCTTTTTTGCATGCATTTATTACTTGTTGTCATGCAGCTAGACAATATTCGCCCGCATACATGAACATTCAGTCTGCTATAAATATATTCACCACATTTCCATTTTACACCCTCCATTTTCCATACAAATAAAAAAAATCGATTATCATTGATCCTCCCACTCGGACGCCTTCTTTCTTTCCTTTCATTTTATTTGTATATATAAACATATAATTACCAATCAATTAGAGTAATTTTATTCTATCCGTGACTTAGGCACTCATTAATATACGCAACGCGCAAGGTAAGTTATTGCACGAAGACGTGTGTCTGAAGATGGGTGGAAAACGTGATGTTCAGATAGTCAGAGGAACCAAGCAAGTATCGGTGGTACCGTTTCATGGGGACCTACAATAACTATCAAAATAATTTGCAGGTTTAATAAGATCATAATGTGCTGTTCTGCTGTTTCTGCTGCTGTTGCTGCGGTTGATGTTGTTGGTGTTACATCTTGTTGGTGTTATAGCTTGTCGCTGTATTTCCTGGTACAGAGATCTTCCAGCTCATCTTCATACGATTTGTAAATCTTAGAACTGTTCATAGCCAAACGAGTAGGATAAAGGATATCAAACGAGAGAGCAAGAGCGAGAGCGAGAGAGCGAGAGGCTACTGACCCTGGCTTTCATGGCTTTCACAAGGTTAAACACGAAGTTCACAATTTTTCTTCATACCGGAGGGCAAGCATGCTGTAACGTGGGTAACTACGTGAATACCATCCTCATCTCTTAGTCTTCTCCATTACCGGCTCTGACTAGAGCTCTATGGTTACACTAATGCAGCATCACATAGTCACATCCCATTGGAAAGAGTTACATTGTTAGCCAGCAATAATTGCTGGCTAGTTTCTCAGAGTCACGTGCTCTACTCGGTCAAAGATGAGTAGTGGCGGAATAAGGACGAGTTAGTAACGCTGGCGCCCCCCTTCCCCCGATGCCAACCGGTCCCCTTAGCTCCCACCCTTGAGAGCCCTTGCCCTCGAATCAATCGCATTGCATTCAAAGCACTAAAACCTCCCCACGCGGCGTGACTCGCGGAAAATGGATCTCCACTCTTCCGAGATATATTTTTTTTCCGCACAGAATTGAGATGAGCTGCTCAATGTTAACCCCTTAGCCCCCGGAACATGGTAAATTCTCCCGGTAAGCATTATTCATAGTGGCAGCGTGAGTCGCACCGGAATGCAAATGCAATGCTCGCAAATCTGTGTTATTCTCCCAAAATCCAGGCTAGCCTTCGTTTACCCAGTACCCTCCCATTCCCCTCGAAGCTAGAACCACCTAGAACCATAGCACACAAACTTCATTCGGTACGAACTTCAAACACATCAGAGGGGCATACAGCAGAAAGTTAATGCTAAGTTAATCTCGTGCCAACCATGCTTAATAATGAAGACCGCATCGCTGGTAATGATGCAAACATTGCTTCACCGCAAAACTCCAGAAAATGGCAAACAAGCGTTTTCCTTCAATTCGTCTGTTATAGTTACTTAACATTCGGAAAAGTAGGCAAGAAAATTTCTCACGAAAGTCTTATCGTTACAATGGGAACAGTCGATTACTGTTTGTAGAGAGCTGTCAATTTGTACGTGAACTCGTCAAGCTCGTAGACTCTAGACAGACTGCACGAATTTTCCTTCATCCGCGCAACCTCCCAGAATCCCGCAATCCCGGAACCACAGAGTCACAAAGTAGGTCCCGAGACCCCACTAGCATACTACCTACTACTTGCCGGCAATCAGGATGAGATAATCTTATCACTTTTATGCTAAGTAAACGAACATTCAGCAAACGAGAAGTCGTTTGTTATGCTCTGCAACATGCAGTTCACATGTTAATGAAATGCGACTCGGTATTAAATTGAAATGGAAAAAAAGCATCGCACGGAAATCTGCAGCCGCAAGTAGATCGTGGACCTTCGAGATGAAATCCTGTGCTCTCGCTCCAAGTGAGTTTTTGTCCGTTTCTCGACGAGGCTGTCGCCTAACCACATTGCAGAACAAACCACAAACGGGAATGTCAATCTGATATCTGTCTGTGTAATTATTTACCTCCCTCCACTCATGAGATGCCCACCAGAAAACTTATCTTCAGCCAAATTGTGTTTTGTTTTGACAAGAGTTTTGAGCTGAAGGATGCGTTGTCCATTCCGAAAGTTCTCTTTTCACTTAGCAGACATGCTGCCATTGGTTTGGATGCAACTGTATAGGAGTCTCATCTTTTCTTCTTGTCGCAGCATTGTTTAGGTAGCTGAGTCCATTAGTATACTTGAATAATTTCTGCGAAATAATTATATCGTTAGGAAAGAAGAGTGCTCAGAAGCTTTTGTTTTGAAGTGATCTTTTACGTTTTCACTCAGAGGAAGTTAAATTCTCTAGCCCAGAAAATATTATACATATATGTTAATAGCAATAAATAAAAGCTAGATATGAAAATGCAAATAAAATTGTAATATGTCCGCCCAACAACCAAAAGGGGAAATATAGATGTGCCTTGGCCGAGGGTTGAAATTGTCCTTAATTTAATTTCCAGAAAGGAATAGCCCGGTATCTTTCCGGAAAACGGAAATAACTTTATCTCTTACAAATACATTTTTCTGTGGAATAATATCTCCGAGAGTCGGAAGGGGCGTCACGCGGACCAAGAAATGGGCGTCATTCGAAATCTATACCGTGGATACTTCTTATTTAGACTGCACAAACAGAGAAGATCAATATTACACGACAGACTATTGATATTTTGGTTCCTACGCACATCGATATGGACCACACGTCAATTCAGAATACATCGTTTTTTAGCCAAATATGTTTTGGTCCTGATTCCTGTTATAGTATGTTAAACCATGCCTCTCAACCCATAATCAGGCCTTAGAAAGATCATAGGACATGCATCCATTAGGATGCTTCATCTCAAATGCAAGCTACGACTGGATACGACTACGAGAATGCACATTGAAAATTGAAGATGGGAACGAATAGGTAGGTACAGGTAATTTTCTCAATTCAAGATTATCTGCATGAAGTTTTCTTTTGATGTCACGCTCCGCGAATTGTTTCTTTCTCCACGATTAAAGTTGGATTCACATGGATGTGGCTTTCGGTGGTTGTTACTTCTTACTTCTTCGGTTTCCAGTGAATGGAAATCATGCACATTTTGCTGGTACGTGACACCACGTGACACCACGTGACACCACGTGACACCACGTGACGCGCTGGCAAGTACACGTTAAGGATGTACCATCGCACCACATCGCTTTTCGACTAGACGCAAAAAAGGCCACCGAACGGAAGATATTTTCAAATGACTTGGAAGCAGTCACATAAAGGTTAAAATATAAAAGAAAATGTCATAGGTTTTTTTCTGCTTTTTAACCTATTTTTGAATCGGTCACACGGAAGGGGTGTACCTATTTCCACAGATTTTTCGGATTTATGGCCGCAAAAATTGGCATACGAAAAACAAATCGAAATACGGACTTCGCTAGGTACTACTTTAAGGTATAGATGATAATGAATATTTGTGGAACTATTTTTAATTCCATGAATTGTGAAGCGTGGCACAAGTTTTATGTAATTGGTGGGAAATAACTTTTTATACGTGTAAGGTTGCATCCCTTCAGTAGATTCGTTGTGAAAACTTATCCGTGAAACGCTGTGAATTTTCAAATAAAATATGTATTTTCATTGCATGCGCGCTTTGTGCCATTTTGTGGCTAAACAAACCGATAACAATGAACGAGGAGAAAAAGCAAACGAAAGTCAGTTTTGCTTTTTTCGGAACCGAAAGCTTGGAACAAAGCGGCGATTTAATCAATGTGTCAAATAAATTATGAGAAAAAGAACGAAAACACTCCCCTGGAAATATGTCTAAAAGTAAAATATATAGGAATAATATTCGTGAGATTTTGTGATTAATAGAGTCACAAATGAAACAAGATCATGATTCGGACAGATTTCACCTTCGTCCGATAATGGAGCAACGCGCTTCATTGGCAAACTGTTACCCTAAATAAGAAAGGGGGAAACATCAGTAGATCACGATTTACAAAAACCTCAAATAAAACATTTCGTTGAAGCAAGACCAGACATAACGCGAAATTTTTCGCCATTAGTATCTCGAAATCTGCTCTAGTGAATCCATAGTCGGATCAACAGTCACCAGTTTTAGCATAATATTAGGATGACGCTGAATACCGAGGTACCGCTAGTTCGAATAATGCAGCACTCGGTTTATAAATTGCAACTTGCGGTTATCGCTGGTAAAAGGTATAGCATAAATGTTTGACAGTTAGATTACTCTGTCAAATTTAAACGATTGTTCAAAAGTAATTGAGAGGAGTTAATTCAAAAAGTAATTAATAATATAATGTAAACAAAAGTCCGCCCGTCTAGCCCGCTTAAAATTAATATGGTTGTCAAAACTTACACAAACTCACATAAAAAAATACCGTTTGCCGTGATTCAATTGCCTAGATATTTGAACCGCACTATGCATGGTAGGCATGCTCATATGCACCCAATTTGATATCGAAAACTATAGTGACAGGTAAATGGGGTTCAATCAAACTAAGACCCTTGGCAATCGTACAACATAATTGAATAATTTCGTTCTCTGTCATTCCAACATTGATCGACATTATTAAAAGGCATTCCTATCAGTAAAACTGATAAATCTAGCTTCTAGTCCAAATTAATTACTAATGCATTAGATAAGTGATCGAATTGACTTGTTAAACGTAAAGGTTTGAATCGTTTAAAGTTCAGAAGAAGTAAAAGTGAGCTAAAGCTTTTAGATAGAGAAGATTGCAAGCAGAGTGGATGGGGTTATGAGATAGGGATGATGTGATCTCTAATACATACTTACTTTCTAGAGCAAGAGTGAGGGAGGGAGAGAGAGAGATCGAGATCGAGATCGACCCTTCAAGATGCTAATGCAGTAGAAATTCAGGCATCGGTAAGTGGAAAAGTCGTGTGCACCTGATTTTGGCAAACGCACGACATTATCGAAAAAATCAATTTCTACTATGCTAATTAAGAAAAAGATAATTAGTCCCTTAAAATATTTTCTACAAAAACCAATAAGTGTATCACATTAGAAGAATTAATTGCTTGATGACCTAGCACAAAGCATTTGTAATGGTTTTCCCCACAACCAAATGAACATGAAAGAAAGAATCGCGAAAAACGAACACTATCAAAAATAATGTAGATATTTAAGTGTATCGTTAGGCTAGTGGTGGAACTTAGCATTACAAGAAGCAGATCAGTTACGGTTCTCGTTATATAGGCGCCTAAATCGAGAATTCAGAAGACTGTAATTATATTTAACACTTACTCGCTGATTCCAGCCTACGCTTCCAGCCTTCCAGCCTTCATACACCGTTCTCGGTTCATCTACCCCGAACTTTATAAGGTGCGATGAATCTAATTCTCCAGCATCAAGCTTTGATACGCGATGGCAGAAGATCGACCGAGATCGACCAAGATCGACCGATTAGTCGCGCACCCGTCCACGTTCGTATACCATCTCTTTCATCTCTCTTCGTACCGATTTGCTTTTTTTTTACCTACCATCAACATCGACATTGAAAGGTATTACAAATTACAATGAATCGAAAATGCGTGTGTTTCTGAACAAACAGGTCCGGATGAAAAGAGTACACTGATGTAATATCAAGAGATAAATAAAAAAGCACGCTGGTAAGTTGGTAACAATGGTCAAGATAAAAGAAGATGTATGCTGGGGATCAGTCGAAGCGTATGAGTTACAGCCACGCTTTCTTCATATCAATGCACAGATGGGAGGATCATCCCCTGTGTGTTGCTGTCGTGTTTATTCTTTCAAAATGTGCAGTGCTAGAAAATTCCCTTTCTTTCAAAAATAGATTTTGATCATCTCGTTGATAATTAATTTAATGATCGCTAGAAGGAGTCCATCTTAAGGTTATAACTTCTCAAAGCGATCTTGTCGCTCTAAGACCTTGCAGCTTGAAGCATGTCAACCTGGTCATCAGCAACCAGCAGACAAAGTAACCATGTAAGTCGCAGCTTCACTATTTTTAATAGTCTACTCATCCACAAAATTCATTCAAGAGTCTGATCATCTCAACCTTTGGCATGTCCTTCAAGATCACCTAATTTTAATTGATCATTTATTACGGCTTCCATATCACAAATGGAGACAAACATGGTCAGGTATCGGATCCAATGGCTAAAGATATTACCAATAAAGAAGTTCCATTATCAATTTCGAAGCACAGGCAAGGGTAGATAGTAGATTGAAAGAATGCCAACATCATCGCTGGATGCCTGTAACAGCTTCTAGATGATCTGATACCATCACTAGATAGCACCCTTATTACATCACTTCCACTCACTGACATCCAACTCATCATCATCAACTTCTACCTACTAATTGGCATAATTAACAAGTGATTGGATGGAATGATAATCAGATGATTAATTCAAAGTCAAGCCATTACATTATGAAATAAAATTGAAAATAAATGAGCGCATTCTTTTTAGTACGGCACAGATGCAATCAACGTAATCTGTGAAGCACGTCATCTAATAAGAATGATTTGGTTTTTACAATGGGCTGCATTTTCAATTGCATTCAATGCGAATGAAATGTCATCCACAGGCATCATCCTGATTTTGATATATCTCTCAATGACGCATGT
This sequence comes from Nemurella pictetii, assembly GCA_921293315.2. NCBI lineage: Eukaryota > Metazoa > Arthropoda > Insecta > Plecoptera > Nemouridae > Nemurella > Nemurella pictetii. The sequence goes on along the minus strand of OV121116.1, from coordinate 30,350,653 downwards.
GCATACTGGGTTGCTGGTGCATTCATTGCATCCATTGCACGGGTCCTCCTCCCTCACTCGCACAGTCTCACACATTCAATTGGAGCTCCAGCATTAGTGGTAATCGTAAGTGCAGAGCACCACGGTGCAATAATCACCGATGCAATGTTCTAGAACGCTGGTAGATACTGTGATGATACTGTGATGATACTGGTATGATACTGTGATGATACTGGTGTGTACCAGCTGCTAGGTATGCTATGTGTAGCGCGATGCTATCTTTCCTGTACAGCGCTGCAGAGTGCAACGTATTACGTCTGTGTCTAATACTGCAATTTCTTTCCTCTCAGCCGGTATCATGTCACAGTTTACCGATCCGCGTTTTTTCCTTCAAATAATTAGAGAAAAACTAAATAACGTATTGTTTGAATAGATACAAAATTATGATAAATTTATGTAAATTGCAGTTTTGATTATCTACGTTTGGAAGAAGACCAATTATGGTGATATATATATTACAATAATATGCAAAGACGTTTTGGTAAAATTCGATTTTTGATAATGGCGAGTACGAAAATGGTCTCCCATCATTCTTGTCACGCATGCTGCTCATCTTTATAAATGGTAGGAGGTCCGCTCATTTCTTATGCAGTTTTTTTTAAGGTTCCGACATTCGTGGTATCGAGTAAATTAATTTTGATAACGCATGCATAATATGCTTCACGAAAAGCAAATCAAGTACCTCTAGACTAGAGTGGGCACGAAATTTAATAGATGCACCTATCCACGATTCTTGAAAGTGAACTTAGAATGAGCTGATAGGCCTATCTGTGCCACCCTGAATTGCCCTCAAGATAGTTCGATCAGTTAGATTTGAAATGCATGTTATTTCAAGTTTTAACTAAAGCTTTGCGTTAATAAGTAATGACCGAAAATATGACAGGTGACAAATCCCACCAAACTTGGAGTATCTTTCCATTAGCTAGAACACTGTTGTTAAGAGGTTTTCGATGTCAATTATGGTTTTAACGTGCGCTGGATTGCTCTCTCCCCCCCCCTCACTCTATCCCCCAAAAAGTGAAAACCGAGTAGAATGATATTTTGATCAAAATAAAGCCCAAGTTCTGAAGAGCCATCCATGAGCTTCCGGTTTATCTTCCGAGTGTTGCCAATAGAATAACCTTAGTTTTCAATTTCGAATATTTTCCTCGCAATACAGATGAATAAGTTATACAAATTCACGCTGCTCGCGGATTTACGGAAGTCGAGAGGAGCAATTTGAGAATTGAAACTGTGTACATTATTGTGCTCTATAGACAGGGGGGTGAGAATAGTTCCAGTAAGTTTCCTCAGAGAAACAAGTAATGAACGAGAGAAACTACAAAAAAGTGTACAAAGAAGGAAAGTATACAGTCCACAATTCTTCTCGGGGCGTTAAAACAAATGAGACCTTCTCGTCTCAAGAAAACACATCAAAACAATACTCGCAGCGTTCTACGTATTATTTTAGTAATATTGGCAAAACATGAATTACTCGGCGAATTACTCGGCATCAAAAAAAAAAAAAAAAAAAAAAAACAGGTTCTTCCTCCTTATGCTTGCTTTCGAGGATAACGGTTTCACCTTGCAGCAAGCGTGGAAATTCAAAATAAGCAAAAGCGTGTCATGAAAGATGAAATTTCCCCGACTCTCGTTTTGACGCGGCTTTCGTTCGAATGGAGATTGACAAAATGCTTGCATGCACTTGATGCCTGACACAGGCTTTTCTTAGCTACGGAGGACTCAAAGGGGCGGTTAAGACGTTGCGTTTGCGTATGCGTTTGCGTTTGCGTTTGCGTTTACGTCTGCCTGCGTTCGCCGTGGCGTTTGCGTTGGTGGGCACGCAGATATCTTTGGGGAATAGTTCATCCTCCAACTCTTTCCAGCTTCCATCAGCCATCCATCGCGCGGAGGCTTACGGTCTTACCGTCTTACCGTCTTACCGTCTTACCACCACATCGTCAGTCAGAGCAAATTTACATCTCTCCTTCAAACAATCTAACTTGGAACAACACGTTGATTTAAAAATAGGTAGATTTAGAAATATCCAGGATGATAAGAAAAGTTTCACACCGGGGCGAACATTAATAATTTTTTGAAAACAAAGGGCGTCCGTTTTTGACAAAGAGAAATGGGTGAAAGAATACTGCATCCATCCACATGTTGAATAGTGAATACGTAACGTAGCAATTCTTTTACCGGTGTTCAGACTTCAGTATGGCTGGCGAGGCTGGCATGCCACGGAACAGCGAAGACACTGACATACAAGGGTGGGGTATGTCTGAGAAGAAAGAGAGAAAGAAAGAAAGAAAGAAAGAAAGAAGTTTGCCAGATGACGAGAGTGGAATCACATAAGCAGATTTTTGAAGATAAGTTAAAAGGATTGGATTCGTTTTATATCTTATCATCTTTGAGTCACATTTCGGGTGGACCATCCGTTCGAATGATATCGGATATATATATAGTGCACTAACAGTTGCTGGTAAAGGCGTTCTGGTTCTTTGCTCGGTAATTTCAAAGGGTAAACTGGGGATCCATTTTCAAAGATGCGGATCGGTGACTATGAATTGGCGCGGAAGCTGCGTATCGAATACTCATTGATAGAGTTAGTCACTCAAGTCGTATCGGTATAGCTGATGGTAGCTCGCTAGCTGTTTCACTTGCAAACACAACTACCAAGTAAAACAGAAAGAAACAAGCTCTCTCCTGACTTCTGGCTTCGGAGTCCTGCGTCCTGCGTCCTGCGTTCTGAGACACCAATTCTTACATGACAATCGCCGTATCACCGCAACCGCAACAAGCCCCAAGTCAACCCAGACGACCTTAGTGAAGATATTTGTTTCCTGTCTGCTCTGCACGTTTGGTGGCTGTCCTTCCAGGGAGCAGTCAAGTATAATATGAAATAAATTGAAATGGCGTAGGGTTCACCACCATCTGCCTGTTGTGATAACGCACGACGAAATTCTTCCAGGTTTCCATGAAGAGATCATTGTTAATGCAATTTATTATATAGGTATTACTGTTTAGTATTTGCTCCTTTTTCTGTTCGCTCTCGCAAGTCTGTTTAAAATTCCAGGAGTGTATAAAAAACAGCTTGTAACAGGCAGTCGACGCCGTCCTTTCATGAACCGAAAATGCTATTAGTTAAGTATTATACGTAGACGTAGAATAGGCTGTATAATATACTGCTCGGGGGGCAACATTATTTTGGATGTCAATTATGAGGCTAGAATGTCGAAATATTTTGATTCAAGTCATCCATTGTTCTCTTTTACATCCTTATTCTTGCAGGCAACTTTTTTGCTTTCATCTCTCGGTCCACTACGTGTGAGTGAAAATAATCAAGTATTTTCCCGAACCTTGTTAAAATTTCTTTAGTCGAACGAGAACACAATGAGACGCAATGAATTTCACGTCCCGCCTCGTAATATTTCCTTGGCAGTTGGTAAATGAGAATTTGTCACCTCAACGCGCTCCCTGCATCATCATTGACTGATTGAAGAGAGCCAAGGGAGAAGAGGCTGAGAATAGAAAGGGAGGAACAAGGGGATCAGAAATCGTGCGAGAAATTACCATGGAAGATGACAGCGCGAGCGCTATGCTGTGCGTATATATTTGGACCGTTCGAACCACAAAATGTTCGCGTCATGCCATTTAATGATGGCGTACGTTATTAATATCTATGCATTATGAACATTGATCAACGATCAACCAAGGAATTCACTGATGAAATGACGGGTTCCCAGTTACCACCCTGTCGGATGCCGAGTGCCGAGACTGCCGACTACAAAAGCAAAACATGCATCAGCGATGGGAGCACAGCATTATTATTTCAGCTTTCCCGAGACCAGGCGTTCTAGTTAAGCTTACATAGCGCAAGCTTATACCACTCTTGTATGAAGCAAAATGCAAATTTGTAGTTTTTCGGTTCCGACTAGCTTATGTGTTGTGGATGTGAAGGAAGATTAGCCTGTCGTTGTCCTAACTATCTTCAGTAGTGGGGTGTAGTGGGGTTGGCTGTTAAGCAGGCAGGCAGAACTGGTTGAAAAGCGGGAGGAACGCAAACGCAGAAGCAGACGCACCGTCGCTTCCGTTCAGTCGGTCTTATTGCGGACAAGTTTCGATTATGAAGACCTCAGGTGGGAGTTTCCTGGCTAGAGTTGTGTTGCCGATGGCAGTGAAATGGCCAACTCTGAGGAAACAAGCAAGTTAACTTAAAATATATCTACATCAGCCACATAGGCCCCCAACCCCATATGCCGGCCGGGCAGGCCTGGTCCATAACAAGCTCCAACCATCCAACTACAAACTTCCCAAGTTCTGGTGCAAACTTTTCTATGCTTTCGGGTCCTGCGATTCGTTTTTGGAGCAGAGAGAAGTATTCAGGAACACGCATCTTATCAATGGGAATGGGAATAACACCCCCAAGTCATCATGCAATGTCAAAACAAAGCATTCGAGTAAGGGATGCGAATGAGTCGATGGGAGCTTGGGACCAATTAACAACTCGTCTCGTTGCATGAAGAGAGATTCAAACTTGTAATTGTAATTGCCATTGCCATTGAGGAGAATGTACGAGTGAGGTGAGAGAGATAGGTGATAGTCTGATGGGGTACATGTCACCCCAAACCAAAGACAGCAGATGCCAACGACTTGTGACTTAAACTCCAGCGTTCGAGCCAAGAGCTGCTAGTGCTACGGTATGGTGGTAACTGGTAAAGCCCGAAGCGGTAGAACTAGAAATATGTTTCTGACGTGTACGATGTTACTGTTACGTTGGGTTGGAGACATTATTAAACGTAACACAAACTATGGTACAGCTGTAGTCGCATAAGCATGAAATGCATTCTTGTTTTGTTAGTTCAAACCGAGTAAATGTAAAGGCATTGTGGTGAGTAATAGTAGTACTATTAGAGTTTCAATAGCTCGACATATGGCTGCCTCAAAGTCGAATGTGACCATTATAATAATGGATTATTATTATAATAGACCCAGTGCACTGCTGGAGACAAGAAATCGTGAAAGCACAATATATATATATAGATATATATGTGTGTGTGCTTTTTTATTTGTCAAAGTCGTTTTCCAGCAGTGATTCAACAAGACATTGCTATCAAATCTCATTTAACTTGACTAAAATGACAAAAATGACAAAAATGACTGGTAGTAGTACTGTGCTCAGGTTCTTTCATTACAAATTTTATTTATATCTACCCACACATATAATATATAGGTACGGTATGGAGGTACGGTAGGTGTGTATTGAAATACTGAAGTCTTCGTGGTAACAAAAATGAATAATTAATTTGCGAGTGGAAACTTAGTTTCAAGTTACAGTTTCGTCTTGTTAGTTGTGTACCTTCTTACCAGGACTAAACTAAACTAAACTAAGTAATAGTGTAGCATAATATCCTAGCATACTCTATAGAGAGATCGTGTTCCTACTTCATATCTTCCATCGAGACTTGCTGGCTTGACAAAATAGCTGACTGATACGTACTGGTACTTCACTCATCACCCATCTCCATGATGAAATTAAGGGTAAATGCGACAGGGATGCATGCGGCATAAAACTGGAGACTTGCACTAGCACTGCTAGCACTATATAAGGGAGTCCCTGAAGAGCACGCTGATAATCGCGCGAAATGCCTGTCAAAAACTTGCTATGTGTCTGCTCTATGCTTGGATAATAACTCGCTTATAGTTACTTTCATTCGGAATAGTTGGCGCACTGTGAAAATTCAACAGTGGCAATGCGAAGAGCAATGAAGCATGCTTTATGTTTCTCAATGTTGCATGAAGAGGGACAAGACAACTATGAGTGATGGGGAAATATGTAATAGCTAAGTGTTGGTCTGCTTTTAGGGGAACGTTTGAGATAAATACGTTAATCCCCATGAGCATTTAGAAGTGAGGGAGCAAGTTTTGCCGAGAAAAGGAAGCAACTCTCAAGAGGGTAAGGTGTGAGTTTCCGTCTAACTATAAGAATTGAGCTGAGATGATTTCATGATATTATCCATCTCAGAAATCAAGTTCAGTCATCGTCAAATGTGCTCACAAAAACTACGAAATAATGACGAAATATCACGACGAAACTTAATTTAATTTAAATAATAATAATACTAAATATTATAATATTATATAATATATATAATACACTAAATATAATAATTTAGCAACTTTATTTCGAATACCTACCATTCATATTTATGTGAATTTATGCCTAAATGCAATAATGCATGTTTCTAATAATCACCATTCATATTTAATTCTTAGAAATGTGCAATTTTTCACTCCTCTTATAAATCAAGAGAAATTGTTATTTATGCGACCATCTTCTAAATCATCGCCCCAAAATGTAAAGGGTGGACCTTATGAACATATATACGACACAGAACTTTCCAAGCGGTCCCCTCTTATTTCTGCCACATTAAAGGCACAATTAATGTTTATTTGCATCTGACAAAGATTATTATACATTGCTTCATTTAGCTAGGAAAGCATGGCTTGCAATAATTACTTGGGAGTGGTTGGACTTAGAGTCTGCAAGCAGCATGCGAACAATATGTGCAGTCCACAAAGTGTTGTTTGGAACCTCGACTGCATAGCCAGACTAGTAACCTGCTAAAGCTGTGATCGCAGCTCTTGATTTTTACTGAATCCGTGGCATGGCACCTCCACCTTCCACTAAAAGTAAACTGCAAAAAAAGCAGGGCTCAAAATTTTCATTCGGTACTAAATCCATCGCATGACACTTCCACTGCCCATTAAAAGTAAGCTGCAAAAAAAGCTGTTCTCGCAATTCTCATTCAGCGCTGAATGAGAAACCCTTTGCGGTGTGTCACCGTCCACGGAAAACCAGAAAGTACGCAACAAAAGTTGTTCTAGGATTTCTCGGCTGTTACTAAATCCAACACCTCGGATGGCACCTCGGTATGGCACCTCCACTACCCACTAAAAAGTAAGCTGCCAAAACTGTTTGCCATTCTCAGCCCGTACCAAATTCAACGCACTCGTCAATTTGGTGAAAACACGATGAAGACAATCTCTGTTCTGTTGAGAGTTTGCCTCACACGTCGAATTAATTCTTTGAGTGTCAATGGAAGCCAAAGTCGGAGTTTCTTGCTGTAAAAGAACAGCAGGAGCGTTTCCTATGAAAAGATCATAACCATTGTTAATCCTTCCATAGCAAAAAAAATGTATATGTATATATATATATATATAAACAGCTCACTTTGACGACAACTTTGAACTTTTGTGCAGCATTCAGTAAAAATAAAAACGAATCGTTCTGTTTATTCGGTGAGCAAGAAACTTTGACAATCAGAGTGGGTAGAACTTGCCGCGCAGGGTCGCGATTCGCGAAACGATGTTTTGATGCGGCTCGCCGTGTCTCTGTTGTCCAATCCTACATTTTCATATGAAATTCCGATAAAAGTTCTCAACAAAGGTTTCACTGTGCGGTTTTACCTTCACTGACGTGTCGCCTAGGTATATTAAATTAATAAACTACCTTTGCCCTCACAGTTTTATGCAGTGTACGTTGATTAAACGTTTTTTTCCAACTTATTAATGGAAGCACATCTGTGTTTAGCTTCACACAAAGGAACGCTTGAAATTATTCATATTAAAAAACGCGAAAAACTAAGAATCTTGGAAGCGTCACAATTCTCCCCTGAGCACAGGGAAGGTTTGTCGAGTTCGGTGAGTTCGGTGAGTTCGGTGTGTTCGCCATGGGTTAGTAAGGTTTGTCAGCAGACAGGGAAAGGGTCTGATGGAGATGAATTTCAGTGTGCAAGCCGCCATAGACCGAGATAACAATGCTTGAATTATTTTACATAGCACGTGACTATCTGAATACCAAGCCACCTGACGCGAATACAGTATGGGGCTAAGAGTTTCAATTAAGATTGTGTAGAAGCTACGGATGCTGCTCCGATGCAATATAACAAAGAACCTGAGGTGTATTGCATTCACTCAATATTCATTAGATAAAGAAAATCTAGGGGTCGATATAGAGGGCGATAACAATAGCAATGCCATTGGAGAAGGCCGCACCATTGAAGAGAAGATGGGACATGCAAGAAGCATCGCTTAGACTTTAGACTTTAGAGGGACTCGCTACAATCTCTATACACTTTAAGTATATGCCTATTTTCTTGATGGCGCATGGTTTTTGGTGAGTATACGCAAACAGATACGTGCCGTCATGCTGGGAACGGCTGGGAGAAAACGAGAATAGGCCTAAGTGAGCAAGTGCAATTTATCTTTTGCTGCTAGGGAAGCGAGGGTGTTCTTTACGTGCAAGATGGAGAGGAATGGAACGATAGAATAGATGACCGCTTCAGCTCATGCAACACCAAACTTCGCGTCTGCCGTCACTAGCAGCAAATTGTGAAGAGATTGCGATCATTACTAACATTAACCAAAACCTATGGCAAACGAGGTGATCACAATAAGGTACATCTTGTCTTGTACACCCAAAAGTTGTGCTGACGCCTCTAGGACCTCACGGTTTGTCCACTGTTGTTCTCCATGCGATGTGGTGCGATTCACAATTCGAATGCAATAAACATCGAAGCACTAGCAATTTGTATCAGCCGAGTATAATGAAATCATGGAGTCGCGTAGATCAATTACGAAGCCAGTTAGTTTGCTACGAGGGAACGGTGAACAAGAATGCATGGCCGGCAATAGTACCTGTATGTGAGCTTGAACGGTGAACCACGATAGCAACAAGCAACAGCCGCCTCTGTTATTTGTGGGCTCTGTTTGACTTTCGAGAGTAGAGAGACGATTCAAGTGGTTTTCCGCATTACCTACACATATCCTGGGCGCATAGGCACTACTGGCAGCGCACAACCAGTTTTTGCCTTAGGAGGAGTAACCAGCCAAGACGGTAGCAGCGCGTCTGCTGGGAGCTACCGAAATACGTGAATAACGTGATTCACAAGCAAGACATAACGCATAGGTAGCCGGTTGCCTGCCTGCTTGCCTGCCTGCTTGCCTGCCTGCTTGCCTGCCTGCTTGCCTGCCTGCCTGCCTGCCTGCCTGCCTGCCTGCTTGCCGTGCTTGTCAAGAGAAAATTGCATCAGAAGTGATTTGACATATGGGCCCAAGTCAGCGAGATAAATGGACGATACAAAGCAAGGGACTTGAGAGGAAATAAATCTCCTCGGATATGAATCAAAGTTTTGAGTTAGTTGTGGATGCAGGCTAGTTTCGCTGGCGCCACCGTGTTATAAATATTATATTCGTGGATGAACTTATTGAAAAATACAAAAATACCGTTGGCGTGATCGTAATAAAACAATGCGGCATAGTTTATTACGTTATAAAGAGCGCATGGAAAACGGACAGTTTTGGTAGAGCAGTTTGAATAATATTCGTAGCGATCATCATACCCCAAGAAACCTATTTTATGAAGTCGCTCAATTGAAATAACAGCCCGCCGAAAGCGGAGAGGACTGTGTTTTACACTTCCACACCAAGCTAGCACATCTTAATCATCTCAATTATTTAAATAACGCTTAACTTTTCATTACTATATTTATTAAGTTTTGAAACGTTTATTTGGGATGGCTCCACAACTCCGAGTCCTATCCATCCATCTCACACTTTGACAGGTGTGTCAACCTCCAACGTTTTTTCCCTCTACAATTCAACATCGTCCATACAAAACGTGCAAGATACTTTTGCGTGGTCGTAAAGCCCGAAACAAACATAAACACACTCAGAGCATCTTTTTTTTCACACAGATTTTCGTCGATAGAAACAGGAGATTCGCGTTACCTGGAAGAAGACTTGATTGTCGCGGACCCAGCCGATGACCATGTCCGCCCCCGGCATCTGTCCGTCGCTGGAGAAGCCGAAGCCGACGTAGCCGAGAGTTCGGACTTGCACTTCGAATGTAACATGTTGCTCGGCGGGCGTCCAGAGCAACGAGTAGTTGGCGTCGAGCTGTTTGTGATGCGTCCAGTGCGCTGCTAGCACGCCGCCGTTGCACCAGCACGCGGCGAGCACCGTGTAAAGCAGCCAGCAACAGCCCCCCATGCCCAACGAGCCCCCCGCGCCCCTGGGCCCACCGCCTTCTCTACCACCCCCGCGAAGGCTCAGTGACCACCACCCAAACCAGCGTCCCTGGAACAAAAGAAATTTGATCGTAAATTACTTCATTAAGAGCTATAGCTTATATAGCTAGTCAATTAAATACACCAGTCATTATTTATTTGGCGTGAGCTCAGTGAAACAGAAATATCAGTTAACCAATTTGTAAAGTTATTTTAAGATAGTTATCACAAGTGACTATGTGCGAGTTGAGTGCTGCACTGTGTCTCGTATTTGAAAAAGAGAGCGCAAAATAACTGCTCTGTCTTAACATAATATGTAACTTTGAATATAGGATGGGTTAGAATTAATTATTGCTATCGTTTTCTTATAAGCAGCCGTTTCATATAAACGAACATGAATCTTCCTTATTGATATATATATATATATATATATACATAGGAATATAATAGGAATATTGTATTCTGTGACAATGCATAAATGGAAATGAAATGGAAATGGAAAATACGAGCGATTGACTTGTCAGTAAAAAGTTGTGGAGGTGTGTGTATAGATATACCTGTTATATACACGAGGCATGCATTTCCTTCCCCATTCGACGCACCCCTCCTTTAGTTGCTTGCGTTGGTAAAAGCTGTTACTAACGACCGTGATACCTTCATTATTTCTAACCCTAAAACAAAATCAATTCCGTTCTATGCTTGCGTCCGCATGAAACGTTTGATAAAGTTCCCCCAAATCTCAACGTTTTGTCGCCAAATCGTGTTCAGTTAATGGAATTTTTCCTTGGCGCGGTGCAGGCTATGGATTTTGGGGCCATTTCGCCCTTAAGATAACATATGGTTTGTGTTCCGATTTTCTCCAATATAAGGTTTTACCTTTACCATGTTGCTAACTGTATTAAACTGTGTAAGTGTTCTAAACTAACATTTTTGGAAGTGATAATAGAAGTCAATTTTTAAAATACTGTTTCTTTGAATACCGCTTTCATAAGCTTGCGTATTTGTGAACTTTCTGCAAGTCTGTACAACTGGCAAAAAAACAATAGATTATGTTAAGCGTGTTGGTTGAAATGATAGGCCAAGGTGGATGCAGAATCAGGAACACTGCACCACTGTTCCTGGTACTTTGCACATGGCTAAGGTGTCCAGCAGATGAAAATACTTTAACACAGCTTTGGACAAGAGCTTTGCTTTGAAGAATATGGAAAGGCAAAAATGGAATTCTTTCTTTTCAAATGTCATTTTTTTTTTCAACGGGGATATTATTTGGTTGAAAGTTGAAACAAGAAAAACTCGCAAAATGTCGATGAACACATCTTGATAAAAATTGAGTCTCCATTGTTATGAAAATATAAATACAATAATATGCCCACGGTACGTATACTGGATTTTTGAACTCATATATTTTATAGTTTATTTCTGTTTGTGAAACTTGAATCTGTTCTCTCATATTGGACTTTATAAATACTGTCTTGACTTTTGAGCGGCACTTTGAATATTGTTTGTGACACTGGAAGGACAAACTGATTCACCACTTAGCGGGAGCTAAAGTGACAAAAAGCTAAATGATATTAATGATATTCAAGAATAACTTTTCAGGCTGGAGCTGAAGTTGTGGATTAAAGAACTGTGGTTACATAACCAGATCATGATAAGAAAATGATCGATCGCTGAAGTCAAATTTTCTCTCCCATATACTATATATTGAAAGGCAAGTTGATTAGCATTAAATTGAAAATGGATTTTTAAGATGAATTTCATTTAAAATCATTCCGCCAAAGCTATCTCATTTAAAAATAAATCGAACGCTCACCTATTTACAATTGCTTCCGTTAAAGACTCGCTTTATCTATATAGTTTACTCTGCTAATAGATTTCTTGGGTGTTTTCTTGGATTTCTCTCATGTTTTACGTTTGCCTTCGTAAACTCACGCCGCTTTACTTTATAGCTCCCGTGTTACCGATGGCATATCCATATCCCCAGACGAAAGCCAATTGAATGGAACATGCAGGGTAGTTTTAGGTAAGTTCTAGAGGTTCTAGAGGTTCTAGGCATGTTCGTGCCAACAAGCAAGTAATGCATATCCGTTATATACATACTTATTAATTTTAATCGCACATTTCCGATGGAAATTAGTTCCATTAGCGAAATCAGCCAAATCTCGAACCAATTCTATTTAGAGAAAAATTAAAAATTTGGCAAATGAACATAAGTTAGAATCATTTTTGTGCATTTTATCTCGCAATTACATCTCTTGCCCTGGGCGAGATATTCCACGTGATCAGACTTTGAACCATATTTTCCACTCGTTATTAACAAAGTTAGTTACAGTTCGCGAGCATTTTCCGACCGAGCATTTTCCGAGCGGTGTTTCCGAACGGATCATTTCGGTGAGGTGGGGAGGAAAATATTATTCTGTCGAAGCGGGAAAAGCGGTTGGTTCTCATCTACTTAGGTACACCAAAAATAATTACTTCCCCACAACGAAATTTAACGCAATTTCCACATATTTCTCATGAATGAGTCGGAAACGATTCGATGCTTTTCAACCCATCCCACCTAAACTTCGCTAAGTAGCTGTCAAGTGTCAACTGAACTGCACAATAACGTACAAGAGGCCGAAATGTTAGTGGAGCAGCCTTTAGGTGTTAAAGCCCAAGATGCTCATGCCTCCATTTTTCACAATGTATCCATGTATATCCCATGATGTTGCTATTAAAACCGTGGGTTGCCATGCATCGAACCGTACCAAAAGTATATAAGGTACATGGGTATATCTTTAATCTCATTATAAATGAAATAAAGAATGGGAAGGGTTAGAAACTTGAAAACGAAAAGTTTCCGCACAACACGAATCCAACTTTCCAGACGATTATTTTCTGAGTTTGCGGACTTTCGAGTTTGCGAAGATCAAAAGGCAAAACCTAAACCAGGTGGAATTATTTGAACGGTTTTCTGCATACACAAATCGATGTGTGCATGCTGTATCAAAAAGTATGTTAAAATTTTCAACACTATGGCAGGTTTAGGAAAAGGAATAGTTATAGGAATAGTCACCTCAATTAAAGACTAAAAACCAACTTTGTAGCCAACACAACAATAACACCTCCACACTCTTTCATTTCTTCGACACGCATCTGTTAAAATCAACGAATAAAAAAAATATCTACGCCGAGATTAGCCTTGTTGTATCTTTCTAGCAAAAGCAAGAAGATACTGCAGTTCGGGCTTATACATTGGCGAGAACAATTAATTACTCAGCCCCTCCTAAGCTTTCCACGAGTTTTCACGTCCTCTGCCCGCCTCTATTGACTTGTGTGAAGCCCTTGGTTTCACTTCAAGTACGTTAGCACCAAAAAGCCAGTCAATAAATTTCTCGTATCATGCTTGCGCCTTGTAAAGAAGAGCCAGTCAAGCAGGCAGCAAGCCAGCAAGCAAGCCAGCAAGCAAGCCAGCAAGCAAGCCAGCAAGCCATCAGGCCAGCAGGCCAGCAAGCAAGCAAGCAAGCAAGCAAGCAAGCAAGCAAGCAAGCAAGCAAGCAAGCAAGCAAGCAAGCAAGCAAGCAAGCAAGCAAGCAAGCAAGCAAGCAAGCAGGCCAGAAAGGTATGTTTGTTTGTAATGATTCTGCCTATAAGCATGCTAGAATTCTAGAACCACGCTGGAATCACGCTAGAACGATGAGATAGAGGTCACTTAGACTTAAGTCAGACACCCATGCGGTCCAGGCGCCCCACCGACCAACTCGCCTTGCTCAACAAGGATATTTTATATCTAGTGCCTAACAAAAGATTTATATAATGAAGAATGAAATCCGACACAGCAAATCTGACTGTTAATATGATTAAGTGTAGCTTTAATCTTGATACCCATTTTGTCTTTGATAGAAACTGATGCCATATATTATTATGTGAGATATCTATTCCTTGTGTCCCGTCGAGCCTAAGCATGGAGAGCGCGCTATAAGGATTATGTCGTCTTCTGGTGGAAAGGAAAGTAATTCTTTTCCATCTCCTCGAGCTATGTATAGCTACCCCGTCGGCTGTGGTCATGGAATAAAGCAAAACAGCAATGATGCCCGAAAGCTTTTCTGAGCAAATACGGATTACTTTTAGCCCTAGACGCAATATCCCTTATCAAAGAGCACTCCTATATGAGGATCAGGTTGGCGGGCTGCGACGGGTAACGAGTTGCATGGGAATGCAGGAAATCTATTTTCCGGGCGTCGTGAAAACTACACAAAAAACGAACAACCCCCAGATGCTACTCGCCGTAGGAGTAAAGACCACAATCAGCAGATTGCTGGCAGCGTCCTGCAAATTTTCAAATAGAACCGTCTTGTTTGATCTCGCCGAAGATTTTTTCTTCAGCCAACAACTGTGTAGCGCAACATTAATACCCTTCGGTTTGGTGCAAGATGACATCTTTGGGACATCAAAAAATGACGAATGACTACGCGTTTCCGACACATTTGAAGATGGTGGGTTGGAAATAGACGGACGACTATTTTATCGACATAATATGAGATATGTGTTAACCGACAAATAAACCAGTGACTTATGTCGCATTCGAATGTGGAAAAATCTGTTATCTAGGGACATTTTAATGATGCATTGTTGCAATGGTGGGCAGACAAACAGTTTTGCATTCCCCGATATTATAATAACGCAAAACGTCTGTCTCCTAACTATAGCCCCCAATGCATCTAATAGCTGTCAAGACCAACACGCGGTTACCGAAGTTTCTTCCTTTTCAGACGTGCATGATTAATCTAACCCTAAACATAAAGTAGATTTGCGATCTCCAATTGACTTCTGAAAATCCGAGATGATCGTTAATTTTGAAAAGTCGACTTGCAAAAATCTATGCATACACGAAACTGTCACTGACATGTGCGGTTTCTGACAGCCAGGAAATAAATTCGAGAAAAGAAGTGAAAATGTTTTAAAGCAGAGCACTCATATATCTTACCATAGGGTGAAGTATCCATATCTTTGAGCCGCTAGCATGCATTCAATAAAGTAAGAAACACCGCGCGCGAAATCACTTGAAGCTAACACTGTTCGAGGCAAGCCGACACCACTTCTCCCGTTCGATGCCAGGACACGACTGGCAGTGGCGAGAGCCTAGCGTAGTGCCGAGAGCTGGGCGCTGGGCGCTGAGCGGAGAACGCCGACCACCGAGCTAGCGGCAGCAGCGTACAAGCTCCTCTCACTAGACCGCTAGAGCCTTGCACTGCGACGCCGACTTCCCAGTACCCAGTGCCGCCCCTCACGAACTACCCCTAGCGCGGACTGCTGACTCCACGGCTCATGAGTCCGCTGCTCCAACAGCCATGCGTCCTTCCGTTCTCAGCGCCGCCGTCGCCTGCTCCCGGAAAAAAAAAACACGGCGTCGCGTCCAGTTTTCCCCAGTTTTCCACCCCTAGTGCCGACCCCAGCCGCCCGAGGTGAAATCGCCAATCGGACATCGTACGTCCAACATATCCGTCCTCACGTCTGTCTTTCGTTTATTCCACATATCGCTATTCTAATCACGTCGCTACTCGCTAGCTCTGTGCAGCCTCTTCCTTCCAGTCGACGCGGCTGTGGAGAATATAGGACCGCTAATCTGATATGCCAATGTTTGCTGCTTTGACTAATGTAGTGTTCTTACTCGCCAATGCATGCTCGATGGCTTTTATACCGATGATCCTTGCTTTCAACTTTCGATCCTTTCCAGGTCAATAAATAGATTCGTGTAGAATAACTTGATTGTGGGACTTTATACGACTGGCTTGCTCAAATCATCAAATGTTTATTTTGTCCTGGGATGTTTTGCGCTCAGCTTTATTTTCAGGATCCATGGTCTGCCTTAATGAGAAATAGAAGCATGCATGACAGGTGGCTATCTAATTTTTTTGTATACCTCTCGCGAAAAAAAAAAAATTAGTGAAGATTCACATTATCCACACCTAACATAAAGTGAGGCCAACCATTTACGTAGCCTATATGTAATGTTAATGTTCCACACAGCAATATGACATGCATGGTGCATTATAAGCTACTATAACAATGCAGAATAAAGCAGAATAAAGCGAGCGGCCATGATTGGCTGTATCTAGAAGATGTATGGCACAGGGGGAGGTATTTGAGGCAACATGGCCATGACAAGTCACATTTCATAATGATGTGGCCAGACCGACACAAGCTAAGCTATACGAATGAGACTTTTATTCAGTGTGGGTACTTTCAGTTGTGCACCGACTTTTACGCTATAATACCATATTATCTTCCTGCGACGACAATTTGCATTCGCGATGCTCGTTGAAGGATGCTGGGATCTAGTCTGGCGTGATGCGAGATGACAATGCTGTGCATCACATAAATCTAACCTAACACAATCAAATTTAACGGCATCTTGAGATCCGTCTTTAGTAATATACGTCCAAGCAAAGTTTTCGCACGAAGAATGTCGTTTCGCCGATGAAAGCGATTGACGCGCTAAAGATGAGAGAATCTGCCAATCAATTAGAATAGAATTAATTTTGTTTTTAGACCATTTTGTGTATTTATGACATGACAAAAATGGCATAGAGGGACAGATGGAATAACCAAAAGAAACCAAATTCCCCCCTTTCTAATGACAGAGGTTTAGTGCGGGGGATTATTCTACAAGTATAACTTACTTAATTTTGTTTCCGACTGCAACTGAAATTCGATCGATCCCCACCAAAATGAGTCAAACAAAAAGTTAATCCAGCATCCGTGCCATTCGCACATTTTGCGTTTTTGCTAAGAGTTGGAAATTGTTTTACTGTCAGAAAGGCTAATCCATTAGCTGGAGAAATAGAAAAGTGAGAATATAGAGGGTCATATTGGCAACTCAAGCTAGTTACACATTTTTTTAAATAATTAATAAGTTTTCAATTTTTATTAAATAAATATTGTGTAACTGCTAACATACCCAAGATATGAAGCGCTATGCAGATTTCGCTCTATAGTTCGTAAACAAAGTTCTATAGTTGAGAATATGTTTTGTAAATACAATCTCTATATATACAGTAACTTCCGCAAACCTTAACTTCAGCTTCAATATCTGCTTTCAAAATAATAACATCTGTTTTTTTTTAATAATAATAATAATCAAATTGACATAGCCGTATAACTCGACAGTTAAAACCAATCTTCTGTTCAAACATAACGACAATGATAATAGGTTTTAGGACGGAATTTTTAATACTAATTTCAGGAAACACACCCTTCATGGTTATGATTTCATATTAAAAATACACTTTCTACATGCATCCGGTATACTATGATATTATTTGCTATTACCAACAAACAGGTAAAGCAAACGATTAAAACACTATACCGTTTATCCATCTAAGCTCCCCTAACTATTCCCCAATTGTTCATATGCAAAACCTGCCGTGATGGTGGTACATAAAATTCGTTTTAAATTAGAAATTCTCTGTTACATGTACGGAGCAATTAGCTCTGATATTAGCTATAGCAACGTTCTTCCGATCACAAATTAGCACTGCTCATTATTCTAACACATTCCAGGTATCTCATCAAGGCTGGTGTGTGAATGATAAAATAAACCTTCCCATACGGACATTTATTTCTTATTGTAATTTGTAACATAGCTGGTAACGTACAAATACAAGAACATACGAACCTACGACCCTCCACCTTTCGATATAATTATATATGCACCGGTTTAGCAGCGAATGTTTCACAAATTTCAAAACGCACAACTTTATAATATAAGTGTATAATACATTTAATGGCATATAAGGATGTTGGGCACGAATTTCCATCGTCTTGATCGCGCTAATAAAACAACCCATTGCGATATTTATTGCGCGTCACTTAACAGTTAAAGTTAACAGTTATTTGCGCATTGGCTCATCGGCTCATTTATTACCATGGCTATTTCTGTATCGCAAGCTTTGTACATTAAACTTAAAGGCTTTCCTAGCTGAGATCAGCTCGTTATTGTTCTTGAAATCGCGATTTTTGCATGCATTACATCTCTGGAGATTTATTATCGACAATTGACAAGAGGGGAACTGATCAAAAGACGGTTCAGTAGGTCATTATTAGGAGGTTTTATTAAAAGGTTCACAAAATATTGCCACACTTCCTATAATGCAACGACCACGAATTCGTACCAAAGCCTCTATTTTTGCGATACAAATTACGAAGTTATGAGGCATAAATTTTGAATGAATGCGTTCTAAGTTATGACCCAAAAATTTGTTTTTGTGAACTGCTATTAACCTAGTTCGCCCCGGTAACTATAATCAGAGGGATGGTGACTGCCGAAAATTCGAGGCTAGTGAGGCATAAATGGTGCATGCTTTTATTTGTGCAGTGTCCGTCGCCAGTCGTTTACCCTATTGTCAGCTTTAGCAGCAATAACAGGAATATATATTTGAATTTCGTGCGGTGTATTTGCATTGGCGAGGGCAGCGGTCAGATGGTGGAAATGTGGAACTTTCCGCCAAACTCCCTGTACTCTTTGCTCCTGGAAGGATAGCATCACTTTCTGAGGGTCTGGACAACTTTCTCAGCAAACTTCGAACTGGATATACACGAAAATTTACTAGCTGGAAGAAGTTTCTGGCCAGATATTTGCTCGTGCACCCATCTATGCGGATAAGCTAATCTCCAGCTAGTTCTACATTCAACTGATAGTTAATATAAAGGAACACCTTCAGCCACAACCAATTAGTACTCGCTACTCTGCGGAGAAATAGAAACATATTAGCGTATATAGGTTTCGCAAATAGACGTGTCCTAATTCTAACCTTTGATCTTCCAAGACCCTAGCCTGCAGAGTGCAGCATGGGGGATCGAACTGATAGATATACACCTTTACCTGTAACTTCTATCCTACCATCTTCCGGTATAAGACGTAAGATATTATGAAGCACAGCGCTACTCACAAGACTCAATCTATACTATTCGCCTGGCAGATTTCATTCTTCGTCTATATACATACAGAGCGCACTTGAGCACTCATGCACAATCAAATGCTTTTCCAATTGCTTGAATCGAGAAATCTTCTTTGGAGATCGTAAAAACTTGAATATTACGAAGTGAAATCAATAAGATGTTTCCCAGATTTCAGCGTCCATTGAAATATTATGCAATAGAGGAACGAACCACTTTATATGCATCAAATAGAGATTCCTGACTAGTCTTCCAGCAATCTCTTGCTGCTTGTCTAGCTGAGATCATGCAATTCGTATATTTCCACAATGATAAAACATGGTTTTCCGTGCAAACAAAACAATCCAGTGAGATACAACGATTCTAAGAATATACTCATCAGTCATCACTAATTGCTTGACCATGGCTTATGGTGGACCTTACGTATTTATGCAAATTTGCCAATTTAATTCTGAAGACGCCTCCCATTTGTTCCACCCACAACTTGCGACGTGAAGGAGACGTCGACTGAGTGGCTGAGACTTGCGTGTACATTGCAGATATCCCAGCTGTCATCACGCAGGCTTTTCCGAATCCTACAAGCCCGATCCTGATCCAGCTCCGACCCGGGCTCCGACCCGGGCTCCGACCCGGGCTCCGACCCGGGCTCCGACCCGGGCTCCGACCCGGTCTCCGACCCGGGCTCCGACCACAGAGGCCTACAATTCCAAGGTTCGACGTCATCCGTGCTGTTCGTCCCAGCAAGCCAACAAATAGCATTTTCCGGTAGAGGTGGCTCTGTGGTCAACGGATGGACCCTCAACATCTGGTCTTGTGTGAATTATTACGTGAATCTGATAGGCTTATACTTTTGTGCAGTGGCTGACTACTGGTACTACGTGATGGTTCCACTATAACTTTACCATAACTCAGTAAAACTTCTTTGCAGCAATATTTAATAGATATCAGGAGTTTTATTTATTCGGTAAGTGGTGGCAAATTAAGAGTGATCTAGAAACAGATCCAAAAACTTAACTTTTTACCTCTTCTTCACATTCTGAGACCCCTGCTCAGAGCTTAGGAGCTATAGATGGAATCCCATGCTCTGTGGGAAATTTTATTTTTCGATCCATTTGTGGAAAAGAAATGCGCATAAAGTTTTGGCCTCTCAAGCTAACTGACATGAAAATCACATTTTGTATATTTGTTTGTTTTTTGAATCAATGTTGACTTACGATTTTGGACTTGGACTTCTGATTGAACTAATCAATTCACCATTTCAATCATCATTGCATTCAATTTTTCTAGAATAAAATGTTATAAGCCAGCAGAATAATCAAACAGGCTTTTACAACAGCAATTACTACACGACCACTCGTATAAAAATATTCAGACCAAAAACAACGCGTGTTTTAAGAACTAACAGAAAATAAAAATAACACCTACCCATGCACTAGAATAAGTGGCGCGGAATAATTTTCTCCTTTGCTTATTTCACAATTTCCACCTCATCGGTCTTGGCTGTCACCCTCCGCAACAAAGCTCTGCGCCCATATCGCGCTGGAGATCGCTAGAGGAGCACGCCATCCTTACCGTGCAACCTGTACCCACTACCCACCGAGCCCACCCACCCACCGAGCTAGAGTCGTCTAGAGCCTAGAGTCCGGAGCGTAGACGCAGACGGCATGGCGTAGCCCCGTGCCGTAGCCAACGGCGTCGACACAACGCATACCTGGCTGGCTGGCAGAAGATGGAGATGAGCTGTGAGAGAGAAAGACAATCATTCATTACAACTATCATCATACATTAAGCCCTGGACGTGATCCGTCTCCATTTGTGAAGAAGGCAAGGTGACTCCATGGTCCATAGGCTGCTGCAACAGCAGGTAAGGTACGGAAGGTGGAAGCTTTCTTTCGCAGACCGTGATACGCTGTGCAGTCTAGATATTCTCTATAGCAAGCAGCTTGCAGCAACTTCGTTCGGCAAGAAGAGAGAAATGGGTGAAAGAGATGTATGTATCGTATGCTTAATAAACAGCTACAGAGAATAATCGTTGGTTAGAAGGGTGGGCAGGCTGCCGCTTAGGGATCTCCAATCTCGAATTTCCTCGACACACTGTGCAAGTGGGAAATGGGAAATGGGAAATAGGAATGGGTACAACTTTATAGAATAATTGAAATCAGAACGAAGGAATACCATGGTGAACGTAGGGAAAGTTTCTTTCCACCAGGGAATTTCATAAATTCGAATCAGGAAAGAGTCGGGAAATTTACCGAATAAGAAAAGTTTGATTATCAAGTAGAAAAGATCATCCGCGGGCTGTGACTTGGAGGCTTTCACTGACAAGACAGTGGACGTAACGATTTTTAATGTATAAATACTGGTCTGCGATTTTGTGTTCACGACGTATACGTTTGGCGGTCTAAACATGACACTCAACGAGTCGGTAATACTCTGTGGACATGCTAATGTATCTGTCGCTTTCCAACCTCGGCTCGCAGCGCCGGGACGCCGCGACGCCGACGCCGACGCCGACGCCGACGGTGTCGACTTGGTACAGCGGCGTCGAGTCGGTTCTCGTCCCTTAGGGCGAAACAGAGGGCAGCGATAGTGAAGGAGTGGCCAACTCAGAACATTTAGACTGCGAACATTGAGGGTTGTCTTATGAATGTCCAACCACGTGGCTATGTGACTGCACACGTATGCGAGCCTTGAGAGCAATGCGGCTAATACACAAGTACCCTTTCCTCCCGAAGCATTTTAGTTGGCCTCTCTCACAGCTGTGCCGAGCCTCTTCAGTCGACATCACACTAAAACCAGTTTTATTTCTAATTTCTGGCAAAACACTGATTGCTCTTGCAGTTGCGTGCTAGAAACAACGCCTTTCAATGATCGCACTGGGACATTTATCCGTAGCAAAAGGGTTCAAATGCGCACTCACACAAACACACACATAAACACTCACAAAAATCGTGTTTTTAATAATCATAATCTGTATGCTGTCACCAACATGTGGCCCGCGAAACCCATTTTCCCATGTTTCAATTGGGCAAAAGCACACTGTCGCTTGCTCACGCAGGAATGTGATCAATTCGTTTTTGATCTTTTTGGTAATGTTTGGAAGCAATCAAGTATACAACGGGGACGTGGTATTATATTATACTATACAACATGGCAATCAAAAAGTATTGAAACCCATCGATGTAGACCAGAATAGAGTTGATAATGGAGTCTATACAATATGGCATTATCACCCCCTTCCCTTCATGTCAATGTCCAACTAGTCTTGATAATAGTTCCAATGCCTTCTAGACAAGCCACTAAAAAGTGAAATAACTCGTTTGTGTCCCGTTCGCTGTCTGTGACTCGTATAGCAGTTTGGTATCGCTAGAAACTCCCCGATGAAATTGATACGTCTCATTCGCTTACTCGTTTTGCTATATATATAGGTATACATATAGGTAGGATATAAGATATATCAGGATCATTATTTCTCATCTATCGTCTTTGATTAATGATCGTATCAAGGTATTACCGATACTTGCTACCTGGTTTCTGTAATAGTATTATTGTTTCTTCGTGCTGCAGTGACTTCGAGATGTCAAAGGAGCTCAATTACCTGTTCTGTAATGCAGATCGCGCACGATTCATAATACATCAGCTGTATGCGCTACACACTACACTCTACCACCACAGCCACCACCATCACCATCACCATCACCATCACCATCACCATCGTCATGCCTTCCAGGTAAATACTTTGACGGATGGAATTAAGAGACTCTACCAGCGTGCGATGCTAAAGAAACGATTATTGAATACCAAGATTAGAAAGATTAGAGGCTTGGAGGTAGAATGATCATGTATTCAAACTGTATGGACGCACCGCATCGCACCGCATCGCACCGCATCGCATCACATCGCACCGCATCGCATCCAGCATGCATTATTGTCCGACGCCTGTTTTCGGTACAACCACCCAGTATGCATCGCGACGCGGCGTGGATTTACATTTTTTCTCGAGCCTAATAAAACTATACGGTTGGTCGTATGTATCCATCCATTCCATGCAGCTAATTAGTAGTTTCGAAGGAGTTTCACGTATAACCATAGGTCCTATGCACCATACTGGCGGCAAGTGGCGTGCCCCCAGCCCCGGTCCCCGTGCCCCCCACACCCCCATCGCACCACCAGCATCACCACCTCATTGCAGCCACCCACAGCAGAGCCCCCCCCCCCCTCCCCAACATTCCCACCTCCACCAAACGTCAACCACGAGCGTCAACCTAGCGCGCGATGTACAACACATGAAACTAATTAAACTCTTCGCCCCTTCCCCCCCCCCTCACACCCCTCACCCCTTATTCAGTTTTCTTCCTGGGCTACGCTACCCTTTCTACAGGAGCCAACAGTAATTAGTTCACCATCCCGCCCTGTCGCAGAACAAAAGCAGTTCTAGCATTTTTAATAAACCAAAACATTTTTAATTTTGTTACGCATTTATTACTATTTCTAGAGCTCCTCTGTTTTTAAACTCGTAAAAAATGTCGAATTCTTTACCGTATCATTAAATCAATGCATAAAGATGCGATATTATAAATAATTCGTCCGTAAGTATTTCTGTAACGAATGCAAATAACACCAATTGAGAAAATCGTGTCGTTCATGTAAATTAGCTAGTCGAGACGTGGTTTTGAAAGAAATGATTAAAATTGATGCCCAGCCGTTCGTCCTTAAAGGCTAAATTATTCTTATTTTTATACTATCCGTATGTTGTTGTCATTATACACGCACTCTAGTATGTTAATGAACATCAAAACGACTTTTAGCCAATGGCTAAGACAGCTGCTTGCCCGCCGCCGCCGCCACCGCCGCCGCCGCTGCTGCTGCTGCTGCCGCGGCTGCTGCCCACGTTCGATCACCTAATGTATTCCAATGCCGGTCTTCTTCTTGGCATCGTCCTCATCAGCGGTCGAGGCTCCAGGACATCTACGATCAGCTCCAAGTCTTAGCCAGCGCTCACCTGCTTGGTATGCAAGGCGCAAACTGCCGGCTCGGGTAATTGACATGACCACAGTTACAGAGTGTGCCTCCAGCAAGGGACAACCCGTCCACCAGTCCACCAGTCCACCAGTCCACCCGTCCAAGTCTGCTCGTCGCCCAGTTCTCTTATACAAGTCGCAAGTCGTCCGAAAGGTATATCCTACACCGGGTAGGTACAACACACACACACACTCACACTTAGTCAGAAAGAAACGTACCTTCACCTATGGTCATTAAGTCTTGAACAACGTGGTCATCGTAGAAGTCGTCGTCGTCTTCGGCGGCGGCGGCGGCGGCAGCTATGCTGTGGTCTTCGTTTTGTTATCAAGTAACTAATTACATCTCTGAGCTAAAGTAATGCAGCTCAGCCGCAAGATATTCGTTTCTGCAGATTGCAATTGAAAATCACTGGAAATAACTGGCAATGTTTGGGGGCATGTAATTGAGAGTCTGCTGTGCATTGGTTGAAGTTTGTACTGGTCTCGTTGTAAATCGCCTGCAAGCTGATACGACAGCACTTGTGTGAAAAACAATGCCGTTTCTTGAAGGGTCCAGAACGTGCCAGGAGAGAATATATATCATAAATTTCATCTTATGTGATCGTGTCACTCTCGTCTCTGTTTCTCAAACACTTCTTAGATAATAAGTTGACAGATATTTTCTGTTTTGCTGGCGGTATACAACACGGGTTTGAAATGGATTGATCATTGTTATATTATATCTCTGTCTGAATCATTTACACCTTGTTAATAGAATGCCTTGCATCCTGCTTTGCTTCTCGAATTTGAGCTCTTCGTCTGCGTTATAGCCATTGGTGTACGAAAGTAGTAGTATAAGTATATTTTATCATTCGTAGATAAAACTTGATGTTTGAATTGCTTTCAATTAAATTGGAAACAAACCTGAATCATCAATTATAACTTGCAGCATTTTAGAAATTTCAATGGGTACCATTCAACTTTTGGTCAATACCGCATGGATTGTAAGTTTGAAAGTTTATAACATAGAAAAGCAGCTGCCGCAAAATAAATGTAAATACAGGTAATTTCATATCTTATGGCATATACATTTTAAATTTAAAGTAGTGATTTTTTGGTTTGAAATTCCGTGAATTTACGACCGGCAAATATCCGTGACTGCTTATAGAAATTGACTTGTCTCGCGGAAGCGTGACATCTTTGTACAGTGCTAACTTGTTGGCTGAACGGTGTGTTTTTGGATTGTGTGTTGTGGTCCTGTTGGGTGGAATAACTGAATTCTAATGGCTTGTCTCATACCATGGCCCACGTATTAACTTCGGCCATGTCTAGTCTAATGTCCCCCACAGAGTGAGCTATGTGCTACACATACAAAAGTCACTGTTCAAATGCAACCTTTGCCAATGGACATCACCTAACAGATGATGAATCATGAGCAATTTTTAATAAAGGAGCACATTATTAAATTTTAATCGATGTAGCCAAGCTGGATGTAAGATTTGCATTTAAGTTACCACTTAGCCATCATTTTCTTTCTCTAAAATCTTAGCGCGTTGAAACTTGAATTTTAAGAAGACACAAATTCTGTCTATGCCACTTATGATGGCTGTTTCCGTTCATCATGATGTTCATAATGTTCAAGATATGATTACATCACCGCAGGTTAAGGTAAGACATTTCATGATAATGGAAGCGGGTTAGAATGCGATGCGTACAGTTCAGGATCATAAAACCGAGCGTTGGTACACAACATTTCATTTCAAGCGAGTTAAATGTAGAACCCCAGTTCAGTGGATACCGAATAATTTGCGTGTAATTATTCCTAACCCAGCAAAATTTTACATTCCCACTTAGAACATAACATTGTTATCATGTTACGTTTTGATTGTTAAGAATTATAATACTTGTATGTATATGCGTAAACCATAAGGCCAATTTCTTTTTGTAATTTTAGTCATCACATAATATCCTGAAAGTGGCCAAAATTTTGCGGAAAAATAAGTAAATCTCACAGATTTAACGAATCAGATTAGAGAAAGGACCTAAGACTGGAACACATGCCACAGCTTTGGCAGAGTAATCTCCATTTTCTGACACCTCAGGCGAACTTAAACTTTGACACGATCTACCCAAATATTGCTGAAGGGATCAACAAAAAATGTGCTCGTGGCGTCGTAGAAAAAGTATAAAGAATAGGCAAGTTCGTTAGTAGAATGCACAAGCCGCATTATCATCGCTCGAGGAGAAAAAAAGGAAGTGTGATGGACAAAAATCTATGGTCATCATCGTGCATTTCTGGGAAGAATTTCTGTGAAGAATTTCTGAAAGTTGAACTCCTTGTCTGCAGGGGTCAGTATTTATAATTTATATTGCGTTATTTTACAAGCATAGTTATTCCAAATTTTTCAATTTATGCTGAAACCATTGAAAATTCAATTCGCTTATATTAGAATTATATTTTATTATTAGAATTTAAATATAATTATTCCTCATCGAGCATGTAGGTACTTTTGAACCTGAGAAATCATTTAAAATTACACTCTGTGAATGTTATAGTCTGGGTGGAAGAGGCTACATACTAAAATACCCACCACCCACCACCCACCCCCACGGAGTTACCTGAAAGTGTTTGTCAAAACTCAACAATGTCCAACAAGTATATAGGAGACAGCATCCAGCGTCCAGCATCCATCTAAGCTAGCTTTTAACACGGAAATATTGTCATGGTGTCGGTACTAATTAAGGATCCATGGACGTGACGAGAACCCGTTGTTAATTGGTGATGTCTACCAACAACAGCCATGGCTTCACAGCCACCCAAACCTCCAGGTTCTGTAGGTGTTTCCTTGTACACTTAGCAAAAGACTTTTCCCTTTTTTAACGAATTCTTTTGATTCTCTTTGAGGGTAAGCCCACTTACGAAAACAGCAATTCGGTATACGCTATGCAAATATGATGAAAAATGGCTAGCCACTAGCCAAGCACATTTAAATTTACAATTCGTGGCGTTGTTTTCTCGCAACCTGCAGTCTTCACCAACTGTGTCCATTGAACGTTCCCTTCCTGCCATTTTCCGATAGCCTATAACTTTGTTTTCATCAGAGCACTATCTCTCGGGCCCAGTGCACGGAGCGGAGAGAACAATCTCAGGATATTTTTTTAACCAGGGAAAACAAGCAAAAAATTGACCCTAAGCAAATTGCAACATCTGGGTATTTGGTATGTTAATTTGCTGAAAAAATCCTGCTTCTAGAAAAAAATACAAAAATTCCAATGAAACCCACAAAAGCCCGGCATTACCTTACTCAACCGATTATTGAAATTTGTTTTAAAAAGAATTATCATTTTAAAATGTTAGCTTTTTGTGATATAATGTGTTTTTAACATCCAGCTATCTGTGATAATTTTACGAAAATGCGTACATATTTTCCAAATTAAATTTCACAGCAATAACTGTATGGAAGATTCAAGAAAACAAGACGAAATAATTTTGTATGCAAATGAAAATAAATACAGCCCAAACATTTCCGTGATAAAAATATATTTGCTGTTGTTTTGGCGGTGTATCGAACGGTGTGCTCTGAGTTGACCAGAAGTCAGTGAAAACAGATCACAACCGTTAAACGTTACACGCCACCAATTCAGTATTCACCGCCATCTTTCCGTGGCTCTGAACCACTCTGAAAAACCGAAAGTTATTTTTGTCACTTGATCAATTGATCACTTGATCACTTGATTACTTGATCACTTGATTGTTGTTGGAAATCGGAGTGAACCCGTGCAAACTGGGCAAAATTTCATTAACATGGCCGGTATTATTAGATCATAACTTGTTGAGAAGTAAATGATTTTTATTAATTTAATATTACTCCTAGCTCTGGCCGATGAAACCCTATAATTTACCCCCGGGTAGTGAAATTTTGCGCAGGTTCTTGCCCCCCCCCCCCCCCCCCCCCTCGTATCACCAGACATCCGAGGAAAGTCTGTGAATCCACTTCAATCAACAATATTAGTTTCATTTCGGCAAGATTGATAAATTTTGAGCAGATAAATTTACACTAACACCTTTTCAACCTTATTTCTTGCAATTATAAAAATAAAAAAGGGATCGTTGGATTTTTGTATCGTGTCATTCATTTTCCGAGCAGATAAGAATAAAAACAATTTGTTTGCAATTTGAAATTTGTTGGTTACAATTGTTTGGGGTCAAACCACCGACTCGTTATCAATAGCTTTACCTGGACTTTTTAGAGAATTTTCTAGACAAATGTTCTAAAATTCTAAATGTATTTGAGATCAAATTAATAAAATGATGCAAAGTAAATTTTAAAATTCCTATTTGGGAATATGATCCACCAAAACAATTTTATCCCATCACGCTTAATGGTTTTATTCACTAAGCCTTAAATCTCTATTAACCAATAGGATTAAACTATATATTAAACAAATCCCCACAGCGAGAATTAGTAAAAAGCTATTTAAAACAGCACCATGCACTTACTGATAGTGTGTAAGTGAAAATGCAAGATGGCGTCACGCTGCACACGTCATAATCTATCGTGTTGTTGTTTTTCATAGTTTTATGAACAATATTCGCTATACGGCGGGTAAAATGATGACGCAACACGGATTAATGCAGCTTAGAGAACAGAGAAGTGCATACATCAAATAAACGAATGTAGTGCATCAAAATGCTACGAAAGCTTCCACATTTCCACATGTGGAAGCTTTCGTTCATACTTTTGTGGAAATGGTATATGGCCGACTAAATCCGATGGATGGAGATTGCACAGTCTCACAAAAAATGACGTACGTACCAAATTAAGGGCAACCTCTTTTGAACAATCATTTTATTTTTAGACTAATAACGAAACACTCGTTCTACCACGTTCTACGCTATCCCAACTAATAAAAAAAATCTTGACAGAGAACTTTTATTCGGAACGGAAAGCATTTAACTAATTATACATTATTTTGATTTGTGTGTAAAAAAGTACACATACGTTATAGAAAGATAAAATTTAGCGAAGCGTTAACAGGCACTTTAATCAGCGCTAGTTCGTATTCTGGTTGTAAAGTCCTCCTCATGCTTGTATTGACTAAGAATGATGGAAACAATTTTGTTACTTCCGTGGAGCACTAAATAAAGCGTGTGGGCTAGGTGAATTGCACTCAGGTGCCATAAACAGTGGCAAACTGAACGAAGCATGTTATTCCACGGCTAGAATTTATGATTTAATCATCGATTTAGGAAATCTATAGTTGGATCTGGAAATATTAGCCTGTATGCAACAGGCTGTAGGCTACTCATACACGAATCTTTAAACATAGGCCCCTCCCTACCCACCCTACTCTAATTGCTCAATTTCCTGCAAAGAAAGGACACATTTCCTTAAATGAAATGGATTCTATTCCATAATGGTATCATCGTTCTCAGTGATAAACTCGAGCCTTGGGGAACTGCCAGACGCACGGCTAGAAAAAGAGGAAAATCTACTTATACGCATCTAGACTCAGTGTAAAATGAGATTGCAATTTCTTGTGAGTGTTTTCCAGGCTTCACATTTCGTTGGCTCGATCAGTAGCATGTAAAATATAGCAAATAGCAAGGTAGCTAGATAAGTTTTATCGGTTTAAGAAAGTTAAGGAGCTAAGTATAGCGGCTGAATTGCTTTCCACTCCGCATTTATAGAATTTTCATCTTAGAAATATTTAAAGCAGGTAACGCAAAGTAACTCGATGCTATGTGGATTCTCACAATATTCCTATAAGTGTTATGTAACGGGTATCATCTTTGTTAACTATGCACATAGATTATTTGCAAAATACAGGTATGAATA
Source organism: Nemurella pictetii (assembly GCA_921293315.2). Taxonomy (NCBI): domain Eukaryota; kingdom Metazoa; phylum Arthropoda; class Insecta; order Plecoptera; family Nemouridae; genus Nemurella; species Nemurella pictetii. Next base: position 30,320,785 of record OV121116.1, on the reverse strand, counting down.
AAGATTAAAGTAATATCAGATTTTACAACAAAAAAAAAATGAAATGCTCCATCCCTATTGCTGGTAGTGTGCTTTGACGTACGATTATATACAGTAGTTGCTCTCTAAAATATGATCGTCGTAAAGCTTTGATGTACTCGATCGTCTCTCGAACGCTCCCCAATCACGGAGCTTGAAACTGGAAGTAAGGGCGGGAACCGGGAACCGGGAACCGGGAAGGATCCGCTCGGACATAAGGGAACGTGCAGAGGAACGCGACCCCATACGTGATTCTTCGGCCAGATAAAAATAACTGATTTTCGAGGGAGGAAAAGTGGCCATTGGTCACAACTCACAATTCACATCAATGTCTTTCTATAGCAGGTCAGCTGACCTAACCGTGTACTGCTGGGGTCGCTTTTAGCCTCTAAAGAAAGCGTATGGCTTTGTTCCTTTAGCTAGACGTACTTGTCCTAATTCGATCAAGTATCATAAACTTTTATTTATTAGTTTCCGATCAAGCGATATTGGTTGGGACTTGACAACATTCCTATGCCATTCATATAGAGCTGCATGTCTGGTGAGATCGACAAATGATATCATGAAGCTATTCTATCATTTGATGGATAGTATAGTTTCTATTCGTTGTGTTTGAAATTGTCAGGGATTTTGTTGGATGAAATAATATGCTACCTACTAATTGTAATGGGTATTAAATGAGCACAAAGGCGGTGGTAGTACTCTAAAGTCTATTGGTTTGAACGCATGATTATATGGAGTGCAATGTAACATGTTTTCCCGTGAGCCGGGTGTGAATCCTGCATTACATTTCCTTCAACTGCTTCAACGATCAATGAACATTGAAACGAATAGGTACTCATACTTGCGAAGAGTTGCTTCCTTTTATTGAATAAGAATTTGAAAAAAATAAGCATTGCTTCGCCAGCCAGTACAAACAGCCAGTACAAACAGCCAGTACAAAAATTCACACTTGTTTAGCTTTTCAAAATGGTGAGAAGATCGACGCGCGATGCAATTATATTTTTTTCAAAAGAAAGTCGGAGTTGAAGTCAAATCAAACGTGCTTCCCTAAACAGCAAGAAAATATTACATCGAAATAACAAGTCAGCGTTATTCGAATCCCTTTCTGGCATGTTTTGACTTCCTGGAAAGATGATAGGAATTTGGAATCGAACCCGAATACCCAATTCCCCTGAGCGTCATCATGAGCAATATTGAGTGGTTTAGGTTTTATTCTTTGAACGAGAATAGTGTATAGAGTAAAAGCAGAAAACACACTTCCGACTGTATACAGACTATATGATACCAGAAAGAGAGGTCGGGTTATGGATTGGTGTATGCCTATAGGGCAATGGTTCCGAATTCCAAAACCGATTCCAGCCGTGCTAAATACATCCCTTTCCTTTTCTCCCCCAGTCGTAGAAGTTATTTTCCCCGTCGAATAAGGCAGAGCCACACTGGCTTGCTAGCAAGGAGGCTGCTAGGATGCTGGATGCGGATGATGCTGGAGCAAGCCGTGTCGTGCCGAGGCCCGCCTAGCAGATCTAGCCGTAGCTGCTAGGCAGTGGTAGGCAGTCGCATAGGCAGTAGGCACATCTGCCCATTCTTTACGTCTCTCTCGCCAGCGGCGAAACACAAGTCCCCTGTTCTGCTCCTCGGCGCAAGTTTTGGGAGACTTGCCAATAAATAAATGGGTGCCGGCTTTCAGAGAAAAGGGAAGTGGAAGGTAAGGGCACCGCGCGTGGCTGGGGGCGAGTTACCTTCTCTCTCCCCCCTCCCCCTCTCCACCCTCCCTTACTGCCTCCCCCACGGCCAAATCGGTCCGATAAATAATGATATCCATAAGCAAGTTGAAATTTTGTTGGGGGTGAGGTAAAAAATTTGTATGGTCAATCGTATTTTATACTCGAATTAATAACATTCCTTGAAACTTTATTAAAAAGTAAACGGCCGTAGTTTTTCGGCACACCTGCGTATGTTCGGGTAGGTTGTTGGGAATTTGAACAAGGCACATGCCTAGGACCTAGGAAAAGGCCTGTGGGAATGAATTATGTGCTTGTTGGTTTATGTACAAGACGAATTGCCTCAAGATTTAACTAGCAAACATCCAAGTAATTTTGTAGTATAAAAGCAGCAGCAATTTCCAGCCAACAAAACATCCAATGGATGTGCGTAACTCCTATTTATAGGGCAACCATATTTTAACCCTTCAATCCCAAAAGTGGTCCATAATTTCTTATCTCTTAGCTGTAAAATACTCCACTATTTCAGTTGGCTCAATATTCAAGATTTCAAGTACTACATAAACATAAGTCTTGGATTACTTATGAAAAATAAATGAGAATTGATTTTATAAAGCACGTGTTAAAAATTGAGATTCATTTTCCAATTCTAATCCGTCTTATTTCTACGGTCAAAAATAATTTCCGTGTTCGACTCGAATATGATTATTTTGAAATTTATTCACCGTTCTTCCCCCACCCTTTTTCTAACTGGCGGCTGCGTAATACTTTATTATAGTTTATACGAACATGATTATGCTGTAAGGATCGCGAGCTGATAATTACCCCTGCCTCAGCCACCAATGGAAATCATGTAAATTGTTAACAGTAATCACACAATCAAGTTGTATCTGATCACAGCTACCACTAAATAGCCTCATTTATTTGTGTTAACATGCAAAGACGAGGAGCTAAACAAAGAGTGTGAATTCTCAGTAAAAGTATAGATTCGATGTGTAAAAGTGTGTAGTAAATTTTCTTTGATGGAATTTTAAGCGTACGGGAAATGGAAGGCAACATGCACGACACGTAAAAACACGAACTTGTTTAGTGCTGCACCGTGTTTCTATTGACACAGCGCAGCAACAGCGACGTTGTGTGCGGATAGCTATGGCTATTGTAAGCACTGAGCACTTAGGTATATTACACAGACTATAGTTCTGTCGCTGACACCTTCAGTTGTCGATGGAAATGTACCTAGTTATTGACATTACTTGGAGTCTGCATTGCTCTGCATCGCCGAGCTAAACCCCTTTCACGTCATTTACCATACACTCAAGTAGAAACAAGGCAGAAAAGTTGCATGCAATTACGCAATCAATCACCCCACAACGACAAGTGATAAAAAATATCCCACTCACGTAACAACTACATTATTGTACAGTACATATTATATTATTTCGCTGCCACAATTCATATTTGAAATGCACAGCAGCCACACAAATCAATTCACCGCGTCGCTGTTATTTTGAAACTTTCATGTCGCTTGGTGGGTTTCATCTGCAGGCATCTTGTGGGAATTCCTATAGATAATTACTGTATTATCTCGTTTATTGAATTTCATATTTCACTGCGGTGATAAAACTTAGATCCGCGATGTGCGATGCACGATGTGCGATGCACGATGCACGATGTGAGATGTGCGATGTGCGATGTGCGATGTGCGAAGTGCATAATGCAGATCTACTAAATATGCTACATGAGGAAATCCCCGGTGGCTGGAGCCTATATTTTGTAGTGGTCTCGCCCCGACCAGTGATGATTCAATGCTGGATAACTCGATTAAAAATGTCACAGTACATACTACTGCTACACGGTGCTATGCTAGCAAAAACAAAATGAATTCGAACAGAGCATAGCTATAAAGCCGTTTTGCTCGTTTTTAGCTTTTAATTAAAATATTTATATTAAATGCTAAAAAAGGCTTGTATATAATTTTTTATCAAATGGATGGAATTGTGTATCGTTCTATCGTACGATCGATATGCGATTTTCGCGAGCGTGGTTCATAACAATAAATAATTGCAGAGAAAAATGTATGTGATAGAAACCCAGTATGGATGTAATACCTCTTTGTTCCGATATGTGTGAAAGCTTTTCTCGGCAAAAAAAATAATTCACGTTGATGTAAATGTGATATTTTGCAGAAATTTGAATAAAAAATATTTTGCACGTGTATGGATCCCGCAATTCCATATTCCGTTCCGAATTCCGACAGGTTGGTATGTTAAAATGAGACCTAACATTCGCAGAATCAGTTCATAAATGGGTTTCAATCACATAATTGATAAAAAGGTTCATTATCCATGCATTTTGAGACAACTTTTCCCTATTGTTGTTTCTCTATTTTCAGACTAACAAACCCCGATCGACGATAAATTGGTACACCGGTGATACAGTATCATTACCCAGTTGAATTCACTATATTTCCTTCTAACGGAGATGTTAATTATAAATAGCCCAAGTCGAACTATACAATTCTATCTGTTCCTACCAAAAAAATGTTTCATCCCCCCCAAACAAAACGGTAAGAACACCCCCGTCCGTTAGTCTTGCGCTTCTTGAAGATGTTAATGTTTGATCAGGCTTAAGATCGTTATTTCGACTTAATTTTTATTAGATCCTTTCTAAGAGCGGAAAGAAAATAGGAAGGAAGAGAGGTCAATAAAGCTAGCGTTAGACAAACAAATATTTGAAGGCAAATACCCAGGGATGCTGTAGGTACTGAGAAATGTAAGATTAATTACTAAATAACAATCACGTCGGCATGACTAGCACTGACATCCTCGATCCTGTTGGGAAACTAAGTGCGAAATGTAACGTTAAACTAAAGTACTACTTGCTTAGGTAATGTTGGAATCCAACTCTACTAGATAAAATTGATAAAACAACACAATAAATTGTGCTGGTTCTTTCTTATTACATTTATTTCTTATCACAATATGTGAGCAAAAAAAAGTGTACATGCAAACCTATATTTACTTGAACAAAACGTCATTTTGCGAGCATTTTTTGCAGCATCAATAATAAGTGCACTTGTACATTATTAAAGCTTTGTAAGGGATCAGCTTGTAACATAATTCAGAACAAACTCTATTCCAATTTCATTAAAGCAGAGAAAAATCTGAAAATACAGTAGCTTATTCCAGCTTAACCCGTCTTTAGGTTTTGAGCACTCTACATTGCAAAACCTCATTGAAACTAAAATAAATATATTTAGGTGAGGATGTATCATTTAAAACTTTCTACAAAATGGACAGCAATATAGGAATAATAAAGCAACTTATACGTCTCTGTTTGCTAATCAATTGTTTATACCGGGTAATCACAGAGTGAACTGTGTTCCACTTCTGATAAGCTTTATCTCAAATTAGTAAGTGTACCCAGTCTCCGCAAATGGAAATGTACAATGCGTCAGCGTCAACATTGAATTCCTTGTTAAATGGTTCACCAGTCAATTTGTTACGAAAAGGGCGTAAATTTCGTCTGTAATATCTTGCTAATATCTTGCTCCAGAGTCGCCCTGCGTTTTTCCTTCGCCTTATTACAGTAGCGGCTAAGGATTAAGAGCACTTAGGCATGAACACACATTTCGAAGTTATCAGCCAGAATAAAGATTGAAATGATGGCCCTTTTAATCTTTCATGTAATATATAAAAAACACACAGCAACGAAATTTATATCTCCGAGCTTTCTACTCGAAAACACAAGCCGCTTTAATATGCTATATATTACAAAAACATGATGCAAATCAATTGTGCGTACCACAATAGAAATTAAACTGCGTTTAAAAGGATTATGCTCTTGCCTGCTAGGCCCTCTGCGAGGGTTGGGGTTATAGTTAGAGGTGGTTAGAGGCTGACCTGTCGTCTCTGCGGGGGTTCGCCATGAGAAAGCCAGTTGTTAAGCACTGGCTCTCTGACAATGGGCTCATTGCGAGCCCCTGCCGAGTGATGACCATTTGTGTCATTCCCCACGCCTGGCCGTTCGCCTGATATCGCTCCCTGGGAACCAGCATCGCTCGACCATGGACAGCTAACGCATCTGATTTGGCTCATTTGAATAAATCGCTGATAGTAAATGAGCTCACTTTCATCATGTTTCTTCCAGTCATCCCCCCAACCACGCTCAGCCCCACCTGCCATGGGAAGCTGAATTGAAAAATTTGTCTGGAATCTAAGTTGAATGCAAGCGGCGACCGAAGTTACTATCAAATGTTGTATAATAGTCAGGGACTAGTCCAGTCTGTGGAATTCATTAAGAATTGAGTGAAATTTATAAACTATTTTATTATACTTAGCAATAAAGTGCTATCTTTTATTCATTCAATTAATACAGCTGTTAATAATTGCGGATTCCGTGGGCAGGTCAGTTAGGTCAGAGATGATCGCATTGTGTGACCGCAGCACATTATAAAAAATATAACGCCACACCACAAATCTAATAATCTGAAACGATTTCACGCCTTGTAGGAAGTTTTCGGCACGTTCGCGCGCATAACTACAGAGGCATGCCGATGAACACGCACTTTCGTGATGCACTTTCGACAGCGACACGCAACCTGTCTTGACGCCCACCCCATAGCCAGCAACGAAGCAAGCAAGCATGCATGCAAGCATGCAAGAAAGCAAGCAAGCAAGCAAGCAAGCAAGCAAGCAAGCAAGCAAGCAAGCAAGCAAGCAAGCAAGCAAGCAAGCAAGCAAGCAAGCAAGCAAGCAAGCAAGCAAGCAAGCAAGCAAGCAAGCAAGCAAGCAAGCAAGCAAGCAAGCAAGCAAGCAAGCAAGCAAGCAAGCAAGCAAGCAAGCAAGCAAGCAAGCAAGCAAGCAAGCAAGCAAGCAAGCAAGCAAGCAAGCAAGCAAGCAAGCAAGCAAGCAAGCAAGCAAGCAAGCAAGCAAGCAAGCAAGCAAGCAAGCAAGCAAGCAAGCAAGCAAGCAAGCAAGCAAGCAAGCAAGCAAGCAAGCAAGCAAGCAAGCAAGCAAGCAAGCAAGCAAGCAAGCAAGCAAGCAAGCAAGCAAGCAAGCAAGCAAGCAAGCAAGCAAGCAAGCAAGCAAGCAAGCAAGCAAGCAAGCAAGCAAGCAAGCAAGCAAGCAAGCAAGCAAGCAAGCAAGCAAGCAAGCAAGCAAGCAAGCAAGCAAGCAAGCAAGCAAGCAAGCAAGCAAGCAAGCAAGCAAGCAAGCAAGCAAGCAAGCAAGCAAGCAAGCAAGCAAGAAAGCAAGCCTCAAGATGACAAGTACAATCATACCCTCACGATTACACGATTACACCATACATATACAGAACACCATCACACAACGCAACTAATTAGGTACTAGAACACTCCACCTGAACACCATTCCGCCAAGTATATTCCATCATACCACCATGCCACTATTACACCATTACACCATTATTGCCATATCCCACCCTTGTGCCACCACACCACGATCAAACCCCAGCGAATAGAATTATTTTCCTCAATCTAAAATAGCTTGCATGGTTAAATTGTGCTGTGCACATTTACGAATGGCTCCGGATTTTGATCAGGCTTTTATGTCATCCCCCTGTGGTTGTAGCCCGCGGAGGGAGGCTGGCGGCGGATAGAGAGCCAGGAGATGGGGATGAGGTGGGGGAGGGGGAGGGGGATGCGGAGGCTGTCGACAAGGGACATGGACCTCGTGGCGACTGTCGGCCAATCTGACTGATGTAAGTATGCGTGGAGCGGGTCGGACACGTGGCTATCGGCATCATCAGTACCACTGGTATCACAGTCATGAAATGCAATCAACCCCCGCGGACACTCTTTCCGGAGACTTGGGAAATTGGAAGAACATTTTGCAAATGCCTAATAGAAAATAGGAGCGAGTATGTCGGCACGTGTGCGTCATTTAACTCCCACGACTATAAATATTAGCATGTGGACATTGAAGGGGTTGCGGTTCGACTAGGTTGGCTAGAGGATGTCAACGCCACTGCTTGTCATGTCCATCAATGTCCACCTCTGACCTATCTCCATCGGTGAGCATCGGTAACTCTAGTGTCTCTTATCAGTTCCCACTTATCAAGCTGGTCATGTGTGCACACAGTCACACAAACAGCTTGTATAGCTTGCGTGAGCGCCGAGATCTATTTACAGGCGATTTTCAACACGGTCCAATAAATATTCTCGACACCTTTGTGCACAATGTGCAAGGAGTGTCTGACGTAAGCTGTAACGTGTCCAATTTCTCTCCCATGCATGTAATTAGTTATCAATGTCTGATTTTCACTACTGCCCTTCGATTAAATGCTTCCAATAATTTTCTAACTACCATGTAAGGGTTGATAGATCACACACTAAAAGAGTACGAGATCTGGAAAACCAACGTGAATAATAATGAAGGGAGTCGCCTAGTTATTTTGTATATTTAATGGTAGGCCGTTTACAATTTAATAATACCTCGGTCGAGTCGAGCCCCTCTTGCGGGATCGAGAACGCCCTCAATAGCTTAGTCAAAGAGAATCGCGATCATTTAGAAATAATTGACGAGCAGGCTTTTAATCATTTACTTTACTTAGTAGATGAGGGAACCTATTTTTGTACGGTAATTTGTAAAATTGGTAGGCACGGTTCTAATGGGTTCAAATAATTGTCGGCCCGGCATATCCTCTATGAACACAAATAGAGATGTGGAATAAAGTTTCGATGGCAGCCAACGAAACCATTTCTAGCAAATTCACACCGTCGGTCGCCTTCCCTTTGGACACTTGACGAAATTCCAATGTGAATTGACAGGCAAAAGACATTAATAACACGAAAAAGTACTTAGTAGAATTTAGCGTTCTAAGGTAGACTAGAGATTTCGTCCTAGTTTCTACTTTCCAGCGAGCTTGGGAGATCTATAGGGGAGTGTTACAGAGGCAGAGAGAGGCAGAGAGAGGCAGAGAGAGGCAGTGGTGGGTTCTGTACTCCTGCAGTCACTGTCACCTGTCAATGAAGCGAGAAGACAAGCCTTCCGATCCATGCTGCAATGTTAATGCTCTATCCACTTTGCTTGAATTAAGGAAACTGGAGAGCAGGTTTCAGATCTACAAGATACCGAATAGGAGAGGAACTGTGGTGCATCATTCCTATGTGCCGCAGCCAGCCAGCTTCCCTATCCCATTCTTCTTCATTTCTTATTTTCATTTCAGACTCTTTTCCATTGGCTTTCACATAGAATTCCATACTTTATTGTTTGCCTTAGAAGAATTAAAAAAAGAAGGAAAAAAATACGACAGCAATAAATCTTACAACGTAAACTTGGTTATCTTAAAAGTGAATAGACCAGCCTTATATAACACCCTTGTGTAGCGATGCTCCTATATGCCACTGACTCTACTGCGTTTTCTGGAAGCATGTACTTGCGCATTTTCTATTTTCCTCATTTCTTTCCTTATCTTCTATTAGAACAGTCCGCTAATAGTGTACTCGGTGGCTATTGTCAAGTTGAGAAGAGTTTTTGAATACTAAAAAGAAAGCCGAGTGTATTTAAGTTTCTTCTTCCTCTATACCTATAGGGCAGAATATTCCAAGAAATAACAATTGCAATATGTAACCTTATCTTTTGTCTCGCAAGTTGGAAAATGACTTTGCATTTGTTTCAACTTCTAATGCATGCTTTTGCTAACGTTCACGTAGCAATTGTATGGTATATCAATAAAGTAGTACTTTGAAACCATCCATTTGCTGGGCTCACAGGTTCTGATTGGTTTTACCTTTTAATGCTGCTAGTAAAACAAACAATCGAAGGAAATACAGGTTGCTATCGTATCTATTGGTTTCATGGCAAAAAAAGTTCACAATCTAAATATTGCTAAATTCAAATAAAAAAATATTTCATATTCTTATTTCTTATCGCCGGGTTTTGGAGAATAAATGTAGTGGCAAAAGAAACCGTGCCTATTATGCGGACGCATGATAGTTTAGCGTGAAAATGGACACACAAAAATCCAGCTTTAGGGGCGAGACAAGTTTCCATCGATAGAGTTTCAAGAACTCGACTGCCTTTCCGACGCTAACCACACAAACCCGTCAAAATTAGCAGATGACCCTATGAACCCATTAACTTATACTTTTGGCAAGTCGGCTCATAATTTTCATTATCATTACTTCAAGCAAATTAATTGAGGTTATAGGTTTAATCTGCAGATGGTATAATTGGTTAATTGATGTATGTGGTGATTAGGGGTGAGCAATATAAGCTTAGTTTTAATAGTTCTACTTGGTTCTACTTCTAACCACATTATTCATCCGTAATAAAAAGCTCATTAGTAGTTGTAAATTTCTGGGCTAATGTTGATTGTCTCACTGTGAAATATCATTAGTCGGCCTGGAAGCTGTAGGGATGAGCATCGGAATAGGGTTGGGCGGGGGGGGGGGATATTAAGCCGGGGATGTACCCACAAGCTGGTGCGAGAAACCTTCTTTGGGCTCAATGTTAAAAAAAATGTGGCTAAGGCCTAGCCATAGTGTGTGGTTGAGTGGCTAGTGGTTTTCGTTCGAATCAGATCAATGAAGAAAGCCTTTATGCTTAAATATAGGGAATAGGGTATAGGGAATAGGGAGGGATAGGGATAAGGAGGATATAGGGATATAGGGATGTTAATCTTGATTTTCTTTCGCTGGCACTTGACAGTCATTCGAATGACCATAATGCGAGGGAGGGGGGGGGGGGGGCTAAAATCTTTTAAATGTTCATCGAGCGTAGTGCTGTGGTACCTAGGATGTTGTACTTTGTACGTTGTACGTTGTACGTTGTACGTTGTACGTTGTACGTTGTACGTTGTACGTTGTGCGTTGTACATTGCACGTTGCACGTTGTACGTTGCACGTTGTACGTTGCACGTTGTACGTTGTACGTTGTACGTTGTACGTTGTACGTTGTACGTTGTACGTTGTACGTTGTGCGTTGTACATTGCACGTTGCACGTTGTACGTTGCACGTTGTACGTTGTACGTTGTACGTTGTACGTTGTACGTTGTACGTTGTACGTTGCACGTTGTACGTTGCACGTTGTTCCTACGCCCGTGAGTTCGTGCCACCGTCAGGTTTGGCGCATGGATTTCAAGTCGGCAAAAGCCCAATTAACCACCACGCGTGGCTTTTGACCAAAAGCTGTATGCGGTTTCTATATACACGATCTCTGGCCAGCATCCGAGTTCTCATCTGGATTCTGGATCGTTGCTATGCTCAAACTGACTGAGCAGCAAAATATAAATGCTCGAAGAGATTTCAGTGAACAGAGCTTTTTAAAGTTCCATAAATGCATAATATTCCTGTACTATAAAGCAGTCGACCGGCGAGTTAATATCGCCCCCAAAACCATTAAATCAGATATAAATATGATGCGGTGTGCCCTGATCATATCAACACTCGGCAGCATTGAAAAAGTATCGGTCATGGGGAAAAAATCTGATGACATGAATTTAGCCCTTCCATATTAAATGGCTTGATTTAAAAGGTGATAAATATTTACATTTTATGGCGTTATAAACAATATAACTGCCATTGGGTCGATAAATTTACCTTTTTTAAATATTTATCCCCCTCTTACCATTCTCTCTCTCGCAAGCTCGCATTCTCTCTCTTTCTCTCGCAGTCATCAGATCACGTATTACATATTTTGTCACATTCTGCAAAGTACCTGTGTTGAATGCTTAGAAGAAACTCCCGTAAGAAACACTCCACGAGCGAGCTGTGTGTGACTGAATTATTTTCAATTTCAACGCTTCTTTTTCCACAAACTTCGTCCGCAAAACCGGGCGATTTATGTGACATCGGAGTATATACCGAAATATAAAGAGTGTTAGGCGATACATTTTCCGGCAACGGAAATAACATTGGAAAACTCCAATACGAGCTCAAATTTTAAGATGTTTAAAATATTATATCCTGAAATATGGCAACTGAAAAATAAATTGAAAACACCCGTATCAATAACATTAAAGTGGTTTAAAAAAAATTGACGTAGATAAACAGGAATAGATCGAAATTCGAGTAGCATACCGGTGCATTTTGATGAAACGAAACCACGTCCTATCGAATGGTATAACAGTGAAAGCAGCGCTCTAGCACGACATTGTCTGCGAATCAGTCAGTGTCACGACCCCCACATTCATCATTTTTCACTTATCAGCAAAGCAACCCCAAAAAGCCCGCGCTACATTTCCCGCTCCCTTTCCCTGGACACCAGCAGCAACATGAAATCATTATCATGACATTAGATAGACGCTGGCCCCTACGACTAGATCCGTCGCATGGCCCCAAACATTTTAGTCAAATCATAACTTAACATGACAATCTTTCATCAATCTGACTGGTGACTTGTCTAGGCCTAAAATCAGCTGGCTTGTGATGGTTTCGGTTCGAGTGGTACCTTTTAGCTCTGGCATTGACGACTGGACCTAACCTAGAGTGGGACAGCTGCACTCAGAGATCGCCCAGATATATGATACATGGCTTTATGTACCGGCTTTAGCGCGAGAAAAATCAGTTTTCAAAAAATAGTTAATGATCTGTTCTATTTTGGAAAATAGTAGCGAGTCATCGGCCGTCTGTTATGACCATGGTAGACCATTTTGTAGGCAATGTGTCCTTTGAGCAAGTCATCCAAATGGACCTTTTTATCCTGATTCATCACTCTTAATTGTCTGGAGGTAAAAAAATAAATAAAAAAATAAAAACAACAACAACACAGTCCGAAATGTTTTGAGTGCAGATGACATAAGTGATATGTCCCAAACGCAGAAAACACCAGTGATTCAAAGGCGACTTAATTTGTCAATTTCAAATTATTACTAATACTAAGACAGTAATCGCATGTAAACAAACGTTTTTGCGGCACATGCCATTAATACCAAAACGTGTTCACATTTTCGTCGCACGCCCGGCCACATTGAAACAGCACTGCTACCACCGTGTGATTAATTGATAGCGATTCTCAAATGAATTTTATAACGTCACTAAAATCTACACCCTTGTCTCTCGGCGTCCGTGCATAATTATAATCATTTGAAAATCCGACGTATTAGCCGCATCGGAAAAATGCAAATGCTTTAATGCTTATGGCATCGCTTTGACTTCTCCGTCCTCATTAGATAATTATACACGCCATTATGTTTAATTAGTTAAGGGCCTATGGTCCGAATAAATGTTTTCCATAGTTCCTCATCTACTATCGACCGATCAAATATCAAAAAGGCCACTAATCGTGTGGCGCTTTGTGCTGAAGCCGCATTAATCCGGGCAGTAGGCAGAGAAATGATAGAATTGCCCGATCCATTCTCTGATCGTATATTATAATATTATCATCATCACATTATCAAATTATCATAATGGTCCAGGAATAGGATCTTAATACGTCTAGCATAACAGTCGGTCACGGCGCGGAGCCGTCGCATACAGAAAGTCAATCTGATCGGAGAACTCATAATCAATTGATCACGCGTCCGAAACAACTTGTATTAATTGAATTTTAATGAAACCTTTTCTCGAACCGGGTTTGACCTAACGCAGTGCCACTAATGGCTTCTTGGAAAGCTCGCTACAGTCTGACCATCTCCGAAAATCCATGCGAGCGAGCAAAGAAATGACCCTTGCGCTTCGACTAGACTCGAATTGGCGTCTGCCTATCAAATGAATTCGCGCATGTCGAAAACAACCAACGTTGGAACGCGGCTGAGTGGGACAAGAAAAGATAATACAAATTACGTTGCAATATATAATAATAATAATGATAATAATAATAATAATAATGTATAATATACTTGTGGATTACCTTGTCGGGCTGTATACTATGATGAGGCCGACTCGAGACGCTACACATACTACGGGAGAGTTTTAATTAATTTTATTTTCACCAGTACAGCGAGCAAGTTGTGAGGAGGTGCGCGTAACTGCGACTGCGAGCGCTAATGACCATGCTAATGATGCTTGGAAATGCACATGAGATCGAGCTACGATTTTTACTCCTCAATTATACATGCCTTTGCATTTGACAGAGTTAGATTACATTTACGAATTGAAGCGTGCTGGTTCTTCTGGATGTTAAAAGCGTGCAAGGAAATTGTGGTCTTACAAATTGTCCGTCTTGAATACAATGGACGAGGGATAAAAACAATTCCGATTGTGCTCATCTTTCCACTGAAACTTATTGAATCAATAAAGTTGGTAACGAATTTCTATAAAAATTCAGTAAATTCTAACTTATAACGAGCAAAGTAGGAGAAAAAGTATTTGCATTGAGTACGCACTAAATAATAATACATTCAGCAACTTGAACCTACTTGAAGCTACTAAAATTAACTGCGAATATTTTCTGCGTCATGAACCGAGTTTTCTAGATTGCAATAAAGATGAGGTAAACTGACAAACAATCGTTCGGAAAGAAAAACTGCTGACACGAGAATTCAGAAATCTTTCTGCTCTCGAGTTTTCTTACGTCCTGTTATTCGCTACTAATTGCCCTTTGCGCAGAATCCCACCTTTCGCTTATTTACTCGAAATCACCGGAACTGAGGTTGAAACCAAAAACACACAGGTTCGTCGTGAAAATTTCGCAAAATTATCACGTACCATCATTTCTTATCTGTGAAGTTCTTAGAAGATATTATATTCTATTCGGAACAATTGGTCAAATATGCATTCATAAATTATCGAAAGTAATTGACCCAAATAAACCAACTGTAACCCCTGTAACCCTTGCAATTAGCAATTCCAGGTTATCCATAAATTTATTTCAATGAATTATAAAGCTCGTCACAGAGAAACCTCTCTTGTTGCTCGCAAACTATTTTATTTATTATTCACAAGTGTGATGGCGAAAGACAGAAATGCAGAGCACAATAATATAACTCTAGACCTTCAGAGTGTTCACAGTAATGCCCCTGCTTGCTAGCTCCCTGCACTGCAGTGCATACGTACACTCAACGAGTTTACCACCAAACCATGAACCAGTGTCCGCAATTCCCAAGAATATAATCAAAAACGATTCAAGAAACGAGTTAAATTCGGTCAAATATGAATGTAATAATTGCAGGAACGAAACCTATACCTGCGGACTGCGGGCAGAGTGTATTTTCATAAGCCTCCCCCCCCCCCCCCCCCCCCCCCCCGCGGAACACATAAAAAACAGCGTGGTAGGATGGCATGTTTTCGTATGGGCGATGCAAATTTTTTGTCTTCGGGGTATTTTTAGAATAAACAATGATCTATGAAATAATTTCCAACCAACACGAGTGTTTACAGGAAAAGTGGAAAGTTTGTAACGTGTATGTGCTTGTGTTTTGTGGCACGCACGAAACAGCACAAAACAGCCCAAAGCTGTCGAATATTCTAATGTAGAGACAGCTACGATTTATTCAGTGGACAATTATCATTTCGATCCGGTTGGCACACGGCAAAGGGGTGGGGGTGGGGACATTTTTGAAATGAAATAATAATTTCCATTGAAAATATGGCTAATTCTTGGTCCAGGTAATAATTAATCAAAAAACGAATGGTATGATTTAAGAAAAGGTAATCCAGTTGACTTGATCAGTGCTTCTAGGCAGCACCAATCACCAACGTAATCACATAGCGTACGATCTCCCCAAGTTCAATTGATTTTCTATTCTAGTAAAACAACCTCAACGATAATTTACATAACTGGAAAAATATGAAAATAAACGACAAGCGGAACTGGTCAATGCCATTCACATTTCAGACGAAACAACACAGTGAATAAAAAAACAAAAGCAGTAAACAGAGAATTTGCTTTTTGGGTGGTGTACTCATGTCTTGTAGCGCTAAATGACTATCGTCTTCACATGTCCTCTGCTGTTTCCAGCTCTTCCTCTACCTTTCTTATCCATACCTTTTTACCTGGCAGATCATGTTTTGTCATTAGACATGCAAACATACAAATAATACGTGCAGCTGGAACATATTGTTCCAGACAATGAAACCAAATCACGTGACTCGTGAGCAAGCTAGCGGTGTCGGAGAGAGCTGGTGGGATAGATCTGAGACATGTTCCAGCGAAGACATATTTGAGCCCAGCCCTCGTCTTGTCTTATAACCATGTCATAGTCTCACCGGCAACATCTCTCGGACATTGGAACACGCGATCCCCTCCCCCTCCTCCCCCCCCCCCCAGGCATACCCACCCCCTTTCCGATGCGATATACCTATATGCTGCATCGCAGTGAGGGAGGTCAGACACTAAATTTTGCATCGCATGCATATTAGAGACAATCCACTGAACAATCAAATCCACTTGGATTTAAATTAATGACTTAATATTCTCGCAATTACGAATATCACCGATCGGGTCAGAGAAACGCCAAAAATTAAGAAAATTCTCGTCTTATAGAAGTAATAAAATATAATGAAAGTGAAAGAAGAATATTTGTGTCGTCTTTTATTATTATTTTCGAGAAAGGTAATATGATATGGAAGTCATTTTGTCCATTCTATTGTATGGTGGCGAAGGGCGTGTTTTGTATAATGTTAATGATCATCGTAATGAACTGCTATAATAAGTAGCATCCCTATGATTATAGTGATCTAAAAAAAGGTGTCCACGCTACCTGGAGCTCGACGCGATTAATGCCGTAGTACGTGGCAGTATAAATATAATATATATATATAAGGTGATAAGTAGGGGATGAAATATATTCTAGACAAAGGATCCAATTTAGTATGGACAATTTTATGGCGAGTGTACTGGATCACTCCCCCCCCCATACCACCCCCACCACCACCACCACCACCCACCCAGAAAGAGTTCCTAGGTTCACGTCTCGTAGCTAAGTTGCTTCAAATAATTATAGCGTTCAGAAAACACGATGTGCCCACTTGACTTGCGTAGCCTCATCGGATTTTTCCCGACTTGACGCTGATAGCTCGTTTCCGGTAAAACTCCAACTACAAGCTCGGCGCATATCACTCAAGCCTAATATACCTATGATTATTTTTACTCTAGTCCACAAACAGCAAGAATAGAAAATAGAAATAGCAGTTGTATGATTCATTTTTTTTTGAGCAAATTAAAATGCTTTACCAGACCGGCAATCATGAAGGACTCGGATTCCATTCACGGATGAGGTAAATAATTTAATTAGCTCGAAAAAATCAATCGTTTTGTTTATCGCTTGAACAGGCAGTTTCTAAGCCTTCTGCTAACTCCATGGTAAAGGTACTTAATATTTCACTAGTTTTCCAAATACCGTGTCATTGGACTCAGGCTTGACTATCTCATCTGATCTGCACACTGTTATATTGAAGAGCGAATATTAATTTTGAATTGAAATCTACTCCATTACGATCAACTATCTGTGATAACTAAATCAAATCGGTCCAGTCGATGTTAATTAATGATATACCATCCAATAAAGAGGTTGTACGTGTTGCATGGATTGCACGTAAAAACTACCGGGTCACATTTCATGTGCGGGTGCCTGGCCCATCTAAATACAAATTACATCAGTTCGGTATACACTTCAACGTTTTTTTTTTCAACTTTATGCTCATTCATCTAAAAACTTGAACGTCATTAAATTTGATTAATGGTCAGATTACACGGACGATTGTTTCATTTAATACGCAGTGTTCTCTCTCGTCGTTGCTGGTCATTAAAATATTACTACCGTACAGAGTAATTGTGGATAAATCCAGTGCAGTACAGCGGTGTATTCCGTAATGTTAGGTACGTTCTCATCATATTGGATAATTTACGACTGAGTATCGAGCAATTAATATCATCTCTGTGCAATACTAATGATCGACTGCAAGTGGCAAACAAACAGGACGTTGGCTTATCAGTGGGCAATCCCATAATTCGTATATCTAAACCGATTTCAATGCCACTTTTAGGGGCGCTTGCAAATGTTTCGTCGATTCATCGGACGCGCTGCGCGATACGCATCAAATTAAAATGGGTTCAATTATTGGAATGCATTTTTAAATAATCCCTAATCGTGCGTCATGAATGTTTACGATCATCAAGCGTGGTCCGTAGCCAAGAATGCAGTTCATGAAACAAAGGAAAGTATCATTTTTTGGAAGTACCATTCATCCGTAAAACTAAAATGCTAACTTCATAAAATAACGCCGCTTGCAAAGCAACAGCGATCAAACATTGTTTGAAACACGATGCCTGCAGGAAAATCTTGTTGCCAAAACACGAGAAACTTTTTTTTGTTTCTTTACATTTCTCAAGATGATATAGGTGGTTGACGAGTTTTCTCGATCTATTGGCGAGTCTGATCATCTCTCGTGAAATGTACAATATTTTCCTGGCCGATTTCTGCCAAAGTGTGCAAATGGCAAAAAACAGTCGGAACTGAATTGGTTGACCCATGTGTATGGGAAATGGCAAAGGTGAATTAATTTTCTCCCACCTCTGTCAAGTAAGTCCTAATTCAAATCCAATCATGCAACTGGTCTCGGTCTGTATTTATAATTATACCCCTGGCCCTGACAGGTAGCTTCGGCAGTCATGTCATCTGCACAATGATCATAAAACACCTGCCTAATTTCTTTGACGAGAAAATTAAGAAGCAGATGTAACGCGATTCTTAATCTAAATAAAATACTCATTGTTTGCCACGTGCTTGCATTAAATCTGACATATTTTAATTGAACTTAATCAACTAGCTATCATACTTTTGATATTATGATTGAGTTATTACGTAATACGTATTCAAATAACGTGCTTTCACATAGCCGAATTTCAACATTTTATTGTGGTGGTTTTATCAGCCCGCTGGAGGAATGAAAATAAGACTGCACGCTCAAATCAACTTTAATTGATTAGAATGCGATGTTGGCAAAGTGTTTTATGCCCGGGTTCTAATAAGACCAGCGACCAATATAATAGTATAAATCAATGCTCTCGCAAATACCCTTGTCAATGCTTCGTTTAAGCTCTAACAATGTCAAACTGGGAAAGACAAGGGCAGTGCGGACTGCAAGGGATGGAATCACAGCTGCCTATCTGCTGGAGGAACTAACCGCATTATTACCGACATCTATTCTATAGTATCTCGGAAGGTCAGAATTTACTTTTTGACTTTCGTGTTTTTAAACTTACACAAAGGCGTTCAGCTGCCTTTACAGTGGTAAGTTGTTTGTAGAAAAACACTTGCCATACGATATGGAAAAAATTTACTACACACGGTCCATATTTAAGCGCGAATATTTCTTATGATTTGGGGGCAGAGCGAATTTTTTGGCTAATAATTCGTAGCTGGCCGTAAGAATTGAGTCTCGTCGGATTATGTTCGGACCCAGGACTGGGGAGTAATAAAAAATTCCACCCCTAAATATCCCGTGAATTTAGACCGGATTACAGCTAACCAGACCCTTAAACACAGCGGCGCTATTAATTAGGATCGAGCCAATAGCTATAGCTGAATGTATGGCTTGTAGATGCTTGCTGCACAGATGCGCCCAGCATAAACTTAACAGAAACAGGGAGTATAGATATTGTGGCACTTTGATCAACTGTACTTGCGTTTTCATTGCTCATTGTCCTTACGCTGGTATACTAGCTATTTATTATTTAAATCAGCTGAATTTAAATTCCTTACCTATTTATTTATTTAATATTCAGTATCAGAAAGACCCAGATCGAAAAAGTGTGGTTAACAATTAACACTTTATCTCAAGTATCCCTCTATATTAATATAAAACCCCTCTGTCCACAAAGCTGGGTGAAGCCAATCCAGGTTAAGATAATTCATGCTCCTGGAGTTTAGGTTTCAACCATATCCTAAACATGAAATTGATGGGAAATTTTGTAGAGGTTTTATGAGAAATTAATTATAATTCATTTCTTATACCTTGAGCACATGCCAGTATCAATTTAACTGGCAGAGGCTAGAATATACATTGAAGACAGCTTACCTCGTGTTATATTGTTTACCAATTGTGGAAAAGTGAATAAATAAATTAAATTAATACCTTTCAAATTAGAGTGATTTTAAGTTAATTCCAGTTTCTGTTTTTATTAAGATTTTTTTTCTTCTCGCTCTTAGTTCTCAAAGCTTCTTTCTACCCTTTCATACTTTAATATGACACTAAATCATTTGACTCGCGTTAAAAATATCCCGCACATGACAAGAATTTAGGAAGCCAATAGATGAAACAAGAAAAACATAAATCTTGGTTCGCATTGAAAAATAACTAATTTTATATTAGAACGTTAATGAAAGTTAACTCTTAAAAACGTAAGACTTGTGTGATTATGTAGAATTTGCTAAATCATGCAGATATAGGTTAGCCCTTCATAGGATGAACTCACCCATATATTCAAATGTTAGGTTACTAGCCTTGCTACCCACAGCGCCACTAAACGCAAAAAACTTTCGATTTCAAAATAGTTTCGCACACAACTTACAATGTTAAATAGTTATATTAAGAAGGATTTTTGTATTGTTTACAACTGTATTTCACGACACCCCAAGATTTGCCCAGGCAAGAATAATACCCAGCGATTAAGTTTTCTTAAATGTCACCAATTCTCACAAATCGATCTATACAAAAATTGTCATGAGGACGTTCAGGTACTAAAATGAACATCACACAATTAAGCTCATACGTTTTATTACACACATTCATACCAGTTGGCTTGAGAAGAGGGTCATAATGAGTAATGACCTTACCCTTACTATGGCTAAAAAATTATGAATTATACACAACATTTTTTATGAGTTTTATGAATCATGACATTGTAAGAATCATCCAAATTCCAAACTGCAATTAACTTTTCACTGGCCAAATACATTTCTATCCAAGATAAAATCAGGACAGTATTGTGGTCTGTAAACTTTAATTACAGTTAATGTTGTCGGTGCTTACCAACTATGTTAACCATAGATTTGTAAAGGATGCCAAGCAATCTAAAGTGGCCTATTATAAAAATATGGCATACATTCTTATTGGATAAAAATATTTTGCTTTGGCTATGTTTATACATTAATAGAATACTACCTATTGAACCATAAGAAAATCGATTCATTTAGCTGCAATCAAGAATAAGGTGAGCACATGAACATTATTTGATTTAATGTCGTAAAATGTATTACTAAAAATAAAGATCATAAAAGCATAACACTAAAAAATGTTAATTACTCCCAATTCATTAGCTGAAATGAAATTACCATTATGTGAAATATATTGTTTGTATCTTTATAATTATGATTGGTTGCTTCCCTAGCACTAAGCATCAAAATCAGCAATAATTCCAACTTTATGGACAATATTAAACAACTAAAATTTCAGTTCTTGAACAGCCAACAAAAAGGAATTATTTCTTTAGCAAAACGGTCAATCATAATCACAAAGCCTTAAAAAAGATATTTGACCAATAATACGCCATGAAGTGAGTCGGAACATGAATTAAGGTATTTAGATTTATAAAGTTACTAGAATGCTGTTACTTCCTTGCAGGGTAATGTCGAGCCTAGGTCAATCAAGGCCACAAACAAAACCAATGAAACAGGCAATGAAATTAGGCCATTTCATGACAGATCTACTAGATCAATAACCACATTCATATTTTTCTTAAACCCATGACTGGAATTACTTGATTCACTAGATTAATAAAAACGTACTTTCATCCTTCTGTTATCCAAAGAATGGAATTATATGTAAGGTATTTTTACAGTAAATATAGTATTTACTAAATGTACATAGTAATACTTTCAAGCAAATATTTCAGCTCGACAAAAATATTTATCACCGTGGCTACACTATTTACGAGAATCCAGTTCCACTGAATATTTCCTACACTAACAAAATATCGGAGCTCACTTTAAGTTTCATTAATATGGCCCAATAATAATAATCAATCGACAATCAGTGTCATCAAAATCTCACTTGATTGTACCATCCAATAAATCTGGCCAGTTGAAGACCAACGTTTTCTAAGAAAAGAGAAGTCCACAAAGAACAAAATATAGTCTGAAAGCATACACTATTATTTAACACGTGTATATAATATGCATTACTTATGTGTGTATTATGTCAATGGTAACAATCTAGTAAATATCTCAAGTCTATCTACAAATTGGAACAGAGTAGTGTATATATATATTATACACAAATATAGGTTTAGTTGAAGCAATTAATTATATTATCTACTCCAAAGATTAATGCTACAAAATTTAGATCATTATCAGTACCCAAGGCATGGTATAGCCAACACTTCAACACTTATTAATGTTGCTTAACATTTTTTTCAAATATAATATTTATAATATCTTTCTTTAATCGATTAAAATCGGTTAAAAAGAGCTCTACAAAAAACATAGGTAGGTACATTGAAATTATGCAGTAAAAAACTAGCTACCTGCTACTTTAGGTAAGAAAGTGCTAGGTACATTGTAAATCATTTACAGGTAATATTTTTATAAATCTTGAATCAATATGTAAATTAATGATAGGCACAGAAGCATATAAAAATGCACCAACAATGCAAAAACATATATCATAAGTATTTTGCGATGTGAGCACTTAATTTCCAGAATTGTAATGGAAATTTCTATTAAATACACATTATAGGTAAGCAGATCATGTACCATCTTGAAACAACTGCATAGTGATGCACTACTGGCAGTTAGTAGCCAGTAACATAATGATTAATGATGGTTGAAAATTATGGTATAAAACTACTTCCTTTGAATGAGTATTCAAAAGCACAGTTAAGAGAATAATTACAGCTGCATACGTGATTTAACCAAGAAACGAGGAAGGAACAAATTTGCTTGTCGACACATGGTAAAGAATGAATATGTAAACATTGCAGGCAGTTCAAAAATATAAAAACTGTACGAGTGATTAGTTAAAAACATTTGAGAAATGTTACCTAATGCATCCGATATACTAAGTAAGATAACATGACGAACCAGCGCTAGCAAAAAAATTTGTACATAAATTATTGTAAATGACAAAAAAATCAAAGCCAAAGCGTATCATGGCAAGTATCTGAAGCTACTTCATTGATAGCCCGACCGCAAACGGTATCTACGAGCTAATGTGCGTCGAGTGTTTATCACAACTCGACTAGCCATCGTAGCCCACATAAATTCTTACCTCCGAGATCTAGCCGAAATCAAGCCGAGGCAAAACCAGCCTCACCTCCTGACAAATACCGCCAGATGCCAGTTCAGGAGACGATAAAGCCAAGCTACACTTCAACTTTGGACGGCATAGAGTTTTCAACGTTTTCTGATCTCTACCGTTGTTGATCCATCTCTTCCCGTTTTCTGGTGGCGGCGATTTGGCCTGGCTCGTGCTACGAAGGCCCGCGCGGGTTGGAACGCGGCTTGCGGCCTTTACCGCCGTTGCCGACGCCGCCAGACTTCCGACTGGTGGAAGTTTGGTTAGTCACCTGATCAGGGCTGACTTGTATGTTCGCGATGCCGTGCTTCGTGTACTGCGGAAATAATTCGACATTGTATACAGGCAACGGCATGACAGTCCCTAAGCCGTCACTTTTAGGTTATCTTCGCTTGCGTTGCGACAATGCTTGAATCGGATCACCTTATATCGTGTTTTAATTATTTTGGTCAGATCAGATCTTAACAAATTAGTAATTATTGACATTATATAACTGAACACTAAAAGATAGAAACAGTAAGGAAGAGACAGTATTTTTATACAAGAAAAGAGCAACAAACAAATCAGGACTTAATACAGAACCTAAAACTCGGTTTTTAGTTAGGAGCTTATATTCAAATTTCGCAAGGGTTTTTAAGCTGTTGAAATGGATAGAAATAGAAGTAGTTTAAAGTTCTGCACTCTGTTTTAATTGAAAATTGTGGTCCTAAGTCGGGCTCAGCTGAAGGCTTTGAAGGCCATTCCATCAAAGTATCTTTCAATATTGATCCATAATGGCTTTGGCTACACCTGTACTTTGACGTGATGACACCTTAGACCATCCAGGTCAGATAAAACGTAAAACTTCGATAAGCTAGTCCTGCTGGTGACTGCTCTGATATTCAAAACTTTCTAAATTAAGGCAAAACCATAATTATTGATATTTTTACCAGCATAAGTAATTCACAAGGGACTAAAAGAGCTAGATATTTACTTTGGGCTTAAATTATTCCAAAAAGGAGCCTGATCAAGCCGCAAAAATGCTGACTTTGTTTCACTAGTTATGCCGTGTTCACTATTAATAGTTAATGAAGAGGACTGCAAGATAATTTCGTGTAAATCTGGAACTGACTTGTTCTTCCAAAGTCCAGTAAGTTTTTAAATGGGCCCACGTAACATAAGAATGGCTGGCTGTTTGCTAATCAAGAGAAATTACAGAAAACAGAAGGAATACACAAAACAAAGAGAAGATGACAGAATATGTGCCAGTGCAAAAACAATTCACCCAAAAGAACATTTTACAAAGCCATAGTTTAAGTTACTAAGAAATGTTTCACCAAATTTCAAAATGGATAAATAATGATGTCATGAGTGTTAAACTTCATGCAAAAGATCAATATTTTTAAATAGTATAGTATATCAGTAGGCTCAGGATCAAATGAAGTGAATATTAGTCTATCTATATATTATATTACATGTGATAATGGGCAGGGACTGAAACCGATTACATACTCATATTTGGTGTCCTTGTTAGCTCACTTAGTGTTTAACTACCGCATCTAGATTGTTTGGCTCAAGTTTCTGAGGGTTATCAGAAAAAAATCTGTTCTTACAAATGAATTCTAGTTTGTATATTTTAACTGGTCGAAAGGACGACAAGACACCCGATGGTTAATTAAAGAATCTCCATTTTGACGTCACTTGGTAAATGCGCCAACTTATTACTACCTATTACAATTAAATTTAGATTAAAATGGTCACAGACAATGATTGAATTTCATTTCCCCGAGCGGTTAAGCTTATTTGAATTGGCTATCGACGAAATGCTCCGATTTCAGTAGCTGCCCAGAGTCAAGTTTTATGTTACGAACAAGGAGCTTGTGCATGCGTGTGCCTGCCTTAACAAACAACAAGATGCACTTACTGGCGATGTACGGAATGGATTCTCGAGACTCGATCGGCACTCCTCAGAGTCATACCAAGTCCGGATGAAGGTGAACTAGGAGCAGGGACGGGAGGCAGGTATGTCACTTTGACTGCAGCTGCACGGGTGGCAGGTCGTGGGGGGTGAGTTAAGGTTACTTTGCTCACGTTTAGTGAACGCATAGACCCATTATTGGAGCCTAGAAGCCAGGCATTTCTGGGGAATAAAGAATGCGCAAGATGAGAAGACTGACACCTTCATTAACGACGAGCAGTGCAGATAAGATCTATGACTCAGGCAAAGAATAGTTACCAAAGAAGGACCGCTTGAATTTCAGCTGAAATTCAATCTGTATTTCGGGTTATTATGATAATTTGGCCCGTGGCGTGAGTATAATATTGCCAAGTGCACCAGTATGAAATCTGTCCACCATTGAGATGAGCTTCACCCAAAATATTTTCCGAGCAAACATGTTTTTCTTCGTTATAAACTTATTACAAGCGTGAGGTTTAGAAACAGTCGTGTGACTTTTAAATTGAGAGATAGAAGAAGTGTATTGGCACAAGGAAATAGATTTGAAGGTAGGTACTCTTCCGTAGACCATTCTTTGCCTAAGTTAAAGGGCCGGTTTTCCAGTGGTCCATTAACTACTCAACCATCCATTTACTTGTTATTTCCATAGAAACAGCCATGCCCCGATGTTGTGTTAACAGACTGTTAGTTTATTAACGAGCCACTGTGAAACCGGACCTGAGTGAACTAGTCTTGTCTCAAAGTATCGTTAGGATTTCATTAGGAGTGTGAGAACTATTCTAAATATTGCAACATCACATTAGGTATGACACCAAATCAAAAGCAATAGCGATGACAGTTGGTAACTGCTCCCAGAAATCACTCACAAGCCACAGAAATTTCTCACATCCCCAATTATTACGTAAGTCAACTCGACATAATATATCAGTAAATTCAATTAAGTTTTCAATTGTAACAAAGGCAAATTACTCAATGCAAACACCTACTATTAGAATCTACGGTTGACTTGAAAAGGTTACAATGGTCAATGATCAATGAAAATCCAATGTCAATAAAATCGCAATCCTGGCAAAACGTACTTGGACTAGTTGCTCTAGCATTTTACTATATATATGCATAATCAGCTGTTTAATGCAAACTGTACAGTCGTGAACATGAACGTGACATTACGGATAAAGACGGAGCAAGTCAAAAATATGTATTCAAATAAGTAAAACGCCTGCGAGACAAAGTTGGCTGCAGACAAGGGACGGCAGTCACTAACTCGCGGGACGACGTACCTTTTGGTAGCAGCCGTCGTTGAACGCGACGCCCGCTTGGCGGGAGCGACGGTCTCCTTGTCTTTGTTGTTGGTGACGGCCACGCTCGGCTTGGACGACTTGATCAACGTCAGCGACGACACCAGCGGCTGCGGCTGGGACGCAGAACGCATCGGCTGCGACTTGGCTCGGGTGTGAGGACGGTATTCCACTCCGCTAGAAACAAATGTCGGCTCAGATTAGCCCTTTTGCGATTGCGTCTCGAGTCTCGATGATGCGCATGTTAATTTTTTTCTGCTTTCACATTTATGACTGGGTCTCAGCAGCGATCTATGAACTGGGATTTCGTCATCAGTCGACTAAGACTTGTGTTCTTGACTGAAAACATGGTGCTCACTTAAAAATCTACCAGCAAGCTGTTTTGGTAAAATTAATATCATGCTCTGCATGGAAATTGCAGACAATATAATTAAATACTTCTGTTGTTATTAGTTACAATCAATTAGTAGAAATTTAAAAGGCACTATTCAAGCCGGTCCACAGCCCAACAGGCAATGCTGGATTTTTATAGTTCAATAGGAGATTTTGCCAAAAATACAAACTAGGTAAATATCGTCAACTCCATTTCAGTAAAAGAAAATACTGTGGTGAATTTACTTAAGATTTAGAACCTAAATACACATTCAGAAATATTTATTAGTTTTTTGGGGGCATATCAATCTTGGTACGTAAGGTGCTTGATGGAAGTAACAAAATAAGGCAAGTGCTTAGTGCAGAACACAAAAATTGAACTCCACAGACATGTTCTCCAATCGCATTATTAAGGGATGGTTTCCCATCACAAATAGCTGACAGTCTGTGGTGCATTAGATTCGCTTAGCGAACCACTAACTGAAACCCCCATTAGTCACACACAACAAGTTGCAGCTGCTGCGTTTGGCGTACTCACTGGACTGTGCTGGAGCCGGTAGTCAACGAGCGTGGATGTCTGCGAAGTGCTTTGATTTGGTTCAACTTATCCCCCTGCGTGATTCGCCGTGGTTCAGAATCCAGCTTCCCATTCATAGAGTCCTGCGGAATCCACTCATCAATCACAAAACAACAATAATAATTCAGATCACAAGGTTTTGAAGACATTTATATTTCTTGCTCACCAGTCCTGAAAAAAAAATTAGCACCAATAATAATTGCAGGGGGACTTAAGTGGATTCTATTAAGTCTTCAGTAATAAAAAATAAACCCATTAAACAAAAAAACCGCCAAAATGCTTAAAAAAAGTCTGATAAAAATCAAACTCATTGATTCCCTTGCAAATATTGGGAATGATTTAGCCACCAATTAGATAACACCAAATAGCCAACACAAAAAATTTCAACAAAATCCCAAACTTGAAAAGTTTGATTGCCAGACAACCTACATCTTTGATCTTAAATTCATCGTCTCGATCTTCCAGCTTCATCGTGTCGACTCTGTGCAGGATGCGAGAGACATCTTGAGACTTCTGCCCCGTGAGCTGTCGAGCGTAGAGGTCCTTCTGCTTGATGCTGTAAACTCCGCAGCAATGGACCGGCACAGAGGCATCCTGGCTCTCTCGAAGTCTTTGACCATCGCTCCGCATCTCAGCTTCTTTCCTGGTCAACACAATCAACAGAAACATTACAGTAACATTGTTGCATTCATTATCACATCAGTAACAAACTTAGCTGAAAGTAGAAACCTGCAGCAATGAGATAATATGATTTATGTTAAATAATCTTTCGTGAACTTGTGAATGTTGTATTGTGTTAAGTAACTTATTTTGCCCATATTACTAAAACTGATATTTTGGGAAGATCCGTTGATGTATTCCTTGTTAAAAAAAAAAAAAAATCTTCAAATATGGGTGCATTTAAAACAATGATCACCGTAAAATAGATATCATACCTAGATAAAAAATTATTTAATATGTAAGAAGTATTAAACGATTGGAGCTGTTTTTTTTTTAAATAGCCAGAATTCCAATAAAACTGATGAAATTTCATGGAATAGATTTGAATGAAGCTATTTCACCAGTCAACTCTTTCTCCGTCATTCACATAGCAACAATGCCTCTGTATTCTACGAATCAGACGTGACTTTTGATGGGTGTATTGTTGCGCAATTAACATACTCTTGCAGCCATTGTTGCTGGTGTCCGATGATCGATCCAGGCCGGCAGATCCGTATCCAAGCAATCGTTTCCATCGCAGTGAAGTTGTAATGCTTCATTAAAAAGCACCCGATCAGTGATCCTGTTCTGCCAAGTCCAGCTAAACACACAAAAGGTGAGTCAAATTAAAGATGTTAAATGGCTTTCGTAACTATTCCAAAATGTGCAAATATCAAATAAAAAACGTTAGAAGGAGGTACTACCTTTACAATGTACAGCGAGTGCTCCTCTGTTTTCTTCGGATAGTTTGAGGAACGTATCCATTATGCTGTCGCTGGGGGTGCTGCCGTCGATGAAGAATAAGTCGTGGTGGCGGAAGCCCGCGTCTGTGAAGCGTCCCCCTTCGTAGATCTTCTTGTTGAGCCTAACCACAGCGGTGACATTGTTTCTTTGGAAGTAGTTGAAATAGGTTTCTGGAGAATGAAGCGGATAACCTGCAGGGAAATAATGTTACGTAATGAATTCTCCGGCACAGGTTTCTATGAAGAACAGAATTGAAGGCAGGCATTAGATCTATTCCATTCAAAGAAAAATGACATCAAATACCCCCTAGAAAACCCATGTAGGTTTTGATTTCCCTATTTTCTTTGGTTAGAAGGCTTACAAGAAATATTTTTGGCTCTGAAATTTTACCAGGAAGATAGGGAATTCTCAGTCCAACTGGCTTTTCTTATTGGGTATATTACAGTATTATTCCTTGAATGGAAAAGGTCTGTTGTTTGAGCAGCTTTACAACAGAACAACACTCTACAAGGGACACACTTCCAAGGTCACAAGATAATTTTTCTTTCTCTTTTTTCAATAAAAAATAAATAAATACAAATACAATTTTCTGCAACTAATGTAACACGGTGATGACTCTGAATTGTGTGGTGACATCTGGAAAGATGCCAAAACGTAAACCAAAACCTTTGACGGCAGTGCATTTTCCTGTTTTCTCCCAACCAAATTTTCCAGGATCAGCACTAAGAAAATCGAAAATAACTAGATCAGCTTTGTTTGCATCTTACCGTTTTCAATTCGACTCTTGGCATGTGGTCCACAAAAGGCGATAAACTTCTGAGGAATTATCCAATTTAGGTCCCCATTTTCAACTCTCTGAAAATAGGTATGTTAATTGAATATCAAATGAGATGTTATATCTCATAAATAAAAGTTGTAGAAAAAAAGGTTTCTCATCAGCATAGCAAACCTCGGTATTAGTAAGTGGAGTTTTCGAATGATTTTTAGCCGTAAGAATCTAATTGATTCTAGTTCCTTTTAATGTTAGGATATCAAAAAGGATTGTTGATAACAGGCTGCTGTTATTCCGCAAGAGCAAATTTGTCGCTTCTGGAGATGTCAGATAAAAACCAAATTTTCTAGGGTTTTGATAAGCTAACATCGTTGATAGCTTTTGGACAGAACAACTTACCTCGTAATGTTCATATTCGTCGACATCAAAATCGTCGAAATTGAAGAAGCCACATTTGAGGGCCTTGTGTATTGCTTCTAGACAGTCGTAGAAGCTTATTGTGTACTGAGCGGGACCAAAGGAAGCATCTCGGAACTCGACAAACGATGGCGACTTGCCGGTTACAAATGGCCAGTACGTTTCTGCCACTGATTTGTTCAGATATATGATCTAGAACAAAGATTTGTTGATATTAAATCTTATATAAGAAATTTATAAATATGTTTGTGTAGCATTGGTGATAGTGTTTGTAAATGATGGCTTATAAAATGTAAAATATTGTAATATGTATATGTATATGTACAAGTAATATGAACGTTTCATTAGGGATTTTATTTTAATTAAAAAGAGTTATTTATCTCTTTATAATGCAACTATGCTTCTAAGTTATCAGTTGGCTTAATTGGTGAGTTGATAAAGTAACTTAAATGGGACATAGAAAAAAAAATGGTCCAAGAATTTTCAGTCTTGAAAACACCCCAAATCTGGGCCATTCTGGGCCGTGCCTCAACTAATCATGGAGCACACTAGGTTTATTTATGTTTCTATAAATAATCCACCACTGCCACAGTTAGGTCAGGATGTTCTATCAATGAAACTTACATAGTTTGGGTGGGTGTATTTGAGTGGATCTTAGAAATGAAGTATTAAAAAACTTCAGAGTAACCGCTTAAAACTTGAAGACCAGATTGGATTATTGGCCACATGGAGCCAACAATTAATTCACGAGTCCAGATAACAGCCACAAGGGTTTTCCGCTTAGCACAGAATCACTGGGATGCCTATTTGGAAATTGGCAATCGCTTAGCTTGAAAGAGCTTATAGGTACTCCTCACCAGTGCACATGGCACGTTCCAATAGATTTATTCCCTCTTAGATCGAAATAAATCATGACTGATATTTTAACCTCAGCCCAACAACATAAGACATCCAGCAAGCGTGGACAGTGTTATAGAGCACAAGTATCTATTTAAATCTCTTCTAGCACCTGTTATAATTAAAGGCATGCAGAATAAAAGTAAACACGTTGAGCACATTATTTTCGAGAGATCTATTATAAACTTTAGTGATCCCTAGGAACAGTCTGACACAATTATGACTGCAACATAATTTCATTCACCAAATAAGAAGTCGAACATTTTCTTTAAAATGTTAGCCCTGTGCCCCGGGGCTAAAGACAACAAAGGCCCATGACCTGAAATGACCCCGATGCATGCTCCTCCATGGGCCACCATGATTCGTTTCGCTCCAAGACGCGAGACTGAAGACAAGACGAGTGTAGTGCAATAGGAAGGTAGGCAATAAGAGAGTCTTGCGTCGCGTGAGCGGTGTGTGTGTGTGTGTGTGTGAGAGAGTGTGTGTGTGTGTGTGTGTGTGTGTGTGGAGGTGTAATAAAGCGCGTAGGATTAATCGCGAGCTGCGACTGAATTATTCGTCCTTGATCTTTTGGAGGGCGTATGCACTTTACGAATCGCGTTTTCTATGGCACTACCTAAAATTCGTAGTCGCTCTTGCTCAAATGAACTTTCCGTCAATAATTAAAAAAAAACACATTGTATGTTGTGAATACAGGACTTCCACATTGTGAAACATCTGACAGTTAATCAATTGAAATCCAGGGACGTGTATTCAAATTCAAAACATTGTTTCCGATCATTTGTAGACATTGGTAAATAATTGCACGGTTCTCGTTTAAACCATAAAAGCGGTGTGCATATCTATGCGTGTATTTTTTTCTTCAATTGTGGGTGCCATGGGCTTGCACGTACACTGGTCTACTATGCAACGGACTTGCCCATCAAGTGCAGTTGCATCATTGCATACTCGGTGCAGAGCTGTGCAGAAGCAATCCATCGGGTCATTGCACCTCAACACTGGTAGTCCTCATCCGCAGTTTCACCATTTTCTTTCCAATACTTCCTCGTACTGCTTCAAGTTACAGCTCACAGCTGACCCGATAGCATAATATTACCATTAGATTAGATTAGATTAGATTAATTATTATGTCTATCTGAAATACTACACCCGCTTTTATTATTTTTAATAACAAATTTGAATTAAAAAATTATTACAAATGGGCCTGTTGTGAAGTCGAAACGTTTCCGATTCTGGGCTCAAAATCGGTGAAATAATTTATAGTGCATTTGGTGCCGGCACATGAAGCTAGAATTTCGCCGAACAAGAGGAAACCTCAAATAGACTTTGGGAAGCACAAGGTTACACTGCTAGCACAAAAGCAGCGAAACTAAATACTATGACGATGTCATATTACTCTGGAATTATAAACTTTATTAAATAGATGTCGCAAGTTTGCTTAGCGCACGGAAGGAGATCGATTAACAAGAATGTGTAGAAGGCCTCCAGCTCCACCCATGAGTTATAGTCCCTTTTAAACACCACCGACAATCTCATTTACGTCATAATAGGAGATTTTTCAGCAGGACGCCCACCACAGCCACGAATATTGTTACGAACAAAATTAGACTGCATTTCCTAACAATATCAAGTCCCGAATGTGAAAAAAAACCATGGTGCGGAATGTGATCTGTAAAAAAAACAACGCAGTAGAGCCGATGTGGTTTTGCTGAATGCAGTATTTGAGAATGTGCCCACCTTAGGAAGAAGAAATGTCAAAGTCTGAAAACGTGTTGGAAGGAAGGAAGAAAGGAAGGAAGAAAGGAGAGAAAGAAAATAGTAATCTGAAAAATTCGGAAAGTGGTTTGCCTTTAAGGGACTGAACGGCAGAGGGAGGCGAGTTCACAGAAATAGGAAATAGTCACGTGACTCCAGTCCAGAAATAATGCAAGCAGCATTGTCTTGACTGCACCACGTTAGTGAAGGTATATCTGGGTCGAATGCTATAGCATGATTTCATTGAGATATTTCGTTTCCTCTCGGTTCTTTGTGTAAATAATAGTTAGCAAGCATTAATTTTGCGATGGGCCGTCAGTTAAATTCTCTCGTGTTTATGTCACATCTTCAGTAAACATATGCTTAAAGATGTAAATAGCGTAACAGCTGAGTTTTTTTCAATGATTCCCGCAGAGGTCAAGTGTGTTGATATGGAGTAGTGAGGTTCGGTCGATTCAGAATTCAATCGCATACATAGCTGCCAACAAAAATTCGAGACGGATTGCGGAAATAACGTTGCACCAAATTCCGGAAAAAAGAATTAACTTGGAACAAATCGAATTTTCCACTGTGCACGCTTCATTTCGAAATGTCATGTGTCTATGCGAACAAATTGGGACACGACTGAAATTGCTGGAAGCAGGAATAAGCCGAAGTCTCGGGCACGATAGGTACAATGAATTATGATGTATGGTAAATAGAGGAAGGGCATATAGCCATATCCTGTGTTTAGAGTTGTGTGTTAGTGTTGTGTCCTTCGCATCATCTATTAAACGCCTACATTCGCTATATTTTGTCAGGAATACCAGTGAAGTAAGTGAAGTAAATCTTCTTCGGTTGCTTGAGCGCACGCAAAGTCAAATCAAGTTGGATTTAAGTGGTTTCATTACGGTATCAAATAGATGGATGCTTAATTTGGAATCAATGTGAAATAACGAGTCAATTCGCAGTACACGTTTCCAGACCGTCAAGTTAACACCAAGGTGCAAATCTAAATAGCATGACACCATTTCCGACATTGTTGTCCAACACATTGTTGTCCAACACATTGTTGTCCAACACATTGTTGGACTCTGACATGCACACAACCAATTAGAAGTGTTTAAAACTGTTTAAAGCGTGCTGCCCTGTTATTAAGTAATTATTTTGTAATGCTCATCACGAGCTATCCACATATTAAACGAAGGTAATCAATTGAGACATGCGCTCATGCATAAAGTAAGCTTATCAAGCTATCACGGTTTTAGGCGCATTCGTATTTACCATAGCGTATCATAACCGAGTTCCGCAAAATTAACATGCACTTGGTAATAAATAACTATAATCACTGATGAAAATAATGAAAATGCTGGCGAATTTATGCTTTAGTGTGAACAATAGTGGCTGGTGGTGGTCTTCCCCAGACCACACAATACAGCGTTTGCCATTGAGATTTGAGATACTAATCCTTTCTGCCGAGGTTCCACGGTCACGGGCGTATACCCGGCCGAGGTAAATCAACCCCCCAACCCCACGAGAAACGTGCTAGCACACGGGGTTTGGAAAAGGCAAGGAAAATACAGAACGCAAAACAGGTGATGAAATAGATACGACAACGAGGAAATGGCGTGTAAGCTGTCTGTATAGAGGGTGGCCGCATCTTATATTTTAATTCAATCTTTAAATGAAGCCGCGGTTCGGAACGACATCTCAATGTCGGGGGGCGGGTGCGTGGGGGGGGGGGGGGGGGGGTTAGGGGGGGGGGAAGCCTTTAAAATAAAACGTCCATCATTTTGGCGAAACCGCGTTCGTCTCAGAAACGTTTAAGCACGGAGCAACCGAAATAAAACAGCAATTCATTTCCTAAACGTGTTGCGATTTTACATCCAAAGTTCACGGTGTCCACCGACCAACACGCTGATGGTAGAAGTCGAGCCATTCCATTTCATTTTATCGATCCACACACACAAACGAGCAGCAGAAGCAGCAGCAGCAGCAGAAGCAGCAGCAGCAGCAGCAGCAGCGAGCTCTCGACAGCCCACAAGCCCACAAGCGACAACAGAAATAGAAGATGCAGCCTACAAGCTCACTTCAGCGATATCATGGCGATATCCTATCACTTCAGCTACCTTTAGCTGGAACATTGTCCGGCCAGTCCGAGCTATCAGTGTCTGTGTAGAAAGTGCATTGAAATGCTCTAATGAAACAATAAAAAAAACACCCGGGAGTTTTTTTTAATATGAAAGATCCCTATTTCCTAGCTCCTAGCTTCCACTAGCTCCTAGCTTCAACTAGCTCCTAGCTTCAATTAGCTCCTAGCTTCAACTAGCTTCCTAGTTGAAGCTAGGAAATATCGTCAACGCAGAGAAAAGAATACGAATCGTGCCATTAAAAATATAGGTAGCTGTCCGATTATATTACAACAGGACAGCTTCCTTACTTAAAATACTTTTGGGTTGCATAATTGAATTGGAGTAGATTATTACGTAACGAACGAATTACTTAATTACAAATAACGTGTCATTTGCGGATATCAGGTGTTAGTGTAAAACAATGTATATACTCACAGAATATGCAGCGATCAGGTAGGCAGCGTTCACTCTCTTGTCACTATCCATAGTAGTGAAGTGAACTATTTTCTTCTTTCCGAACTGATAAGCCTAGAGAAAAAAAACGCAATTAATTTTTCGGAGAAATTCTATTGAAGGGCTCAGGAAAATAAAGCAAACGACGAAATCAAAATGTGTACACAATCCATAAAGGTGATCCCCTATCAGAGCAGAAGAAACGCTAAGGGAACCTACCCTTCATTCGTGAAGGGTCGTAAGTGCAAGTCAGAAAATAAATTGTATATTTTCGTTCTTATCATGAATCCAGCACAAATCAACGTCAACACATATGTTATAAATGCATAAAATTTCACATCACAAGAGTCTTCCAGTGATTTGATATTCGTTTTAATCATATTCAAAATCACCGCGATTTGTTTTTAGATATTTCGTAAAATGTTCAAATTCCCAGGCATATGCATATTTGAAGACATCTCCTTTTCTATTTGATTTAAATTCGAATGGCTTGATACCACTTTTCGAAATGTTAGGGGAAGTTGTATGGTAAGGGTGGTAAGTGTGGCGCACGCATTGCACCGCATAAATCGTGATCCTTGACACCGAAAAAATCCGTAAGTGATCAAAATATTGAGAACCATGACCATACGAGAAACGAGGGAAAATCATAAGGAGATCTTGTCGTATTTTTCGCAACATTTTCAGCACGATAATTGATACGTAGTCGACGAATTGGAGTGAGATGATGGTGTTGATGAGTTCTGGGTCACTTGGTACACATGAAATATGCTATACATAAAGCTGGCACTCCTATTACTGGTACTTAACATAAAATGACATAAAATGCAGTGCATCTCTTTATCAAAAGGGCATACGTATTGCGTACTATCTTGCATTTTCCAAACAATAGTTACCTTACTGTGCCGAACACAGAATCAACCATCACGAAACGCAACAGGAAATAATAAAAATTGAATGTAAGCTAAAAACGATCAACAGCCCGGCGCTAGAATACCAGGTTAGTGATTTAATACCCTGATTACTGAAATAGATGACCCCCTTGATAAGTGCCTACGGCGTCTCATCTCATGTGAGGAAAAAAAAAAAATTTTTGGCAAATTTTCCCGTCAAATTTTTCCCGTAATTTTTTAGACCTTTTTTTCTGCTTAAAACCCCCCAAAAATCTACTACTTTTCTTTCATTTTCAAATTTCTACGATGCAATTCCAGCGATTTGTGTCGGTTTGAAATTTCGAAAATGTTTGGCCCCCCAAAAACGAGAGACTTTTCCATTATGAGGCTCCTACGATGTCATAACGAGAAGAAAGACTGCAGCCATGGTTCCATGAGAAAAATCGTCCCATTGGGGCGAGGTCATCAAGAAGGCCCATCAGCCCCAGCGACGTCAATACAGTTTTCAGAACTCTATAGCTTAAAATATCAAAATTGATGAAATTTGCGCGAGATTTGTTCTGCCTCTGGAGTTGAAGAGGATTCCCCGTTATTTTTTTAATCAGATCGACAAGGGGTCTGTTTATTGGCATCGGAAATCAGAATGTCAAGTGTCACAATTGCGCGATGTGGAAGAGTCGCAACTCCTGCAAGCTGCTAGAAAGAAATCTAGAAAAATGCTAAGAAAAAATAAACTTAGTCGTGGAAACTTTGCTGATATCGTGCTGTCAGGGTGTCCAGCCAATTTTATTATGTCTCTTATTAAAAGTTAGGTACTCATTGATTATCGTCCATAAGTAATAGTAGGCGTGATAATTAGAGTGCTACAAATACGGTGAGTTGTTGAGTCGCAACATTATGATATCATCATGACAGACTTTACAACATAATATTATATTTGTCTGGTTAAGTGACCGCAGACTAGCCGTTTGTTGTTTTTTTTTGGAAAAAATAAAGTGACCTAAAAGCCAGAGAAAGCTTTCATAGAAAGCAATAGCAAGTTCAAAAGAACTCCACCTACAGAATATTCCCTGGGAATTCACAGCGAAGTTTCTGCAAGCATTTTCCGAACTAGACACATTGAAAAGTACCAGAATGCGTACCCTTTACTCTTTACGTGCTCGTTACGGAATTCTCTTAGAATTAGATGGTACCTACACTACAATTCCTACCCAAAATGTACGTCCATTCCACGCCTGGGAGAGAGAAACTGTTTCAGGCTCCCTTAGAACAATGATTTTATTTCTAATAAAATCGACCTCGATTATTAGAATCACTATCTTGACATTCTATGACAAAGAAAAAAACGGAAAAGCCGTGATCTTGATAAGGGGAGGGGGGGGGGCAACTCTCTGGGTTTCACTGTGCCTTCAATGATAGACGTGTTTTCTGTACCAACTCACAAAAATCATGGTCAATAACAAACTGCAATATCAAACTCATTGGTGTGAATTGTATGATCTGTGGAATCAACTCCTGACAATTTCATGGATTGAAAACGTTTTCTTTGATGGCCATGCATTGAGAGGACAGGGATGAAAATACGGGAAAAAATCAAAAACTGACCATCTGATGAGGCAACTGACCAATTCGGTTAGAATATTTAGCAAAGATCCTCAAACAACTAAAAAAATCATTCTCACTGTTGGTATACTAATTTTATTAAGTTATCAATTGAAAAATGTCAATGGAAGTTGGGCTTATTTTGGGTTGCTCTTGGATTTCCTCTTCTGATACCATATTTGATTTATGTCTGAATAATTTTTTTTAAATAATATGAGCTATAAATGGATGATGATAAATGACTAATTTATACACATACTCTGGGATTATTTTTTTTATATCAAGGAACAATATTTTCGATGACCAGGCAATACAATACGAAACTATACAGTTTCGACTAACTTATTGATTTCTTCCAAAGTAATAAATTGCAATTACTCTGCAATTGACAACATTAGCAATCAGGGGCCGCGAATGTTCCAGCATCTAAAGCCAGGCTGCAGGTGTTTAAACAAGAAACAACCAGCCCAGCTAGAAACTACTTCCCACATCATAAAACAACCCACACCATCAACTTAGGAACAACAAAAAAAAATACTACCAAGACTAAACTTTTCTAAGCTTCCTTCCTACAGTCTGTTTTGTCTATGGTAGTAGCAACAAAATTCCCCAGCTTGCTGATAAAAATTCATCATTCCAGAACTCTGAAGGCACAATCCTGTCACTGCATATTTGGTAGTACTAGATGGTACTAGTCCTACATATAATTCTGTTCAATATTAGAGATTACATAGCCACAGTACAAGAATGGAAGTATAAAATTGGCTGGTAACTAAAAATCCAGGTTGTAATTAGGTAGGAACCAAATTAACTACCGAAATAGCCAAAATATAACAATTAATCAAACAAAGTTTTTGACATCATTGATAATTTCTTAATCTTGTGTTTGAGATCTCCTATTGGGTACATAGCCAATAAGGACATGTTCTTGATCATCAAAAGTAACAAAAATTGCACTATTTCAAATACTGGTCCATCTAGATTTCTATGTATTCCAGTAACTTGAAGGTAACTCAAATTGGGGCAAGTATGCACCTAGCTGTCTGGCTCTGAAGCTTGAAAAAAATATATAATAAATGTTTCAACAATACCTTTAGTTTCTTGGTAAGTTTCTGACAGTAGCGGTACAGCATGGCTAGATTCAATGGCCCAAAGTCCGAGTAAAAGTTTTCGTAGACATACTCGTCATCAATGCTGAAGTAATGCGTGTTCGGTGTTTGCTTAGGGGCCCGAAAATCAGGCCCATTACGCTTTAGAAGAGTGACAAAGTAGAGTCGATCTGAAACACAAATGACGTGGTTAAAACCAGAACCAAAACACTTACAACATCTTTGCCTTACTTTGACTAGCTGTCACAGGTAATCAATACCTTATCACTCAATATCTTCTTGAAACACAAGATCACTGGAACTTTTCAGTTTCCAATATAAAAAAATCCAGCAATGAGAAAAAGCCCCCAGAGGCATTATTGTGCTGCTAAGTGAAGGGGTTACACAAACTACATTTTTTTGCTTTCTCTACTTTTACCAGGATCATATAAAATATTACAAATAGTACCATTAAATTGCTGCCCTCTCAATGCAATAAGTGGTTTGTATTTGCTTATCAGAGTTCTATTGATCATCCCAATAACCTATCTCTCTATTACCTATAGGTACTACAGTATAAAATCTGTGGGTTAAAAAGATAAGATAGGTGAGAAATCAGTGGGTGAAGGATTCAATTGATGGAGTAAAGTCAAGGGTATACAACCAAAATGTACCCCCTATTTAGGATGCCCAGCACACGTAAAATGTCATTTCAGTCGACACTGACAGGGACTCCAGAAACAATCCCATTCAATGACAATAAC
The DNA here is from genome assembly GCA_921293315.2 of Nemurella pictetii. Classification (NCBI taxonomy): domain Eukaryota; kingdom Metazoa; phylum Arthropoda; class Insecta; order Plecoptera; family Nemouridae; genus Nemurella; species Nemurella pictetii. Next base: position 30,281,525 of record OV121116.1, on the reverse strand, counting down.
AAAATGCTATTGCCTAAAAATCATTTTATAAAGAGCCTACTCAATAAAAAATAACACAAATATGATCTGTGTTTGTTCAGATAATGTATTCATTGGCCTGAGTGACAAAGTGACAATGATGTTCAGAGTAGTACCTAGGAGGCTAGGACTGCAAGTAAAGCAATGATTTTTATGATCTAGGCTAGGCAAGTATTCAGAAAGTCCATGACCTAGTCCAAAAATGAAAATGTACATGCATGCTATTTTCTGAGTACCCTAGCATTGCTTGCTGACATAATCAATGCATTACTTCATAACTGAAATAGCACACATCTTACAAATTAGGGACCGATTATAACACTAATCAAAATTATTGGATTTTGCGTGATGTCCATGCCTACCCAGAAAAAAAAATATATCATGGCAATTTTCAGTTGGAGTTTATCATAAAACTAGGCAAATGTTGTGATGCATTATTGATTCTGGAAATTAATATTTTCCTTGGCAGATCATTAGTCAACATCACAATGGATGTATATCTCCAATAATCAAGTCAATGTATGACAAGGCAAGCCAGAAATTCTTCCTACACACACGATGACAGGGGTGGGTGGTAACCTTGGATAAAATTTGTACATAGGTAGTAGTTCATGAAAGAAAGTTATAGGTTAGAATAGGACGAATTGTAAAGGAAATAACATAATTTAATGTAGGTTTAGTAACACCTAGCAGCCACTAGTCCCTAAAAATTTATCAAACTTGCATACATATTTTAATAATCTAGTGGCAATACAAAGTTCCTAGCCTAAGCTGAAATGTAGGAAAGATCATAATCAAGTGTGGGTGGGTACTGTATTCAAAGGTAAGATAGATTTACCATAAAGGTGTTTCGTTAATAGGATACCAGGGAAAACAAACTGATATTAAACCAAAACCTATACCCTGTCTCAAAAATGTGGAATGAAGTTCCTACCTACAACAGGCCTCCTTCGAAAAAGTACCTACTACTAACTAAACTAAGATCAAATGTTCCGAATCTATAGCGTTGTCATCTTTATCATATCAAAACCTTGCACATCTAAATAGGAAGCTCAAAGCCACACATATTATAACCATCATCGGGCTTATACAAACAAACTAGAACTTAATAAAATAATCCATTACCTAAGTAAGTGGTATAAACAAAGTAATTGTGCTAAGTTCGTCAAATATTGGTTAAAATCAAACGAAAACTTACCTTTAATTATTTCCACTGCGGATGCTATAGGGTCAATTTCTTCTTCCATACTTATATGGAATTGCCTGCAAGAAAAATCGTTGTTCAAGTATACAAGCTTACAAATTGCCAAACTTTAACCTAGGTAAAATATGTATCTTCTGTTCAAATCATTACCTAGTTCGGTCCTAGGCTGTTTGTATTATGGGGGGCAGATTTGAGACATAAGGTATCTTTAATCTTGGCACGTTGTGTCAAAATGAAACACACTGACGTGTTAAGACAATCGTGAACAACGAAATATCTGCATTAGTGTTTTACAAAAACTTGGATACAGCAAGCTGATAGCAATCAGACGCAGCTTGTTGCAATCTTGTAGGACGTCGTGCGTGAGAAATGCATCCATTGGCTAGACGTAAGAAAAGCCGAAACGTTCTGCACCATCATAGCAAATAAGCAAGATTTCCTTTAAAACATTAACGTATATATCAGAATATGATGTTAAATGGGAGTGCCCAATAACTGACCTTCGAAAAATTCGAGTTTTCTTGGGCACTGATGCACCGAACGGCTACGAGTACGACCACTCTCCTTATCACTATCACTTTTGGAGCACACGCTTCCACTGAATGTAAGCTGGCATTCACAAAACAAACCTAAAAAGTATCTAATTAATAAGATATATTCACTGAAAATGACTATAAAGAACAGTAACACGCAAGGCACAACTACTCAAAACCGAACACTCGGATGACAACAGTCAACAACGATCATACGTGTCTTGCCCAAACAACTGCCATGTTCTCGGTGTGATTGGTTTGTTTTGAATGGTTTCAAACTCAGACCGGAGACTGGCCAATGAAAAGTTAGAACTCGTTTGAACATCAATACCTACTGCAACTGCGACACCTAGGTGTTAAGATACTAAGTAGTTGTCGTACTTAAATTGTAAACTAGGTGGCGCACAGATACTAATCGCAGAGTGTTAGGTAGGTAATGTTGCTGTCAAAATTCAGGAAGTTGGTATTTTTGACGGTAGGTGTCGGCTCTGCACGCAATTCAACCATTTAGTTAAAAGCAGTTGATTTAAAAACATTTAAGAGTGTAGTAGATCCATTTTGTCTCTCAAACCCTTTTTACAGTTGGTAATCAGAAAAGCAGGTAAAAATATTTCATTATAGGAGCATGTTTATAAATGTCTAGGTTTAAGTGTTTGTGCGACCTATTAATTAACCTTACCTAGTTCACGGAGCTAAAGCACCCTTTTCTTTGCCCAGATTTTTACTATCGAAATGCGCCACGAGAGTTCCCTCCACCTTTCCAAACTCACACAAGAATTGTTTGAAGAAACGTCTCTTTAAAAAATAAATACCAATGCTGTCAAAATTTCTTTCCAATACTTAGCGGGAGTCTTTTAAAACCTCCTTAATTTTACATCATGCTTCTGTGCACTCAAAAGATTTTCTTTAAAAATCGTTTAATTAATTGACGTAATTGGATGTTCAGTCAATCATTAAGAACGTCGTAGACGTCTTTGTGCCAAACAAATTAAATAATATATTAGTTGTTCATGTTCGAAAGAATAATTATTTTAGAGATGACTTAATTTGACGGAAGTGTAAATTGATATAACTTATAATCAGCGCATAAATGGAAATTTTGATATTTTCTTTTTGCCATGGAAAAGAGGAAATAATCACTCTTTATATATCTTATACCTTTTTACAATTCATTTCAATAGGTATCATTGACTGTTATACTTCCATTGATAGCTGACCATCTTTAAGTTAAATAAGCTCCCGATATATCACATTAAAAACTCAATTCTGACGATAGTCTGAATTGAGAAATTGCATAGTACAGATAGATTTGCGCATCGTTATAACTAAGTTTGTAAGTATTGGGTTTATTTTTATCACGCCTTCATCTCTAATTCTTTCGACTTAACCTGGTCAACTCTTACATGAATTGAACTGCAAGTGTATTAAATAAAACTACCACATTTTTTGTGTCGTAACCACCCACTTAAATCCAAATTCGCCCATACGTATATACAGAGAATTTTTTCCCAGTCCACAGCACATAGGCCGTATACATACGTATTCTGTCAAAGTTTACTCATGCCACTATATTTTAATTTAGCATTAATAGACAGGTGCTCAAAGGCATATAACATGATACCCGAGGGTAAAGCTTGCAGAAAGCATCACACTACACATAGCTCATGATTCAGCAAGGACCATTTGCAATGGAATACATCAGAAAAACGGGGTTCACATTTTCACAACAAAGCACACCGAATTCCCCGGGGGTTGTTCTTTTGACCGTTCGTGGTCAAGTGTATCTAATTTGCTAGTTGGGTTGTACGTGAATCCGAATGCTAAGCAAATGTGAACGATCATATACACGTAGGTATTATATATATATACGTCAAAGAAAGACAATAATTTATTAAAAATAATGCGCGTTTGAATTTGTTCGCAATTTGCAACCCTTAAAAGTTGAAATATCTTATGAGTTTAGGTGCTTCGTATACACACTATAAAGACATCGTGAAATATACGGTTAGAATTAACACACCGGAGATCAAAGTGTAATTAAAATCTAATTTAATATAAGAATACCACATCCAGCTATTTTAAAAATACCTTCAAACATAAAAATGAAATAACACTAAGCTTTATGCTCTCTCGAAGCTCAGTTACATTAAATTATAGCACATATAGATTTTTATACCAGCATTCGGATGGTAGTGTACATTCAATCATGACAGGCTAGATTACAATACTGGCTTGAGGTATCCATAACTTGCATCCCACATAAAACCAAAGATAAACCCTGGTGAACGTATCAAAGGTACCGACAAGACTCTTAGCAAGTCGAAGACCTTTGACCAGAACATTACACCATACCCCAATAGGAGCAAATTATTTTTTGTGCGTTTTTACTTTATATTTACATGCAAATCTTGCTCAGTCGTTTTATGGAAATCTTGCATATTATATGCATGGAAATTACTCACAAAAACTGCATTGTTAGATGCAGTTTTGATGAAATTCTCTAGACCGCGTGCAAGTGTGATGTTTTTGTTCCAGGATAAGCAATTGGATGGGTTTGGCTTCTCCATGGACGGAAATTTATGATATGTTAATCTGTCAGGTCGACAGAGATTTCAGTATGGGGCAGTGATTGGGACCGAGCTCTGTGACCACAACAATCTTAAAATATCACTTACAAATATGTTTCCAAAACTCTTATTTGCCAAATTCATTAACACCATGCTGGATTGTTTCTCAAACGCATAGGCTTACTGTTATAGAGAATCAAAGTTTACTTTAGAGGGGACTAAATTTCACCAAAACTCCCATTTTCGTCACCTGCGTTGGAGGGTGAGCGAATCAACTGCGGTCGGTTTACAATAAGATTGCCGATTAAGAATCTTACACTCTTACTAAAAAAACTCATAAAATAATCATAAAATCACTCATAAAATAATTGATACAAAATACGAAGCATAGTCTTTCAATGCCCGAACACTTAGCACAAATTTCTTTTTTATTGTGTCCCCTTAATTTTCCGCTTCATTGACCAAGATTTATAATGTGACTTAATAACATTCGAATATTGTGTACCCGGGTGATACCAAACAATGGGTACCGGTACGCAATGCGGGTACACTCGGGTACACTCGGGTAATCGATATGGGTAACGAGGTGGTGCCCAATTTATCGTGGGCAAATGGGTATTTTACAATGATGTAATAAACTCGGGATTCTGAGTATACAATATGGGTACTTCTACTTAGATAATAGACGTGAAAACCCATTATCGTGGGTACTACCCAGATACTAAATGTTGGTACCCAAGGTAATGTCGGTACCCATGGGAATCCATATCGTGGGTACGGGGGTAAGCGACGAGAATTTATCCATAAACGTGAATATCCGGGTTGTATACATCTGGGTAGCCGGGTAAATAACTTGAGTATACTCGAGTAATAATCGTGGTACCCACACAATCGAAACGACTTCCACGGAGATGAAACACAAATATGAAATATTTACTACAATGTTTTTGGAAACTAAGCGCTACAGCGAACAATTGACACCACAGAAATGACGCTTAAATCAGAAATAATCAACCGAATATCATATTATATTGATGGAAACAGGAGACTCCTCGTGGACAACTGCACAATTGCCACTCATCTCTGTGATTTTGGTTATTTATTTGTCTCATTTCAAACGCAACCACGTTTTGCACTTATTTTGAATCAAATAGTCGCTAAAATCTGATTTGGTGAGAGAGCTCATGAAGCCACGTCGCGTCGCGACTTCAAATTCAACTTTTAACCATGTTGATGCAATCTTGTTTTTATCCCAGTGAAGTGCATCACAATTTAAATGACCTAACAATTGTTATGACAAACGCAGAATGAGCCACGTGAACTCTGCCGAACTATTTGAAAGGTTACATATTGAGATGACCATGTAGAGTCTAGTAATACCCATAGGTACTACCTACAAACCTAGCCATATCGGTCCTAGAAAGAATGATTGATAGATCATTTGTACGTAAATAGAGTAGAAGTTGTTTAAAAATGGATCATATGGATATGATGGGCCAATGTATTTTTTTAAAGAAAAAAAATATATAAAAACTGAAAAGTATGAAAATATGTTTGAAAAATTACGAGCTCAATGTTGTATATTTGTTTACCTACCGTCACACTCTTCATCCAGGTGTGTGCAATGTCTGGCTCCAGCTCCCGGAAGATTACCGGTAACGTAATTCCCAAACTATTTCACCCTGTACACACATGAAATCTAATGAATTTTAATAGTTAATAAGTTGAAATTTTACCGCTGATCGTAATGGCTCTAGATTGATCAATATAATATCAGTCTACCTGACTTAAAAGCCTTCGTAAATGGCTGTATCGCATAACATTTTCATAATTACTTCGTATCTAGTACACACTGCATACTTTATTAGCATCATTATAAAATTGTCCAAAAACACAGGCAGACAATATTGCACGCTAAAACCAAACTAAAATATAACGACTTTAACGTCTAGAAAGAAATATTTTATTCAAATCAGGTCAACTTCAGGTAGGTACCTGCCGAACGAGTTTTGCGAATTAATGCAATTTTTTATTAAGCTTGTTAGCTGAAAGTCTTTGCCCATGACTTAATTTCCGGTTTCTTGGTTAAACCATGGCAGAGATCAATGATAATCATTTTTGCGACCATATATGCGCCAAATGTGTGCAAAATGAGGTAGCGTGCACAGAGGGGTAAACTGATAAGTTGCGCCATGGCTATATAAAAATCCTGCTTGCTTCTTCAGCTATAACCGCTGACATGCGCAAGATTGTAGGAGCATAACTGGCATAACAAATTCGTGCATCTTATATTCGCAAATTCAAAACCACTAACAGTTACCCCACCCCACCCCACTTGCCATATGCAGATACCGTTTAATCCTATGCAATTTCGTGAGATTTTCAGAGATATGTGAAATTTGTATTGTTCTTTTCAATATTGAGACGTCTTGCAGCTTGAACGTTAAAGTTGCATCGGCAAGAGTAATGCTGTTCGTAGTCAATCAGAATCTAGGTAGAGGCCGAAAAAATAAGTTCAACTGAATACATCACCAACACCGATTCATTGCAAGTAATGCTCAAGTAATAAGTTATGCGCAATCAGATGAGACAATCCTCGTGCAAACTAGAGTAAAATTAGATCCTTGTGATGGGCCAGTTGGACCATTTCTTCAAATTTCAGTTAAAATGGCATTTAAGATAAAGTCGATGGAAACTCACACATTTGTTACAATTTTGTGGATCTCATTGTCAACGCCGAACTGTCAGAAATGAGAGACTGATTGATTTGTTAATTTGTATATTGACGGCTACCGAGTGGGACTAGTGTGGCCTTTCTTGTCTTAGTGGTAATTTGGAGACTGCGAAAACTTGCGCGGGTCATGAACACCCACAGTGTGGGGGGGGGGGGGGGTCGTATTTTAAATATCGACCACTACACTTTTCGGCCTTTCTGTCGCTTTCTTGAAACGCAAATTGCTAACTGAATGTTTTTGTATACCAAACCAGTGTTTCAGGCACTATTTAAGTCATTTGTTATGGGGTTATGGGTAATATTTCAGAGATTTTATTGACTTGTTTAGGCTACACACTTAAAAATGCAGATCACACGCACAAAAAAACGTCAAATCGACAACATAGATGCCGCGCCACTCGAAATGACAGTGGCAGGTTAAATTTCGCTGTTATAACTAATGTTAATTGTGACCTTTGGGTCAGTAAGGTAAGGGTTATCTTGTGCCCTTGGCTGGAATAGGTGAATGTCTCGCACAAATTTCCCTTTTTCGTCTTGACGCCCACCAATCCGGGAACCGGCGTATCGCTCCAATTCAATCCACTTTTCGTAGACCGATGATTTTCATAGGTTTTTCACGATGTTAACCATGAAACGGACAGCATGGGGCAGCAGATAATTGGAACGGCATCATTATTTGTCACGAATTTCATTTAAAGGATGTGATGTGTGGTTTATTTCAGAAATTTTTCAAAAGATTGCAGCTCATATACAAATTTGCCATGGTTCGTTGACATGGCTAAGATTTTCATTTTGTCTCGAAAACGAGGAGAAAGAAAACAATCCTACGACTTAAAGTTAAATAATTTTGGTATTGAACAAATTGGAAGGTAGGCCGTGAACCCTTCAACTTTGTAACTTGACACGGTTGTCGATGTTCAGAAATAGCAAACGAAATCTGTTTACTCTTAGGAATTCGGTTTTATAGCAATGTTGTTTACGATAATTTAGATATAATCAAATAAACTACTTTCAACTGTTTCTGCGTTAGAATCTCAAGACTTGTAAAGAACAAGAAAGTGTCTTAGAATTGAAGAAGAGTAGTAGAAAACGATGATAGTGGCTAATGATGTGGACATTAGGAGACCCCTGATGTAAATGGCAGCCTAATTCAATTGAATGGACGCCTATTGATTTGTAGAATCTCTCTCGCTCTCTCTCTCTCTTACTCTTGTTCTCAAATACTGCAGACAAGGAAGTTGATCCAGATTCCTGGTCCTCCAAGAGGCAAGAAACTTGTTTTAGTTTCTGTACATCGGCTAGCCAACCATGTCAAAAGCATGACCCATGAGGAACCATGCCGGCAGTCTCTAATCTACATGCACAGCCAACAGAAGCAACAGAGGGAAATCCATCTCGAGGGATCACAACACGTCAAAAAAAAATACCGAATAGTATTCCTTAGACAGGTAGGACCTAATGTGGGGCTGACGTCAGATTTTAAGTCTAACAACAACGAACAATAACAACATCTCCCTCCGCGCTAGAAAGTACGTCCTTCGGCATGGCAGGGAGTAGAAGCTTGTGCCGAGCTAACCATTATCGAACCGCCGGCTTACGGCGCTAGCTGCATGTCGTTGCTTTACGAACGAAGGTGATTTTATTTCCCTTTACATTCGGGTATTACGCAAATACTTGTTTGTTTTGTTGAAAGTAGAACTGGTTGTCATGCGCATGGTTTATACGTGTTTTTTTATTTATCCACGCCGGTATTGTGCAGAAAGAGTTGGCAAGACTATTCAATACCGACAGCATGGCGGTTAGCGACACCAACGTTCGGTAAGTTTGCTCATTACTTTTTCGCTCATATTTAAAGTTGTCATCTCGTTTTGAGACTGGAACCGGGTTTCGTGTGAGTTAGACTTGCATTTCGTGTAGGTGTCACGTCGGTCTCTTACTGGAGATAGACAGAAACGGAGAGATAAGTCGGCGAGTGTTTGAACAGTCCGCACAGCTGATTCAATAAGCCTAACACGCGGTAGATGGGTTCTGACGAGCTAGCTAGCCGCTCGCTGCATAACGTTCGAGACTGGTTGCAAGAGACACACACACGTGAATATCTCGTCTGGGCGAACTGAGAAGTGCATCGTCAATTGTGTTATCGAGTTGCCGAATAGCGCACGTCGGGTTTAGCCTATATGTCGGTGAATGTCATGTGGTCTGGACTGTGTATTTCGTTGCTAGCGACAGGTGTCAGTGAGGGTTGTGATGAGCCCATGTGCTTGGAAGCCCTTGGTTGCATCTAGGCACCTAGGCTGTGAACTCGGTTCAAATTCACCGCGCTAATTGAAGCTGCTGGGATTTTTAGTGGTGGAATGGATATGCACAACTTGGTCTACCCTACTCGCTGAAAAAAATACGGTTTTATTTCGGTTCGTATGTTTTGATTTGTTTGATTGTTGGGTGAGGGTGGGCGGAATGCTGATTTAGATTGAACGCATACGCCAGTTCTGTTTCTTTTCTTAATGATGGTGCAACGCCCACATTAATTTCTCACAATATCGGACTCTTTTAATGTTTTTTAAATACATAACCGTCATTCACTAACAAAAAAACACATTTTTCAAAAACGACGAAACCGTTTTAACCATTTTATTCATTTATCTAGCAACTTAGCACTGTGCACAGATATGTGACGTGTAGATTTTCATTTTCGCTATGGTTTTTGGCTACATCTCTATAGTAATTGTCTGGCCATGCGATAGGATCGTGTTTCAGTCTGGCTTGTTTTCTGAGTTCTGACTGGTAGTCGGATTGTTGGTTGTTGGTTGTTAGTATGGTAGGTATGGTTGGTATGGTGAGTGCAAGTGGAGGCGATGCGGCTTCATGGGTCCACCACCCTGCAGCCAGTACTGGTTGATCCAGTTTCTAGTTAAATATGCGCCCAGCAAGCCGCCGGTTCGTACTTCCACTGTAGGCAACCAGCTTTTAACTTGTCACACTCACGGCATTTGCCATTTCGCACATGAAATGCTAGCAGACACCCAAGCACACACACTCAACACTCACTCAACACTCACACATCCAGCAAAACGTTGGAAAAAACAAGCAAATTATATTGAATGCAATTTCCAGCAATATCAATTACCTTCTCACACTGCATGTTATTGTGATAAAAACGTCTTTCATTATGCTTGTTTATTTTTAAAAATATTTCTATTTTCATTACCCTCAAAATGGCTTGTTTGGCTTCCTTCAGATGGAACAAACAATGAACGAGGGAAAAAGGTGCAAAAATAAAGTGCAAACACAATACACCGTTATTTTGTTGTTAATGAAACAAATATCAACAACAAGGATGATTGAGTAGGTACCTATGTCTTGCTCGTGGGCGTCAAGTTTTGGCCGAATGTTAGTCAACGCAAACAATGACGAAGACATGTTGCAGTTAGTGTTAACGTTACCTATGTAGGACAGAGATAATATGACGGCATACGCTAAGGACACGCTCCTTGGCCCATCCAGCATCCAGTATCCAGTATCCACACCCGCTAGACTGGTGTATGATCATCATTCCTTATCACATCGATGCAATCAAGGTCAATGTATCACATCATGTAAAGGTATCATGTGTGTATTGAAATTTGAAATAGCATTAGGCGATGTTGACTTTTACTGATAGATACATTATGACAGACGTCTTCTGTTCAACGATAGCTTGATGCAGCAGTTGGGGATTTTTTTTTGGTGGTGTATATTTAAAAAAACACAAATTATTTATAAATTTTTAAATTTCGCTTTAAAAAAAGTTACATAGGTATAGGATTCCTATAACTTATTATGTTATAGGAATCTTTGACATACGACGCATAATCAATGCTACATTCAATAATATGAATTACAATAATTACAACAATAAATATAAACGCTGGGTCAAACTGTAGGCGTGAACAAACGCATTATACTTTTATTTCGTCTCAATGAACCAAAGCCACACAGGGCACAAGAAACAGAACGTCAATATAATCAGTATTAAACAACAAAAACTTGTAAAGATCAATACTAAATTGCTGCGAGTAAATGATGATATGACAGTTGATAGGGTCTAAAGTATGAAGTGCAATATTAGTAATAAGTAATATACATATAAATACGTTTGCTAGATAATATAAATCCACAGTTCACTGAATAGAAAATAACCTCGTGGGAACTTCAGACACCCCCAAATAGGGGTGAGCCAAGCGGCCTTGGTTCGATCTCTGTTGGAATATCTCGATTTTATTTTTCTTTCCCTTTTGGCACTCTACTTCAATGTTTGGAATCGTTTAATTGATTGTCAAAAATGCAAAGATGTCAGAAACAGTAAAACAAACTCGAATGTGAATTGAAATTCGCTCTTTCAACGTGATATACCAGCTCTTACTTTTTACTGAATAAATAAAAGTAAATACATATTAGGTACTAATCAAATAATAATTGCGGCATTCGTTACATGTCAACCCATTTGACTCGCATCAACTTTCAACGCGCTTTGCCCAATTTCATTAATGAAAATAAAGCTTCTAATGGATTGGATATGGATCGCCAATTGCATATCTGGGCATCCCTATTGTAGAGGCCCAAGTATCATACAAATACAACGTAATACAACTACAAGCTTCGACTTGCTTACATACCGATTACTTTGGTGGGCACCAAGTTACCAACAGATATGCTGATAGCTTCAGTACATACATACACACATACACACATTATATACATACCAATCCTATTATTAACGATTGTTAAATAGAGCCGGTTTATTCGTCGCTGGGTCGTTAACAGCCGTTCATCTCTACATCTCCCTACATCTCCCTTCTGCTCCCTACAGCTCCCTACAGCTCCCTACAGCTCCCTAGAGCTCCCTACAGCACCCTACAGCTCCCTACAGCTCCCTACATCTCCCTACATCTCCCTACATCTCCCTACATCTCCCTACACCTCCCTACATCTCCCTACACCTCCCTACATCTCCCTACATCTCCCGACAAGGCATTAGATGGGACATGTCTTTGCATGGATACGTCACCTAACGGTCGCAAACATTGGCGCTACGTTTCGCCCCCCCCCTCCCCACCCCCAGAGCTCCTGTACATAGCATGGCTAGTAGTATAGGATTATCAGCACTATTATGCCTATCTGTCGCTGTCTTTTACTCGAGAAATTTCGAATATAGAGTGAATTTTATTATGCGATCAAAATCTTTCATAATCCGCGGAAATGGAAGTAAAGAGAGATAATTGAAAATGTCCACAACGCAGCAGGACGGAATTTCGAGATCTAAATGGAATATAATTTCAAGCGTAGAATCAAAGCTGTCGCGTACGACACATGCTTGCGTGATCGTTTTGCCGCATGTTTTACCGCAAATTATTGTTTTGCATGGCTCATACATACTGGCCTCAAATAACAAGCTTGTGTGAAAATTGTGTTGCTTAATATGAACGGTAAACATCACTAGCTCAATCCAGAATTAGAAAATAAATATCCATGTGAATAAATTACCTGCAAGCAAGGTGAACAATAGAACAATATTATTTCTCTCAAACTCGATACTCGATTTCTACAGATATATACCAGCCGTGTTTTTGTAAGCAAACCAGATGATCGATGCTGTAAAACGAAGAATCACAGAGTCACACAGCGCCGATTGAACGCGATTTTTGTATTTTTTTTCCCCACATCTCGCGTAAATGCAAGAATTTCTTCTGTGTGTACCGAAATCGTGTGCTCCATTTTGTTGTTTGTTGATCTGACAAACATTGCCAGGAATAGTAACTAGATTAGCTTCTAGATTGAACATCGGTACTCGGTAGTCCGTACTCCTTCCGAAGGGGGGATCATCGGAGCCATGGATGGACCACGGACGGTGCTAAACGCCATGTTAAAATCAGCCAACCATTTGCGTGGAGAGCTAGCGAGGCACAACTCTGATGTATTCAATGTGTTGATGCATGCATGCCAGTACATTGAAATGTTTACTCACAGCAGCATTTATACAGCTAGCAAGATTATGTTAGTCTGCTCAATTCTGTGTCGTGCGTAAACACGGTGTTTACCAGCTTGGTCTGTTATAATTATTGCATTTGTATCACTGTATTTACGTTCAATCACTCGTCAAAATAGAAGCACAGGCGTGCAAAGCGTATTTTTTTATACGCTCTGTCATGTATTATTATTTCCATATGAGTGTTACTGAATTCTTATTCAATGAGATTTCCATGCTACGACCATAGAATAAAGACCTCTTTATTCTATGCTACGACCGAGGATTCTCCGTTATTGCATTATTAGCTTGTGTGAGCAACAACCCTTAACATGTACCTAATCAATGTTTCATGCTCTTTTCTTCACTTATCATTTTATTATTTTCCGTGGCTTCTCAATGATTGTTCGGGCAAAAGAAGACAGCAACCAACAATAGTGTGGTTCTAATGACACAATGCAGAATACACGATGTACACACAGAGACAATAGAATAAAAACATAATAAATGTGTCGTCTTTTACTGGATGCTTCTGAAATGACGTATCATCACGCATTCCGGCTGCCAATAAAATAATACCACTCCAAAGTTTCATATTACATCATAAAATTATTTTTTTGGTTTTATTGTTTAGTTTTTCATGGTCTGTTTAACCTTTTTTTAATTTTTAGTATTCCGGACGGATTCTGTGCTTATTTAGAATAATCATAATAATAATAATAATATCACGGCTTTGAATTAGGAAGTAGTGTAGGTATGCGCTTATGGTTTGCAATTTGCATGATCTTCCCACCCAAGTGCTTCCTTGCCCAAGTGCTTCCTTGCCCAAGCGCGTCCTTACCCAAGCGACTGCATAGTGCATAAAGCTGGTCCAAGAATCATCCATGTACACGACAACACATTGCTCTTCTTTGAATCGACAAGTTTTCTTTGACTGCTGTTTTTCCTAGCGTCTACTGAATGGGTCGCTTGATCGATGCTATCTGGTCACTTTCCTCTGCATATTTATTGTTCTTCTGCCTTCCAAAACATCTTCAAGGATTCGAGTTAGGTCACAACCCTATACATTCATATAAAAAAAAACTATGCAGTCGCTGCTGCTGCTGCTGCTGCTGCTGCCTGAAAATTATTCAGCGAGATTTAAATTTCAAATATATTGGGAATATATTTTGGAGAATCAGCATTCCTTTATAATGTTGACACCTTAGCAATGAAATATAATAGCAATGCAGTGATATTCTGACCAAGAAAAGGATCATTTTGAAAATGTCAAGTGTGCTATTATAATCTGATAGAAATTGCTTTTCAGTTTTCTCTTACATTTCAGAGGAGTAAATATAAGCACTGAGCCGCAACCATGGTTATCTATAACACATTTTATGAAATCGAAAATTTTAGCTGCTTTGCTAGTATGTATCATGCTTAGTTATATTCGCTCATTTACAAAGATACCGGCACAATCAATCTAGAATAAAACCAATACCTAATATACAGAAGCCCTGCGGCCAATAAATTACTGTCCATTCTTATCGCAACTCGATCATGATATCATAATCGAGCTTCGTTTTTGCAATAATTGCATGCAACGTGTTTAATGTTTGCTATACAAACGATAAGTTGCACCCAAAGTGCATTGACCATGTTGCAATTGGGATCGAATGCAGTTCCACTACATCTTGCGACTTGCAAGGCGCATTCACTGGCCTATATTTCTTGTATATCGACATCGGCCGAGGACCGGTTTCTGATGGCTAACTCAGACGAGATTTGGGTGTTCAGACTTTTGCCTTAAGGTTATTGTTTCAACTTATTGCTTATTAAACAAACTATCGGCTGTACAGCTACGCTAAAAATAGTCAATTTTCAGATATTAGCATACCACCAGATGCCGTCAGCTGGTTGGAAGTGCTAAGAAGTTGTACTGTACTTGCGTTTTCCGACTCCAGGTGACCCTTCAATGACCCTACAATTATAGAAAATTAACTCTGTGCAAATACGTACCAGGTGTCTATCGTGTTTGCTGCAAAAGTTTACTGAAGTGTATTTTAGCATTTGTGTTGCATGATTCAAAATCACTCTTGAACACACAGTACAAATTACAAACATGTTCAAAATCCAGAAAATGAAAATATTTGTTGTAAAATATTACCAAATCGAAGATTTTTTTGACAATTGCCAATTACATGCCACTGTTTTGATCGAAATGAATTGGAAAATTCATTAAAAAGCTTTGGCTTGGTAGTTTTCTTACTTTGACTGTTTTACCGCTTTAAAATCTAACGTATTTGTAAGTTAATAATACATATATTCGATATAGAATTCGAGGGAAATCTATCAAGATTTTCTTTCGCACACATTGCTAAAAGGTATCAACGTGATTGAGAACCATGGTTTCCCTGTGTGCAGTGGAAGCCAATACCACACCACCTGTATTATTGAGCCAACACACCGCCACAGTAAGCAATTCGCTTTTACTAAATCTGTTTAGAGAATTGAGAAAAGAGAATAGAGATAATAAGCTTGCATGTCAAACTTCAATGAACGAGTATATTGCAGGATTTTCTTGATGTTTCCTATAGATGAAAGGAAGGGTTGAAAGTGGGTGATATCACCTTCGGTTCGGTAAACTTACTAAATCACTGTGCCGACTATTCGCCAGTATATTCACGATATACTATATTTGGAAAACGGTTTATAATGTGACCGAGTAGTCATTGGGTTTCGAGTTTACAGTTTCGAGTTTAGACAGCAGTTTCTACAGCCGACAAGTTGGAACCTCCAACTGACACGTCTCATGCTATGTGGGGATGTGGGGATGTGGGGATGTGGGATGTGGGGTGCATTGCCTGCCCCTGATGATTGTTTGGGTCACAGGCGTGAGCACAACACGCACTAGATTGTTAGACGATTGCTATCTGGTGATTATCGGCTATTTTCACCGAGACATAACTCGCTCTTTGAAGACTTTCCGACTCAACTGACTTACCGAACAGCAAACACCTAAGAACTCTTAACGAACTCCACCAATTTGGTTGCCACCCTCTCTAATCAAAACAGGAAAGTTTTGTAATAACATAATAAACAATTTAAACGCAAAAGGGAAACAAGAGGCGAAATAGAATGCAGTGTAATACACTTCAATCAATATACCCTGACACTGTTTCTGTTTATTTGCATGACAAAAATTTAAACTTCATTATAACTGATTTCCAAGTAAGTTTTTCATCGCTCAGCCATTCGTGTTGCCAAAATAAATTGCATTGAAATAAACGAGCTTATAATTCACAATCAAGATAGGAGAGCCAGCAAGAGCAGTAATGATTATCATACGCTCTGCAACTGTTAATTGGCATAACCTTGTGTGCACAAATTTATTACTGAGTGTACTAACGTCGACGATTACTATTTATGATCCGTACTTCCGGGCATCACCTACTTTATGCGGTTTTTAGGGCAGTTAATATTTCTGATATATAAATTATAATTCTGAAATTTTGTTGGTGAATAATTATTACGCGCGACAACCAACAGTTTTCCTGTTCGTATAAATTTCCACGCGTTCACTGCAAAGTAAGATCGAAGGGAGTACGCGGAAGGTGAAAATGATCACACATTTCATGATCACTCATTTCTTAGTGGATATGGGAGTGTGTGGGGGGAGGGGTAGGGGATAGGCATCACCCCGTGCGATCTATCTTCGGTCATTTGCTCTCTAACACTTCCGTAATAGACACTCTAAAAGAATTCCTTATTTTGTAGCGACAAGATGTATAGCGTCATTTGTTTTTGATGGTTTTTGGCTGCTGTGAAGTTTACGGTTGGGGGCACGTTTGGACGCTCCTTGCCCACAGGTTATTTTATATAGGTGATTTCTTTGTGATTTCGTTTTACAATCCTGTATCCTGTTTCATGTATCCTCGATCCTCGCTCCTCGCTCCTGAAACCTGCGACACGGTATATGAATGGTACGCCTTCACGCCACCGTCTTGGCTGGCACACGAAAAGACATTTTGATAGCCAGCGGTCATAGAATGATTACCATTCCCGACTCACAATTTCCGAAGCGTTTGACATTTATGCGCTCAGACGAGATTTATATTTCTTTGCGAATCGATTGAATTGCCGTTGTTTTTGCATGTTCCGTAAAGCTGTATAGTTCACGTAGACAAAAATTAATTGAGAAATATTTCGAGCTAAATAATTGCTGAGAATGTCAGCCCCGCAAAAGCAATCCGTCACACCTCTGGCTATGAATGAGAAATATAGCACATCTTTCCTCCCTGGCCAGCGCAAACATCGTGAATCTAGACCAATTCCACAATACCTTTATTCTGCAATTTGAATCAAACCCTGAAGCAATTAATTATTCTTTCTCGCATCTCTCTCTCTATCTCGTCTCCCTCTCGCGTTCGCTCGCCGGAGTATCTCTCTCACTCCCTCGGCCGCAATACCGATCGCTTGTCGTATGTTCTGTTTCACTGTCTTGTTTTGGGGCAGCAGCGTCGACAAAAATAACTGCGATCATTGAGGAGGAGATTCTCGAAGTGTTTTTTTCAATGGGCTGCCTGCTTGGCATGGACCGGCCCTGGCTACTGGCTAGTGGCTAGCTTTCTTAGACAAGCATATAAGCACCTGCTCAATGGTGAGGTATGTCGACACTTGGCACCAGGAACAGGCCTAAAGAGCGCGATTATCCAAGCATGGTTGGACCCACCAGCAAATATTTATGCCTGAGCTTTATTATTTCCATACGGCCGGACTTTTGACTGACTGGGAACTTTCGGGGGTAATCGTGTGAATTGGAGGTGGGACTAATTGGGGAGTGAGCAGTCAAGGGTCGGGATGACGGGTTGATGGGCTGTTGAGTTGGCAACTCCACGGGATTGAATCCCAATTCTCACATTTTTACTCCACGTAAAATGCGTCACCGTTCTTGAAAATTGGTTGTAATATTTATTTGAAATGTTGTGAAAATATCAAGTTATCTTGAATTACTAGTGGCTATGTAGCAGCTGAGGTACCTACGAGGTTACTTAGTGGTACTTTGGGTGCACTCGCTGTTACTGATGCTGTAAAGCGAATCGAAGCGCGGTGGCTGAAGCTTCGACGACTGAGGAGGTGAATGAGATGAGTTATGTGGGACGAAATAGAAAAATTTATTTTGGGATGCGATGGATATAAACTAAGATTTATTTTGATATTAGCAGGGCCTTGCAGGCCAGCGAAAATCTAATTAAATAAATAAATACTTGGGTTGAAATTCGCAAAGCACCGTAGTATTTTTTAATGCACCAAATAAAAGGCACATTACTCAATTTTAAACGTTCTTTCTGCCTTAATATCCAGTTAATACAAGAAAATACAACGCAGATTTAACATGTAATCCACAGTGACCGTATGTGTACTAACTGTTTTTCTCTATTGGATTTTTATTATTAAAAGGGTTGTTCTTACTAATGCAACGTCACAATTAAAAACGTAAAAAAGCAATCTGATTTAATTAGCAGCACTCGTATCTCACACGGCGGCGGCGGCGGCGGCGGCGGCGGCGGCGGCGGCCTCTGGTTACACATTGCATGCCCGCAACATGTCGGTACACTAAGTAACGAACCCGAGTCGCGAACCCGGAACCCAGGATGCGCACCCACTGATCGCAATTGCCATCCTGGCATCGCCTATGAAACTAAATCCCATTTCAGCCTCCCCCCACACACAACCACCCACCCACCCCCTACCACCACTCATTTACCGCAACCTTACTTAGCCGGCGATGTTCAGTATGTTCATGATATTTCACCACGGATAAGTCACCCTTCCCCTTTCCTATAAAAGCGTATAGGAAAAAAAACAACCCAAACTTTTTTTTGGGTTTAATTACAGAAATAACACATTATCCTGTGTCGCACGATGTGTGTATATACGCGGCGTGACGCTTTCATATGTAATACAGTTCAAATGTATAGTCTTATTATTAGAGAACAGACCCCCTTCCCCCTAAACCCACCCCATTCCATCCAATCCCATACCATCCCACATCCTACCCAGCCTGTACATATCTGCATAGCATTGTCCACGAGATAAAAAGTGTTATCTCCGGAAAAATTGGCTGTACCTATGCCAGCAGCGCGGTGTGGCTCTAGGTGACTGATAGGACGTCTTGTAATCTGTTGTGCCGGACGACTGATTGACGTGGACCATGATAGAGACAGACTTAGCGGCGCTGGCGAGGCGTCTTGCGTTGTGCGTCTTGCGTCTTGACGCGGAGCTGAGTCGCGAGCTCTGACGAAGAATGGTATCGGTGTCATCCTGTTCTATCATTTATAATTGTCAGTACGGACCCACACATCTTCGTGGCGATATTTCTCGAAGGTTCCTAACAGATCCCTACTTATTGATGTCCGATAACTCCTGGACGTCTTAAAGGTATCGTGTTAGCACCGCTATCATGTATTGCAACTTTCAAGACACCGATGCCGCATCCATAGGTCATGCCGTATAGTTATGCCCTATAGTTATGCCCTATAGTTATGCCCTATGGTTAGGCGTGGTCGTAGATCTGATCTGTAATACTTAGATGGCAAGCAAACGCAGATTGCGATGCCGCATGATAATCATTGTATTTACCGAGATTTAATAATTACGGTGTTATTGTTCTAGTTGAGTATCGAGTGTTGTGCAATGAGAATTCAACGACCGAGGTTTGGGTGGTTTGGGCCCTTTTAATATTGTTTGTTCTTGCTCGGAGGGTGGTATTTAACCAGGCGATCCCGAACGCTGGTGCTGCCGTATACACACTGTGTACCGGCTAAATCCTGGCTACGCGCATCTCTCCATACTCCCTGCTCTCCATCCTCGGCTGGTTTTCTCGCTTTACACCAACTGTAATTTCCGTTCCGCAATGCCATCGTAGTTATTTACACCAGGCGAAATGTGCATACCTTGATAATCACTCGTATGGAGGTTAGCATTTAGGGAGAACGAGACAGCCCTGCCAAATCTTACCTAATCCACACATAAATTCGGAACAATACCATAGGTGACCCCCCGGTGGGCTGCACGCACGGACAATTCCTACAATTGTTTTGGGCTTTGCAACTGAGATTACTTCTTAAAAACAGGTAACAAAAAAGTCAAATAATTTATAAAGGAGACATCAAAATGTGCAATTTTTAATGAAAACTGAATATCGGTGTTAGTGTGCTTTCGGTTCATTGGTTCGGAGGCAGCAGCTACTGTGCGGATCTGCTGTAAATATGTATAATTTACTTGACAGTTTCGTTATTTTGCTTCATAATAATTTGTGGCTCCTGCAAAATAATTTCCAACAGCCAATTGAACTTTGCTTTTAGTTGTTTGGTTAAATGGCCGATGAGTAAAATCTTGCAGTGGATTTCTCACTTTGCCTGTTGATGTTTGGAACAATTTCAAAAATGTGCGATGCCGATATACATAATATAGCTCGTATAGCTGGTGTGTATTTAAGTGATTGTATATGTATGTATATATACAACAGCTGGGACGTGTCAAACTCGTAGAGGAAAAAGATGTTGGTATCGCAGGAACCAAAATACAATCGCACCGCTCGGCTCGCATCTAGAACTAGCCTAGCCGCGCGCTCGAATAAGGATTTGTAAAAATAAAAATGCAAAAATTGCGATCATGTGCTCCTGTTCATCTCACACGCGAGCCACGTGGGCAAGTAAGTTACTTGAAATGTATTTTAATTGTGAATCAGAGAGAGAGAGAGAGAGACGCGAATTTTACAACTGAGCATGTGATCTGGGCATGGTACTTAGCACCACAGTAGTACCTACCTTGCTAAGCCCATCCCGCCCCTGCGAACGTTAGAGCATAGGTTAGACTTCGAGCAAGGAACCGTGTAACCGAAACTTGGCCGCAAGCAAGTCTAGAAAGCCGTGTTCCATTGGCCACGATAGATAGCATTTTCTTACTTATTTCGATTGTCTTTCCCATTCCGTTTCTGCATCATGTATTCTCCACGACTGAAACCGACAAACAATGGCAAGTAACATTAAAATAGCACGTTTAATTCGCAGAGAAAACTTACGAGTTTTGTCAGAAATTAGATAATTTTCCCCAGCGACGGCAAAACGACATAGCATAGCGGCAAAGAATTAAGGGGTGCCATTTTATGCCTAAAGTAGTTACCTAACTAAGTTCATTTCCATTGCCTCCCTGGGACTGGAATAAGGGTGGAGATGTCTTGTTAATAGCAAATAAGAAACACATCTAGATGGTGTGCAGAGGTGATGGTGAGGTAATCGCTTTCCCCTGCCGGTACCCCTGCCGGTACCCCTGCCTCTGCCCCTGCCCCTGCCCCGGCCCCTACCCCGGCCCCTTCTCTGAACGACGTTTAACTGAAAACTTGGTAGAAGCGTCGCGGCGCTTGCTTGGGCAGTTGGTAGTCACGGATACACCTGCTAACTCAAATCTGATTGAAATCCCCCGCAGCACAGATTTATTTAGTACTTGGAGTTGGCTGTAATCAGTAGTTTTCTTGTCGGTAAATGAGTTTCAGCCGTCGTGGCTAAGTAGTGAACACACCGCGACAAAAACAGTTCGTGTTTCATGAAATTTTACTGCCGCAGCAGAGGTGCCCGCAAAGTAATAGGTATATTTTTGATTAATTAAATTATTTATGGTTTAATCGACTCTTACGCATACACACGTATAGGTACCTATATAAATATATCCCCATCTTAACCCTCGACCCACCCCTGAACGTGATTCTCTCATCTCATCTTCTTATCCCAATCTGCAACCCTCCATTATATTATCAAGCTACCGAAAATTAATTCATTTACCGGATTTTAATGTTATGCATAATAATATTATGTTTCATGTCTTGAAGCTCTTGCTCTGCAAGTCCAAGGAAGAGACTCGTTTGTAAGGGTTTAAGTGTTGTTGGAGAGATTGCGCGTTTTATGGCCCAGTTTAGCAGATGTTCGCACTTCTGGAAGGGATGCACACTTTGCCACTGTCCATTATTGCCATTTGGCTCACTTGTCCCATCAAACTGCTTATTGTCAAATCTTACTTGGGATTTGTGTTAAACTTCGCGGAAGCACTTCTCGAGAAATGTCTTATGACACTTCTACACGATCACTTTTGCTTTTATATCAAATGTGTAGCGTAAGGTATACGTATATCCAATATCTAAAATAATCAAATTCCCAGCTGAGAATTCTTGGAAACAAATTTTGGAATTGATATTTCGTTACTTATAATCATTGTCTACCGTACATGCAACGCGAATTTGCATCTAGGATTAAATTCACACTTATTCTTCTTCTTTGTTACTTATGACCTGTTCCTTAGTACTAGATTTTATTCCTTGATTATCTGATTCCAATTTGAATCTAGCAAACAGTTATTTCTTTAAATTTCCACGCATGTGGTTTTCTTAGCAACTATAGTGGAAGTGGAACGCGCTTCTTCCCTTTCTCAACAGTTACGATTCAGACATCATGCATCTGGAATCAGGATACAGTTGCGCCCATTTGCGCCCATTTGCGCCCACTTGCGCCCACGGTTCTGACCACAACTATTAGACTATCCACGGACTCCTAAAACTAGCGAAACAGCCAACTTGCAAGAAATCGTGAAGACAAACGAGCTTGCAAAACGGAATTAAGTTATACAATCTCAGCATGCAGTTTCCAACCAAGGTGAAGCTAATTTCGTTTTGATTATGATTAATCTGAAATGTGAATAAGTTTTGTTGGAAGTTATGTCTTACATAAGTTGTGACTCCATCTCTATTCACATAGACAATGTTTACTGTTGTATACATACCACTCGCTAGAAGCTGCCGAATGCGTACGCCTTCTCGCGTGTTTATATACCCATAATGTGCAGAAAGGGGTTGTATAACTGGTAACATGGGGATTGTGTAAACGGAGCACAATTCCACTGGAATTGCACTTACTTTCTCAAGACACACAAGAAAACAGCATTACCCTTGCCTTTCTTGGTTGAGGGTTGTTGGGTTTCATGTTACATATACGATTTGATTAAAGAGATATCCTCCCAGCTGAAGTTATATGGTTGGTTAATGTATGCATGTATTTATATTAAATGCAAATTAAATATGTCGAAAGGGTAGATCTCTTCACAATTTATAGCCTAGGTGTGTTGCTGTTGTTTACGCTTGTTTTTGGTTGGTGGTGGCGACAATTTTGCGGAGGTAGCCACTGGGGTTTGCGAAAGTGGATTTACTGTACGAAAGAGACTGATGATTTCCACGTTTAATAAGCACGGTTCTGTTGCTTGAAATCTAAAGCTTGCGACAGAATATGCAGAGTGGATGCCAAATGACTTGTAGAGATGTTACAACAATATAAATTGTGGAAGACAGTCTAAACTTCGTGAACACCTCAACTTATATACGCACACACGTCATATATAATATATTGAATAACTTCAGTGGTTATTTGAAGATTATATTTTCCGTAAGATCTAGTTGGAATTGTTACTTAGCTTTCGCGATGGAATGTAAGACTGAGGGAGAAATGCGGGAAGAAATTGATTATTTTTCCCCAGTTCCAACCGAGTTTCTTTTCGTGGGAAGAAAAGTCGGGCTTTGGCTCTTGTTTTCCGGGTCCTCTGAGCCATTCGGGCTTCCTGGACCCTGTTAACCGTCTCATCAGTCATCATCGCTATAGTTTTTATTCGTAGACATGTAAATCTTAGATTCAAATTTTTCTCCACACATAAATTGAAAAAGATTCAGGGAATGAATTTGCATCGTGACAATCTTACAGATGGCCCTCCTTCCCGAAATGTCCCTCCGAGGATTTCCTGATCTGCTGATTGATTAAGTTAGCTACACCCCTGTTGAAGAGATGGCCTCCTATTTTCTGTTGGCTTAGAGCTGTGAAGGCTATCTCGTATCTAGCTGGTAGCCAATAGATAGCACATGATTCGGAAACTTACACTTGACGTATCGTTGGTCCGACCGAGCTATCCTTGATCAAAAGACAAATCCCCAGAGAGCGATTCCAACAGCTTACTCTTACACAAAACTACCTTTACGATGAACTGACACTGCAGAACACAGCCGAGAGAGTCAACCCGACTCGGTTTTAATAAGATAGTCAACCGTATTAGAAAGAGTTATTCGTTAATCGATATTCAGTTGTCAGATTTATGTGTCACACCCATCTGAGTGAATTCACTAACAGGACTCTGCATCAGGATCAACATGGATTTAGAGAAAGACACCCGACAAGGAGGCCATGAATCTTGTTAATCCTTCCCTTAAGTTTATATTACCTGGAATTAAATTGCATGTGATTTTATCCAACCCAAGACAAAATTTTCGTTCATAAAATACAACATTAAAATAACGATGAGATTCAATTTGCTGCCTGCCATTCGAATCGGAATGACATTACGGAGATGTCTCAGTTACACGCGGCATCGTGACAGTATAGCCCAAGCACTTTCTTGAAATGATTATTTCACTTTTGATTTGATTGGACGTGCCAACTTTTCCATTGGATTGAGATAAATCTAGCATCACGACTGTGTTCAATAATTGATTATTATGAATTTGATGGCCGAATCTCGAGGGAGAGTGTTTATTTAGCCAGGCTAGAGCACGCACCACGCATGGATCACATACGACGACGCGTCCTGTTACCTTCTTAAGTTCTAGCCTCCAGATTTCATGAATCAGAGAGGAAAACGTTTGGTCCAGATATCAAGCGAATGGCGGAAAGCAACAATGAATTCGAAACAAGATTAGAATGAGTCGCTCCGCGGTGATTTTATTTGTTGGCATCTTTTTCTATGTGTTCTCTTCTTCTCGTCGCTATTTTCGTTCACTCCACAATCTGCTATGTTTATTTTTGATTTCATACATAATGCCAAGTAGCCAAGTTTAGACAATGCAGGCAGATTGAGTTATGATTCGACAGCCTGTGGCCATCTCGAATCTTGGACCCTATAGCAACACTTCTCTCTCTAATGTGTCGTAAAGAAACCACACGAAATTAGGCAAATCTGGTTCATATGTCGTGGAATGTTAACCAAGTGTTTACGACCAAGTTCTGCTTGTGTGCAAATCTAATTCATTAAGTAAATGTATTGAAAAGCAAGCCCCTGCTTCCATTTAGATCATTCGTTCATGATCGCTTGGCTGGATCTAACCTTCTTTGGCACGTCCGCGTACTTACTGTCGTCCACGACGATTTCTTGTACAAGTTTGTGTTAAACTGTCTCTTGTCTAGGTCCGTCTTTGCTTGATTATGTCTCATATACGACAAGCCAAGCTAGCTTTAGAGGGTCCTTACTTCTGGCAAATGCTTGTTTCTATAGCTAATGAATGCCACCCCTGAAACCGACCAGGGCGTAAATCAGCTCTCAACGTTTCTTCAGGGGTCAGATTTCTAGGGAGTCCTCAGGTTAAGATGATAGCGGGATAATATCTGGCGTAATTGGTCTCGAGTTGGTTCTCTCCCTTTGTCCCTAGGCTTCAGCAAACGTTAGGGTGAGAGAGTCGTGATATGAATTTAAGGCTATAGTAATACAAAGTAAACACTAGAACGGAATGATTCTTGTTGTTAAGTAAATCTTTCATTTGATTGTTTTCTTGATGGCGTAAGTGCAGCTATCCAGTGTGCGGACGGAAAATTGCGGGAAAGCCATCAATAACTAAACCAATTTGCCGTTTATAACGTGCTTTTATAATTGTTATTTTCTCAATGGCGAACACCAATACGGCTGTGATGATCTGTGCTCTCTCTCTTGTCTCATACTCTCCAGTATCCCTGGTCCACACAGGTGTATGCCTTCGACTAGCATTGTGTCTCACTCGCCGAAAACTTACTCCAGCCAGCTTCTTACGACTTGATCTTAGTTTCCTCGGAAGCCTTTGTATATATTACTGTATAGTCTTTTGTGTCCCCGGATAACATGCATTCCAAGCTACCAACAAAGAACCAATTCACAATACATCTCGTCTATTGAGACGTACCATAACAGTATTAATTATTTATCGCATAGCAGCTATATGCATCTACGCCGAACAGAACTAAATTGTTGCCTGCTTCCCCCAGCCGTTTGTCCAGTGGAACTAAACTTTATCAAATGTATCGAACAGTTTACCCACATTGTTTACTTTACTCAAGAAGCCCTTTTGTCTGAACCATTCCAACTTGATAATTTATCGTCAGATGCGCTACTGGAATGAAATCTTTGCTTTCGTCTTCGTGTTCCGCATTCGCTTTCGGTTCAACTTGTGAAGCCATCCTAAAAAGATCTAATCATCATACCACTTTTAATGGTTGATTCGTTTTGTTGCCACAGTGTATGATTATTGAATTGATGCAGGAAATCAAATTGCTCATCGATGTTTTTCTCGCCACCTGCTTAAGCCCAACTAACAATCGCTTGAATTACTGGTGCTTTCGCCCGCGAACGGATTTCACTGCCTGGTTGATCATACGTGGTACAGTCTCCGTATCTATATATATTTACCACATCCTCGACTTCTTATAAATGCCACTCTTTTTGCCAGCGTGTTTGCTGCTCGATGCTCGCTCGGTATACTGATGAACGAAGATGCCGAGAGCAGAACCGCTTAAATGGCTTTGATAACGGCTCTGCGGCTTTGAGAGCATGGTGAAGCGGTAATATGTGTGTCTTTATGTGCGATCGAGATCAGCGATCAGGTGAAGTCGAGGGAGTGATGCGGGCGGTAGACGGCCAGGGGGATGTTGGCAAGCTGAGATGCAGGCAGGGCTGCCGATCTCCCAGCGTCAAGCCAAGGATGCCAGAAGATAGATAAGATTGACAGCTCACACAATGAGACAAAGAGGATTGCTCTGGCTTCAGCTGTATAGCCGAATTGCACCCCATCGCAATTTGCACGTAATTGTTGATTACTTTGAAGCCAAAGAAGAATCAATAATTATTCATGAACGGAGGGAAAAAGTCAAATGATGTTTCAATTTAGAAATCTTTGCCAAATTTTCAAAAGGCTTATCGCGAGGATAAAAAGATGCGGTGGCGCGGTGGGGGTGGTGATAGGAAAGAATATAATAGGGTTTGATCTCTCTCACTCCGTACCGCTCCTCTTTCCCAACCCAATCAGAAAATTCTACGGCGAGCTGAGAAGCATGAAAAGATTGACTGGACCCGACCTGCTCGCTGCTCGGAGTTGGAAAGTGTACAGTTTCTTGATGAATTAGCGCGCAATTCGGTATGCGGCGGTGTTTCAATGCGGCTCCCAGTTGAAATTAAAGAAAAGTTAAAATTCTGCTCAGGTCCACAATGCCTGTGTCACTTTATATATACGTATACCCAATATAGATCTGGGAATTTGCTAGAATTAATGAATAGCTGAATTCGTAGTAGAAAATCGGAGGGGAAAAAATCTGTTGACACCGACTGTAGTTCATGCAGACGTCTCCGAAGTCCGAAAAGAGCCCACCTCTTATTCGTTTGCAGGTAAATTTATATCTGCTTGGAATTTCATTGTGCTCGTTGTCCACGTGAATGTTATTGACTTTATTGTATACAAAATGATTACATAATAATATTTCTGGCTAGAAAATTCACCCACAGCGCTTGTGATATCATTCAATTCGTTTTTAGCAGCAACAGTATGTTCGGCGAAAATAATGAACACGCGCCCCTTTGTGATATATTCAGAAGCGTAACTCGTGCGAGATGCTGGATGCGAGATGCTGGATGCGAGATGCTGGATGCGAGATGCTGGATACGAGATGGGGCTACCTACCCTCTTGGAGCCCACAAGATGCCAGTCACAGTTCCCTTTCTTTTTTCTACGTGAAACTTTGTCTCTCAAGTTTTATCCGACTTAACTGGACAGACATTTTATAATCTTTTGATCCCGATGATCCTTTCACAGCCCACTAATGCACTTAATCCAGGATATTGTTTCCTCGCTTAGAAAGACGAGCCATGCTTGTCGCTACAGGATACCTCCCCGCACATTTCGCCGCGCGAGAAAAAAAAGCATTCTGGCGACAATAATGAAAACTCGAAAGAAATTCGGTGGCAATCTAGCTTGCTTGATATTGCTTTACCTGCGTGGATGAACACACTTTTTTAATTGCTCCTTAATTGAATTCTGTGCAACTAAGCTGGATGCGGCTGCCGGATGTAGGAAGTAGGATATTATTCTCCCATCCCTTCTTCATTCATGAACAATCCGCACCCACTGCTGTTAAATAATGAAAATATACAGCAATGTCTTTGATTAGCTTGATCTTCTACATTATAAAAAGATTAGAAGGCAATTTTATTAAAATTAAGGTAGAACGGGGGCTTAGCAAAATGTTTTCGCGATCGAATTACATTGAGTAGTTATTCTATAAAGGTACATTTTATTTGCGGAATCTGCACTTTTAAGACGTTCAATGCCTTGAGTACGAATGATGAAAAGTTTGTAAACTATTTCGAACTGAACTTTGAGACGGTAACATTTTGATAGTTATTTCCAACTGAACTTTGTGACGGTAACATGATGATAGTTATTTCCAACTGAACTTTGTGATGGAGACATGATGATAGTTATTTCCAACTGAACTTTGTGATGGAGACATGATGATAGTTATTTCCAACTGAACTTTGTGATGGAGACATGATGATAGTTATTTCCAACTGAACTTTGTGACGATAACATGATGATAGTTATTTCCAACTGAACTTTGTGATGGAGACATGATGATAGTTATTTCCAACTGAACTTTGTGATGGAGACATGATGATAGTTATTTCCAACTGAACTTTGTGATGTAGACATGATGATAGTTATTTCCAACTGAACTTTGTGACGGTAACATGATGATAGTTATTTCCAACTGAACTTTGTGATGGAGACATGATGATAGTTATTTCCAACTGAACTTTGTGACGGTAACATGATGATAGTTATTTCCAACTGAACTTTGTGATGGAGACATGATGATAGTTATTTCCAACTGAACTTTGTGATGGAGACATGATGATAGTTATTTCCAACTGAACTTTGTGACGGTAACATGATGATAGTTATTTCCAACTGAACTTTGTGATGTAGACATGATGATAGTTATTTCCAACTGAACTTTGTGACGGTAACATGATGATAGTTATTTCCAACTGAACTTTGTGATGGAGACATGATGATAGTTATTTCCAACTGAACTTTGTGACGGTAACATGATGATAGTTATTTCCAACTGAACTTTGTGATGGAGACATGATGATAGTTATTTCCAACTGAACTTTGTGATGGAGACATGATGATAGTTATTTCCAACTGAACTTTGTGACGGTAACATGATGATAGTTATTTCCAACTGAACTTTGTGATGGAGACATGATGATAGTTATTTCCAACTGAACTTTGTGATGGAGACATGATGATAGTTATTTCCAACTGAACTTTGTGATGGAGACATGATGATAGTTATTTCCAACTGAACTTTGTGATGGAGACATGATGATAGTTATTTCCATCTGAACTTTGTGATGGAGACATGATGATAGTTATTTCCAACTGAACTTTGTGATGGAGACATGATGATAGTTATTTCCAACTGAACTTTGTGATGGAGACATGATGATAGTTATTTCCAACTGAACTTTGTGATGGAGACATGATGATAGTTATTTCCAACTGAACTTTGTGATGGAGACATGATGATAGTTATTTCCAACTGAACTTTGTGACGGTAACATGATGATAGTTATTTCCAACTGAACTTTGTGACGGTAACATGATGATAGTTATTTCCAACTGAACTTTGTGACGGTAACATGATGATAGTTATTTCCAACTGAACTTTGTGACGGTAACATGATGATAGTTATTTCCAACTGATGAAACTGAGAGTAATTAAAATGCGCTCAGCTCGAAAAGTAGCAATTGTTCAAAATGGGTCAGATTCGTCGCAGAAAGTGTATTTACTTATCAGCAAGCTGCATGCAATTATGAAGTTCCGCACATTGTTTGAAGTGCGCTTCTTTATTATTGAAGTAGTGTCATGGCAGATGTGAAAATTAAGATTTCATTATTTATATGCCGTGCCGTGCGTTTCTCGAAAGGCAGATAAAATTTTCCCTCTAAACGTAAATTCTTCTAAATAAAATGACCATCTGCGCTCTTTTGAGAAGGCTATGCACACAACAGAGCATTTCTTTCCCGAATTTTAATTCCAGAACCCCCCTTCCCACGTACGGGGGACAGAGACTAAGATTTTAATTTCAAATGTCTAAAATTGGTCCCCTTGTGCCGCTTTCGAGCCTCAAATATGTATTTCGAAAGTGTTCCTAATTTATTCAGAAAACTTAATTACTATTCTTCTTCGAAAAAGGATGTTCTTAAAAATCATAAGAATTTGAATCTGTGTTATGGTAAGTCTGATATTTACTCCATGAAACCCCTATTCAAATTTTGCCGCTTTTATAAATCAAATCTCGTATGTAAAGCTTTGACATCATTGTGTTATGATCATTTAGTTTAACCGTGTCGCGGAAAGCCTCTTTTCACTTTTTATTAAAAAAAGACTGTACATAGAAAGTTCGGTAGGTTCTACAAGGATAAAAATTATGGGAGTGTTTGAATTAGTATGCCACTTCCTTCACCCCAAGTTTTTACTAATGAGCTGGCGTTTGAATCAGAAGTTTATAACTAATAAAGAATCCCTTGAAATCACAACCAAGTTTAGTGATAAATAATAAATATAATAACTAATAATCAAGCTCTTAAATTTGCTTCCCTCGATTTCAATAAAGGGTTCTGTCATCAAGTCAATTTTTCGTGCCTCGGAAGCTGAATCGCATTAGAAATAGCCAGACATTCAATATCCTCGCTGTCGGCTGAAAAAGTTTTTGCCAATTAGTGCTGAAATTCTATTGGTGAGTTCAATGCATGTGTTCTTGATATTAATAATGAACTACAGTAAAGAAGTTTCGCTAGTTGATTTTATTCAAATGCTTTTTGCGTTTACCATGCACAGCAATTATATCAAGTCATCGAATAATAAATTATAATTACTTTTGTCATTGTCACGAAAAGTGATGATCTTCCGATTCTGGCACTAGCTGCCATACCTTTTGATTATACGCTCGAAATGCTACCAAGTTTCTTAATTAGCTAGCACAACATCAGTGGTCACACATTAAACGGCAAGATATTTTTTTACAAAATAACTGTAAATTGTGTAGCACGATTACTAGGAAAATATGATCCCTCGTGGAGATAAAATGAAAGGAAATTAAATTATTTTTTAATATGAAATCATGAAATAAAACTCATTCTTTCAGAAAGTTTCCTATAGAGCATGATACGTACACACAGCTTGATATGCAAATCTTTTTGAGATAAATTATAGCCATAGCCGGTTGATTTCAGTATCAATATCTATTACATCTATTATAATTTACATTTAATTAGATTGAACTAAATAAATTTCATAAAACTTCACCTATGAGCCTATTACTTACAATGTGTTGTTTCCAACCAGAACGTTTGCTCGCTAACGTTAGTGAAGCTTTATCACAACAATTTTATTTTACAACCAAAAATGAAAATGGGACGGGACTTGGACTGGGACTGGGACAGGGACAGGGACCGTGACCCATGGAAGGTAAGTGTGGGTGGAAGTGGGAGTGGGAGTTGGAGTGGGAGTGAGATTGGGGGAACTGAGACTGGGATTGGGAGTGGGGAGCGATCACTTCATCTTGGCGTGAGCTGCTTGCCCCTAGAGAACCGCTACCGCCAGAGAGAGGCCAACTAGAGGTCTGTTTTTAGCTGTTATTAGAACACTGGATTGGTGTCACACATTTTATTTCAAGAATTCTCAATGCCTCAAGAAAGTCTTATTGTTTAGCCGAGTGCAAAGCAGAGCATTGTAATATTGTCCATGGCATCGGTTCGTCGCTTTGAGTTTGGCTCTACTATTTCCACCAATGAATGGAATCAATCACTGAATTAGTAACACGTAGTAATAGGGGTACATATTGATGTTGACCTTTGACAGGTCAACGCTTGTCTCTACGCCAGTCTCGCAGTCTTGCGTCTTACGCAAGAAAAATAAGATAGAAAAATAATCAACTCCAATTTTGGTGCCTCATCTACACTGTGTCTTGCGTGTCTGTCATCTATTCACATACATTTTTTGCATCGTGGGCTCCATTCATGGTTCTTCTGTGACATTTTTGGGACATTGCAACGGAATTTTATCATTCTGAATTTTACGGCGCGTGATAGATTTGAATTTCCCACTACAACAAGGCGGCCATACGCTAGAATTGGATCACTTTAATGTTGTGGAAAATACATCCATATCGAAGTGCATCGGCCATGCATCACTTGGCCACTCTCGATAACCACTCAACACTCAACACGCGGCGCGCTCGGCGCTATATAGGCTTGAGCGATGGTCTTGTTGATTGTGCGTCTGATGAACCGGTTGATGGCGGTTGATGTCGGTCGATGGTTGATGCTACTTGATGCATGGCTCATCGGCGGTCGCGGCCGGCGGAAAGGCAGCAAGCACGTACTTTGTTGTGGTCTGTATTGACTGTTGATGCGTAAACTACACGATTGTTAGCCGGGCCACAAAACAACCTGCCTGCAATTATCGAGCCGGCTCTCCGATTCCGGCTCGAGCGTCTCCTACGACGTGGCACGAGCACAGATCACACACTACGCTGAGCATGTTTTCTTTTCATAGCACCAGCACATCTTTGCTGCCACCTCGACCATTATTTTTTTGCCCTGTTTTTTCTTTGTATCGTCTCATCTGTGTAGAGAAATATTTTTTGATTTGTACAATTATTATGGTGAATCATCGGTTAGGTACACAATATAATAACGTGGCCGCTTGTGCTAAATTTTCTTTTGGCTATTTCTTTTGTTTTGGTTTTTATGGATGTTATTCTGTATTGAAATACGTCATTAATAGGCGATGATGCGATGAAAGGTCACGTCACTTCCTTCCGTCACGGTGTTAATGACACGCTAGCCAAACATACTTATTTTCATCGAATCCTTCTTTATGCCTTAGAACTTTTTAATAACAATAATTCTAGTTGGATAAAGTCTTTTCAAGTCCTTAGTAGAAGCGGAATGAATTTTTTCTTGTGTATTTTTTGGGGGGAATCGATATTCTCTCCAATATTTCCGAACTTTTAAATTGCTGGTCAGTTCAATGAAAGTTTACACTGGTTGATCATTCGTACTACTCCTGCACACCTACACGGATCGCGCATTGATTTCTGTTCTAAATGGCGATAATTTCGATCCCTGCTAAGCAGCGGTTTCGCTAACAAAGATACGAACTTTAATGCTAAACAAGTAAATTGGTCAAATTTCGATATGTCAAGTTGTCAGAGGAGCCAGTATGATTAGCGCTAGTATATATTTTATTTCAAGTTGTAAATTTAACCTGAGTAGTGGCACTTCTACTTTAAGATCTTGTTGATGTTGCTATTTAAGTGAAGTTTGACAAAATACGAAACAAAACACCTCGGCACAGAAATGTTAACATTATTTCTTGGTATATTTCGTTGAGGGTTCCATTCATGGTTCTGAAAGAGCTTATTCAAAATATTTTTGCTTTGTCGATATGTTATTGATTATTAAAAAATCAAATTCTTAGATTAAAATTAAAAGAAAAACGATTAAGAAACAAAGTCATCAAATTGAAGTCATGTTCTCGCATCGACATTACGACAGCCAAATCATCAAACAACACAAAAAACGTTAATTATTGATTTTAAAATAGAAAAATTAGCATAGATTGGGCACGTAGGTGCTTCTCTCGTTACCATTATAACCATGATAATAATATGACTCTTTCCCCTCGCAACGCAGCATCTCATTCTTGTAGCTTGTTTATTGACCATAAACTTTTTTTATTTACGTGAGATAGAAAATAATATCCCGTCCCCGGCTTTTGAATGCTGGTGTGATACAGTGCAAGTGTGCCTGTGCGAATGAGAGGTATTTTTTTCAAAAACCGCCTCTGCATAGGAACATGGTAGTTGGTTTTATTCTTATTTGCAATTTTATGATCTTTTATATACTTTATTAAATTAAATAAGTAAATAAAAGTGGGAAATTGTCTTCAAATGATTTCTAAACGCTGACTTCTACCTCTTTCTAGATGAGAGTACGAATATTTACATTTGCCGTTATTCTTGTATCATCAACGGTAAATAATCAAAAAGAACACTGATAAATTGTACAAGTTTTAAAGCTTTACTATACCCGAATTGAAAATAAACGAAGCCGAAATTTATAAATAAGATCGAATAGCTTGGTGAAACACGTATACTATAATTATTTTCCATTTTAGCTCTTTGTGCAGAAACATTTTCCCCAGTGTAAGCACATTATTTTCCAGCATATATCCATTTATTGATTTTCTAACAATTCTTCGACAAAAGTAATTAAAAATTTGCTTAATTAATTACAAACAACACCACCAAAACCAAAATTACTTCGTGCTATCACAGTGTATATGTGTGAAAAAAGGTGTTAAATATTGAACTTTTGTGTTTACTGTATGGCCAAGTAATTGTTTTTCCTATGAGCTTAAAGAGTTTTCTGTTTTAATTGCAGGGAACTCGTGTGAAAATGACGTTTTCATTCTAAGATGCTGGTTCTACTTCAAACTGTCTTTGGTCAACGTAAGTATAGAAAAACTTTTTGTCAATATTGACTCTCCTCCAGCACTTTGGCCAGTATTGGCAAGCTAGCTGCGGCGACTGAGAGAGACACTCTAGACTGCAGATAGCACCACATATTGCAGCACATATTTGCGTTGCTTTTGCTTTTTTTATTTGAGACTGACTAAATTTTTACCAGGAAAATATCACATTGTTCTTGAATAAAATCACTGTTTCGGTAAACCCGGCTCCTCCACCGGCAACCGAGAAGTGTTGAGGAAAGCTTACAGACCTGTTTGGTATTTTTTCTATTATCGTCAACCATTCTCACGAATGAAATGTTTCTAAAAATTGCACATTATAATTTTGGCAGATCCAATGTGCATCTTAGTCCCCATTAGATGAACATGGCTGGCGTTGCAGTTAATCCTGAAACTCTACGCGTCTAGTGAATTAATTGAAATATTTGGAAGTATTAAGCTTTATGAATTGAACCGAAAAAGTAGTATTCGTTAGTAACGCTTCTTACCTCTTCAGATTACTTGCAAGTAATTATTATCCATGCAGTTGGTTATTGTTGCATGGCCACGTGAATTGGTGCTTCTTAGTGATACTTAGCATGCATAGTAAATAAATGGTATCGAGACATGTCACAGCAAAATTGCAGTTAAATTGCTATGCAAATTTTTATCTTCATTCGTCTTGCCAGGTTCGCTCACCGCAACTAGAGGGTTTGCGCGTATCCCCCCTTTCATTCTCATTCCGTTCTCTCTTGAATAATAAAGGAATAACGCAATCCTCGTTTTCGTTTATCAGGAATGTTTTTGTTTCTCTGTTTATTTTGCTCTCAGCCTCCAAGTGGATATAAAATTTTTGTCTTTTCTGTTTAGCTTGGTGTTTGTTTAAGAGGTTTAGCCCATGACATTTCCAAGTGTATTGTTTCCAGTCCCGGATTCGGATCGCCATTAGACCAACATGTTATCCAAATCTCACTCCCAGAAACAACAAGCCAAGTAAATAATGATAAAAATAGATAATGTTATGGATGAGAAGTGCCTAAAGCAACATACGTTGTTCTGACCGTGGTAGAGCGAATTTCCACGCTTTTAGGAGACATTTTTTTCAATAATTCATCTAGGGAACACATCCCTACAGTTTCACGGAACGCAGCCCTCCCCCCCATAAGAGCCACTTACGTAATGCACGTAGCATATTTTTAACGATTTATTTTCTTAATTATAGCTTTAGAATCGATCTTCAGCCCTCGTTAAATATGACAGCCATTAAATAATACGTTTTAAATACTTATACTTTGAAGGAAAGTTAAAAGACTGCGAAAGTCTTTTACTTTTTTGAGCATGCCTTTTGTTTATGTTTACTGACTTGGCAAGGGCGTATATTACAGAAAGGAAATGGCTTTTTTAACCCCACCCCTACTTTAACAGCTCATTTTTCTTCCAACCCCTGTGACGTCTTATGAATGGATATGCTTTTTTTACTAATAGCATTCCGCCTTCCCACACAATTTTCTTTTCGATTCTTTTCCCTTTCTTATCATCCCATACTCTTTAAGGAGCCTATCAGGAACAGTTTGCATCGTTGCATAGATATTAGCAATATGGAAAGTGTGACAATTTCCGATACCGCTATTCCTTACACTCCCATACTCTACAGCCAGACGATCCGGGGCCAAACATTCTGCAACTCTAATATGAGGGCGGCTGGGCTGAATACTCCTTAATAGTATATAGTAATTAAGACTGGAGTTCCTGCATCCTTCCAGCATTGAGGTTATACAGAGTCTTGTAGGTTATTGTCTAAGCCAATGGTTCAGCCAGTTGGTCTTCTCACAGTCTCCTCTATAGTATTATTCGCCACCTAAACATATCTATCTATAGATTCCATTTCCTAGGCAGATAGGCATGTAGTAGGTTTTAATTAGGGGCAGAGTTGCTCAGTTGTTGGCGTGAATCATTTGCGAGGTCTCTGCGTCTCTGTGTTTCGCAATCCAGTGCAAAGCCCTTCTTATCCTCAAGCTGCGACAACACGTATACGCTCCTCTCCCTCGCACCCATCTTCCAGCTTCCATAACAAATCCGAGGGGCTTGGCCGGCAACTCTAATTGATTTAATTACACTGTGTTAATTAGGGAAGGCTGTTTGCGCATTGAGGGGCATTATTGTAGTCTCGAATGTAGTGTGCCTTAGCGCACCAAATGGTCGATTAGGTAAATGAAGAGCGCGGTACAGATTTATCCGTCGTCGGGTTGCGTGATATAGTAGAGGAGGGTCTTCCCTCCCGACGTCCTCCTAGTCGTCCTCCTCGTCGTCATCGCGTTCGCCCACTGGCTTGTTGTCAAGACGGATGGACCATGGGTTCGGAAGCTGGGATTGCATGCAGCTTCCCTGCGATGATATTAGTGTAACGTGGTGGCTGGTGGAGTGCAGAACGCAGATCTTTGTGAACTAGGATATGGCCGTGCTGTAATGCAGAAGGCAGTATCTTCCTCACTCCTGATATCGTGCCTTGCATGCATTCATTCACTGCCCATTAGTCACCGCTCAATTAAACAGTAAATTCACTGTTTGCTGTTTTGTCTTCTTTGTCATCTTTTCTAGGAGGTTTATTGTTTGGTAAATTATCTAGTTTGGCAGGTCTTTGCATCTAACCGTCTGCGAGCATTTTATGCTGAAAGAAGCTTTCCTAAACGGGTTTTGCTATCAAATCGGAACGCCCAAATGAGTATCCGGTTGTACTGCTCTGTTAGTGTCTTTCTTTTTGTCTGATGCGTCTTACATCAAAAGTCTATAAAACCACGTGTATTTGTATGTGTGTATGTTTGTTTGTTTGTTTGTTTGCTTGTTTGTGAGCCGACTAGTTTGTTTTATCGTTTTTGCAATAAAGTAAGGCGTCTCTGCCCTCTCCCAGCCATGTTAACGGCTTGTGATGCTGACTGTGATGCTGACTGTGATGCTGACTCGAGATGAGCAAGCGGTGCCGAAAATAGACGGACTTGGCTGGACGAGAAAACTTCAAGTTATTGTCCAACATCAAATAATAACCCAGGTTGGAATATCATTTTTGAGTCATGCTGTTGTTTGTGGTCGTGACACCGGAAGAAAATAATGTTTCCTCCTTTTTGTTAGCCGCTAGTATGCCGTTTTTTATTCCTTCCCTCCTCTTTTTTTCTCTATATCGTCACTCTACCTTATCTCCCGAGGGGGCGAATTTAACCACTTGCTTAACTTAAAGAGCGCATTTTCCACCCTCGGTCTCTTTCTCTTTTAAAGTAGGCCCAGTTTTCAGAATTAACGGAGTCTCTGACGCCGGCTATATACTCCTTGCGCGATACTTGCAACTATCAACAGCTAAAGTTCCCACTTCCTTTTGCCCACAATCTCAGATTCGGTTTACTTCGGTGAAAACTCGTAGAAGCGGGAATAGCTTCGGCACAATTATTTAAAGCAATTTCCATGCGTTTCGCATTTTCCATGCAGGGTATCGCTAATGCAGGGAGGGCATGGTTGGCCACGGAGCGCTGCGTCTAACGCGCAAAGCGCAAAGCGCAAAGCAAAGGCAGTGTTGTGGCCTAGTGTGGCCCGAAATGGAGAACTCGACAAGATATTGTATTGTGTCCGGATAGGAGAGTGCACGACAAAGAATAGGAAATCACGATTGTGGCTGTGGCTGTGCTGGTTGTGGTGGTGCTTGTGGTGGTGCTTGTGGTGGTGCTTGTGGTGGTGCTTGTGGTGGTGCTTGTGGTGGTGCTTGTGGTGGTGCTTGTGGTGGTGCTTGTGGTGGTGCTTGTGGTGGTGCTTGTGGTGGTGCTTGTGGTGGTGCTTGTGGTGGTGCTTGTGGTGGTGGTTGTGGTGGTGCTTGTGGTGGTGCTTGTGGCGGTGCTTGTGGTGGTGCTTGTGGTGGTGCTTGTGGTGGTGCTTGTGGTGGTGCTTGTGGTGGTGCTTGTGGTGGTGCTTGTGGTGGTGGTTGTGGTGGTGCTTGTGGCGGTGCTTGTGGTGGTGCTTGTGGTGGTGCTTGTGGTGGTGCTTGTGGCGGTGGTTGTGGTGGTGCTTGTGGTGGTGCTTGTGGTGGTGCTTGTGGTGGTGCTTGTGGTGGTGGTTGTGGTGGTGCTTGTGGTGGTGCTTGTGGTGGTGCTTGTGGTGGTGCTTGTGGTGGTGCTTGTGGTGGTGCTTGTGGTGGTGCTTGTGGTGGTGCTTGTGGTGGTGCTTGTGGTGGTGCTTGTGGTGGTGCTTGTGGCGGTGGTTGTGGTGGTGCTTGTGGTGGTGCTTGTGGTGGTGCTTGTGGCGGTGGTTGTGGTGGTGCTTGTGGTGGTGCTTGTGGTGGTGCTTGTGGTGGTGCTTGTGGTGGTGCTTGTGGTGGTGCTTGTGGTGGTGCTTGTGGCGGTGGTTGTGGTGGTGCTTGTGGTGGTGCTTGTGGTGGTGCTTGTGGCGGTGCTTGTGGTGGTGCTTGTGGTGGTGCTTGTGGTGGTGCTTGTGGTGGTGCTTGTGGTGGTGCTTGTGGTGGTGCTTGTGGTGGTGCTTGTGGTGGTGCTTGTGGCGGTGGTTGTGGTGGTGCTTGCGGTGTGGCCGACCCACAGCTTCAAGAAAATTTCGCCGTCAATGCTTCAAGCCCCCACCCCCCATATCCCCCCTTCCACCTATAAAAAAACACACACACACAGCCACCCTAATATTTGGCAATAAAACGTTTAATCGTTTGGTTGAGCCCCTATTTTTTGGATTAAAAGTTGTAAGGCTGGGAGGCTTTTAATGTTTGTACCGAAATGTATCTCCACATTTTCTTAGGTGGTTAGAATTTTTCTTGAAAATCTAGAGAAAATTAGAAAAGTTGCACTCATCAAACTAAATGGGGTGGAGTTAAATGGTACACCTTTTGGACTCCCCCCCAAAAAAAAAAAATCTGTTGCTTGACATTTTAAACAAGACAGCGGCATTAGTCGAAATCTGTACCTAGAAACACCCGTAGAACTGAAGAACATAGCATCGATTCACCTCTCATTAAAAGCAGCAAGGAAACGTTGCTGAAATGCATTAAGGGTGAGGTTAGCTGTAAAAACACTTCATTTTTCATATCGACGATGCTTTCGTGTCCCAACGCAGCACTCCTAAACCAGGGCATACCATGTCCCCCGTTCGACAACAAGTTTCTGTGACATGCATCGGGCGAACCTGCGATAGTTGTTGTGCAGACATCATCGATATCCTACACGATTCTCCGATACTCAATTGCTCACATTTTTATGCGCGTTTGGCCCACGTTTCCTCGTTTCTTTGACTCAAACCAGCTGCCTTTGTCGTGTGACGTTTCCGAATTTCACGATTCTGGCGCATATAAAGCAAGTTCACCCCTCGCTGGGCTGCTGCAGCCTGCCAGCATCCTGCCAGCATCCCAGCGACACTCCCGATATGATACAATGATTTAGCGATCAAGGGGGTGCGTAGGGGTGCGGAGGGGGCACAAGACGTCCTTAGGCAGCACGTACATCTTGGATGGCGTAGATTGAAGGTAGCATCTTGGTTGGTTTTCCGTATGCCTCGACGGGTGAAACGATACAAGCAAAACTTGCTACCCTTTTTCCGTATTTATAGTCAATACATTTTATTCTTACACCCCTAGCCCATAAACTTCGCCAACGAGCGAATTATTAATATTGAACTTGTTCTTTGTATGTGTGTGGGGAAATCTTTTTTTTCCACCGCATTCTAGTATTTCCACTTCCGTGCTTGCCGGAAGTTTCTATAGTTTCTCTACTCGCTGATGTTATATTCTTTCTTAGAGCTTTTCCTATTTTCTGCAGAGACAAATGCCCAAGCTATAAACCTCACCTACTGCATCCCAAAGCACATAAGGCTGCCAAACACACATACCTAACTACGATTGCTAGGCCTGCATATTTTTATTCGCGTCCACTTGTTTATCCCGGGTCTGTATTCAATTGCTATGTGAAACCGGAATCTCTTATCTCTTTCTAATATTGGTTGTCTTGTATCTTCAGGTTTCAAGGGTTATCATTTTATTTTTTCAGCTTGAATATCGGAAGATTTAAGTTGAAGGGTTGGGGGAAGGGGTGTAGAGGCACTCAGGTTTGGATTTGCGTTTAGTGCCCCTAAACTCTGTATAACGCATCGATGCCATGTAATTTATGTTTTGAGGAAACTGGAAGCAGGATCTTATTATGTTGACAAGAATTGCCATCTAGATAAAAATTGAGGAAGGGAAGGCTATTATCTAGGAACATTTGAAAGTTTTGCGCCAAAGTCGACGCTCGGATGGTTGGCTCGGTTGACACCGCGACGCCTGAAACTGGAGTGTAAATCAGGGCACAACTCTAGAGCCCGACGCTCTTACTCTTCTCTATTATGCTTCTTCGTCGGCGACCGTCTCATGAAATCCACCCAAATTTCCTTTATTACCCAAAGCCGATCAAAGTTTCTCTCCTTAAGTAACGCCTGAATGCTTTCCTCCACGCTTTGTGCCCCGTGCATCTTGTACACCCTTTTAAAAATATCGTTATACTTCCAAGTGTTTCACAAAATAAACTCTATATCTTCTTTTCCACACCATAAAATTTCAAAAGAATGGGTGCACCATCAAGACAATTGTACTAAATTTGATTACAGATTATCCCTATATATTGGATGAGGTTAGAAATGCCTTATAAAGAAGTGCAACTGGTATGAGCTAAGTTCAAGGGTGATGAAGTACCTAGTTTACGCTGACTGTGGCAGGGGGCTCAGGGGGCTGTGTGAGGGGGCTCAGGGGGCTGTTTTGGGACGAGATGGAGCAATGCGAGGGGTTCGCCTTGGCCAAATGCATTTTAAACGCGATGATATGAAGGCAGGCAGGCAGGCAGGCAGGCGGCAGGCAGGCAGGAGGCTAGCAGGCTAGCAGTGGAACGTGAGTCTCATTATACGGGAGTAAATTATAGCAGCTATGGGATGAGTACGACGGCACAGGAGGATGCACGCGGGTGTGAAACAAGAAAGCTTTATTCCGGTTATTTTTCTGGAGATTGAGAGCAGTCAAGTTGGTGGTGAACTCCTGGCGAACTACTGGCGATAGGCTCAACTGCATGGAGATGGAAACGCTGTGCATCATACACAGGAGCTGTGACCGGCTCGAGGAAAATAACTATATAGCAGGACGCAGATAGAGGAAAGAAAGGTCTAACTTTATATCACCCTTTCGTAACAGTTTTTTCCTTCTCTCTAAAGCTGAGTGGATGATGAAGTGCGTCGTACTATGAGCTAGCAGGGACGCGTGGAATCGGACCTTGCAATATTCTGTCCTGCGCGTATTCATGATGCGTTCTTCACCAGCCGTAGATCATAAACACTTTGCGTTGTTCCTAGCGAGATGAAGATACCCGTGCGACGTTATTTTATAGCAATTTATCAGTAATGTTTGCTAAGAATTCTGCATGTCGGTGCTTACACAGAAATGTGAATAAGCGAGATGCCAAGAATGACGGGTCAACACCAACGCTACATTGACATGCTAATAAAAAACAAGACAACAGAGCTGCATTTTTTCTGCTCACTTCCTTCTGAAGTGTCTCCCATTCAAGTGACCGAAATAGATCAAATGAGAGGAACAGGCGGTCTGATCTTATTATAACTATACTAACTAATATTCTAGGAAATGGCAAGTCTCCGCTCTTTCCCGTTTCTTATGACAATTAAATGAAGTAAGAAAGATCATTTAAATGATTCTGTTTGCTGACGAATCAAATCGTGCCAAAGCTTGGAAATATACTTCGTTTAAAGATACACCTATCAAAGTTTAAGATGAAAGTGATTTTCTTTGGCGATTCTCAATGACTCTATGGCATCACGCTTTAAAGTAAGATTATTGTCCTAAACAGTTAACCCAGTTAACCCTCCCTGCCCACCATTCCGGTTTTGGGCTGTATGTTTGGAAGTCATCGCTAAAGACATAATTTCCCAAACCTACTCCCACCTAATCCCAACTACTCCCGTATTCGCTCCCCGCAAGCTAGCCGACCATACCAACTTTATTATACTGTTAATGGTTTTTAAGACGCTCGAATAAAATGGATTCGCCAGTAGTATGAGCGTAGCAATGAAATTATATATAAAAAAAACATCTGGAAATGTGCTAAATAGAGA
Organism: Nemurella pictetii; assembly: GCA_921293315.2. Taxonomy (NCBI): domain Eukaryota; kingdom Metazoa; phylum Arthropoda; class Insecta; order Plecoptera; family Nemouridae; genus Nemurella; species Nemurella pictetii. The sequence continues at coordinate 30,238,664 of OV121116.1, read as the reverse complement.
GGCAATTCGAATATAGCATTCTGAGTATATTAATTTTTATAATACACCTCGCTATACAAGGCGATGCCTCTGCCTGTCATGATATTAGGTTATCAATTTTGCAGCTGGCAAATTTTATTAAGACAAAGAACCAGACTATTTCCACAGTTTAATTTCTCACTGGATGCAATTCCAGGTAATATTATTGCAATGATACAGAGTTTTCATTCCGGCTCTGTCCTCATTTCAACCAAAAGTTGTAAAAGTGGTATCACTCAATATGGGTTATGAATATAGTGAGCCCAATGCCAATGGCAATTTTCCTTAGCTCCATTGGTATAATTCCTGCTCAAGATTCCTCAAGTCCCCCACCCAAAAAAACCCTCATAATGTTCCACTGGGGGCCACTAAATGTCGGGCAAAAATAGCTGTTTTTCATTCGTACGTTTTTTTATCACCACTCAGTAGAAAAGTTGACTTTTCTCTTTTGATTGCCGAGTTGGAATCGGTTGTACAAAGAATTTGCAAGAATTTGCATCTTTTGATTTCCGTGTTCATTACTTGGACGGCATGTCCTAGCTGTTTGAAACCCCCAATTCCCTGCTGATTTGCTCCGGGACGTATGCAGAGTTTTAATTATAGACACAAGTTTGTCGATCAATGCGATCAGATGCGATCAGATCAGATGCCCTATTCCTCCGTGACGCCGCCCTTGCCGCTGCCGCTGCCTCTGACGCACCCTCACCCAACACATAGTTCTTCATTTCAGTTGCAAGGAAAAGAAAGAAATAATCAATTAGAAAAGTATCGGTCAGCTGTATACGTCTTGCATTATACACAGCTTTGATTGAAGTATCACTTTTCATTCCATTTGTGAGGCATCCATAAAAATTGTTTGCTTAATTTAAATTAATTCCCCAGGACCAATTTAGAAATATTACTTACATTATTTCGTTTTATCGCTTCCTATCACGCCTTTTCACATTTTACAGTAGGTTTTGATTTTTTCTAGTACGGGGAACAAATTAATTGTATGCATTTCTATATTGTATTTGCAGTAATTTTTTGTAGTTATACATGGTTTCACGTCACTGTTTAAATACCCCCAGATCATAAATAGAAATCAAATTTAAACTTGTCATAATATAATACATATAACTCAACCCCCCATATATCGCCCTCACTAATTTCTTTAAATATCTCTAGTAAAGATTAGTTTGTGTGAGTGGGTCACCCTAACATGAGCAACAAGCAGTAAGTAGAAAGAAAAGCCAAAACTTTCCGAATGCTACCCATTATACACAGGTGGACATATTTATAGAGAATATAAAATGCAGGCAGGCCCTGTTGCCATCATTAGCTCAAAGAACTGTTTCATTCAAGTTTGCATTGTTTTGGGTGTCGTGGGAATGGAACTCAAGACTTTGATACGGACGTTTACAACCCTCTACTCACTCGATGAACAAAGAAGCTACATGAAACAGTCGACCGTGTCATCAAATAACGTATTTTTATGTACTGATGAACAGTTTTCTTCTCTTCTTTCAAAATTCGCGTCCTCATTAATACTTTATTTACATATTATTTAATCACCGCTCTTTCTTATTATGCATTCGCACCTAAAACAACCAGCACATTCCTTCGCAACAGCGTTTCTGTTCGTTCTGTAATAGCACTTGTGATTGTAAAGCTAATTGTTCTGCTGTTCAGCTGTTCATTAAGCAGACGCATAGTTAGAAGTAGTCAATTTGTTGTGCTCCATACAAAATCGGCGACTTGTCTAAACATCGCAAATAGATGCTTTCTAAGAATAAAATTCGTATCCCTATAGGTAAATATTCCGATATAAATGCAACGTTATTGATTCCATACTTTTATCTGTTACCTTGGAAGATTTACAACTCTCATACCAATATGCGTTTGGCAAATACGAAATTTGTACACACATTTCTTATTCTGTATCAGTTCTACTTTGCAGTAACGATACCTTTCTCGATATCACTCCCATTCAATGTATGATAATAATTTGTGCAAGTTTTGTCAATGATAAAACCAATTTCCAGGGCATTTGTTTCGCAACCAAGGTGTTTCTGTCGGAAAGTGCGATGCTTACGGTTATCACGAGTCGGTATTCAGATAACTACATCTACGTGATATTGGTTCAATCGCCATGAGCCAGCATTGATACTCATGATAGTGATATCCCCTAGCATTTGCTAACTGCTAAACACAATCATCAAATAGCTGTCGAGTGAGTTTATTGGGCTGATTGTTTTGGTTTTGTGGATTGTGGATTGTGGACTGGGGACTGGGGATTGTGGATTGAGTACAATCCTACATGCACCTGTCTCATCATGCTCTTTTCACGGGCTGGTTCATTTGGTGTGGTTCTGTCTGATGGCGGTCAGTCTTTACTGGTACTTACTTGGGTGGAGAGGAGGTAGTCACTAGATGCTGCATCCGTTCAAGATTCATCTGCCTTATGCGAGTAGCTGCTGTGCTTAGTGTTCTCGGATGAGTTATTTTACCAAAAGTCTTCGTATTCAGTTCGGAAATTATGTATTTTTGTGTTTTTAATGTTAATTTAAAAATTTGTGCAAATGTCATACCCTCAAGTTTTCTTTGGAAATAGAGGAATGGTGTGAATTGGGTGTTTGTGAATTGTTGTGCTTATAAGGTCGGACTCACGTGGAAAATAAGGCCAGGTAGTGCCTATCCTGGAAGGTGAGTTTGACAGATCTTTTTTGATGCTGAGACATCAAATCGTCAGATATTGATTCAAACATGAAATTCGATACCATTTGCGGTATGGTTTAAGTTAAGACGCTGCCTGCTAATTATTGATTTCATTTGTATAATTTATAATTTTCTTCCTTCCATATGTCTCGTTTCATGATATAAAATTAACATGAGCTTCACCATCTCTACGATTTCGTCTTAAACTCTCTGCATAATCATCACTGGAAAGCGGGGATTGACCACATTTCTGATCATCTGTCGTGGACTGTTCCCTATTCGACTTATGTACTACGTGTCATCTTGAAATTTTAGACCACGCTACTGTGATAATTAATTGAAAGCTGAGATCGCAAGTCAATACAAACAATAGTAATTTTGATATTTCATACTGATGCAGTCCAGACATAGAATGGCTGGACCGAAACTCTCATTTGCAGCATCTGCGGATTGCTTATTTGCATTGTTTTCTTGAAGTACCGCGCGCGTGGGAAAGTTGACGATGATAATCGTCTTCTGTCCACTATTGAACTCAAACCAGCTGTGTCCTTTTCAAACAATCTCAACTATGTTTCATTCGGAGTTGAAGCGACAATTATCACATTACTGGTTCTGGAGTAGCAGGCCTTTCGTAAATTCACCGCGAATTATCTCATTTTGGCTTCTTAAAATCCATCATCTTTAGTTCGCTCTCTCAATGGATGGTTTTTGCCTTGCAACATCCAGACAACATTTTCTTATGTTGTTTCCTTTGCCAAATACGACATTCTCAAATAGAAATTCCGATATCACATCAAATGATGCCCTGGATCACTTAAAAACAAGTCTACATAGCAAAACGTATTGCTTTTCCGCGTTTTCGAAGCTATTTTTTTCTGCTTAACTATCAAGATGCAGGCGAATTAGCGAAATGCGACCTGAAACACCATACACTTTTTCAATAACGGAACAAAAAATGAGAACAAAAATAACTCAGGCTGCAGAAAATCGCTTCCATTACAATAATGCATGTTCGCTTGAGAGAGTTTATTCATTGATAATCTAGTTTAGTGTACCTACTCATGAATATAATATTATTATATGTACTAAAGATTATCACAGCTATTTTTTCCTTGCTTCCAGTTTACATGTGTAGTATTCGTGATTGTCAGCAGGGTTTTGTAATTTACTGATTGTTTGTGAATTGTGTGAGGGTTGGGGGTTGGGGGTTGGGGGGGGGAGGATGGGGGAGTGAAGCTGGGGCCGGAGACAACAAAACGTCCAAGTGTTATACTGGTTATACTGAGCTGAATGTAGCGCGGTGCAAACTGGAGTAACTCATCCAGGCATAAAGTGCAAGATAAGCCATACAATCCTACTTCCTCCAGGGCTTGGCATCACTCGCTAAAATCTGAACGCACACAACCATCGCAAAAAAAAATATATTAATATATCATCCAATCCTCGCCTGCACCCTAAAACCACCCTTTCTAATGAGCATAAGTATATTTAGGTACACGATTTCGCTTGCATCAATGCTAAGTCTGCGTTCATCGTGTTCGCAAGATCAATTATTGAACCAATTGAACGATTAATCGACGTTATATTCGTAGTTTACAAAAGTATTCGAGCTTTACTCGCTTTTCGATTATTTCACTAAATTTGTAAGTGATTCCTATCTAAATATTCTCCATTATTTCTCTTTTCAATGCATATGATATCGACGTACGTGCGTTCGTGCCTTGATACGCAAAACTCGTAACAGAATTTGGTAAATAACATTGTTCACGTTCACGCATGTTGATTTTATTGTTTGGTTCGCCGATACATAAGTCTACCTATAATATCAATCCAATCTCGAGCGCGGATCAGGGGGTTGCACATCATATGGGTCATAGGGTACAATAATACGTAGGCGTAAAATATAGGTCAGTGGGTTTTTGGAGCTCCCCTTTATCAAGTGGTCATTACCACCTCCCCCTATGCTCGCGATGCCATAGGCCGTGGGGTTCCGCGCTTTCGCCCGCTCGTTTTTTCCCCCCGCCCTTTCTCATGCTCAAACTATAGTGACTACGCCAGATTCACTGCTCAAGCTTGACGACTTCAGGAGGTTGACGACTTCAGGAGGTTGACGACTTCAGGAGGTTGACGACTTCAGGAGGTTGACGAATTCAGGAGGTTGACGAATTCAGGAGGTTGACGACTTCAGGAGGTTGACGACTTCAGGAGGTTGACGACTTCAGGAGGTTGACGAATTCAGGAGGTTGACGACTTCACTTCGCTGGCAGAAACCTGGCATTTTATGAATGAAATCGTGTGTCGACTCGCGTCTCAGTGAGTGTGCCATGTGACACTTTAAGAGAGACCTGAGATTCGCTGGAGGAAGATTCTTTTTCTAACTTGGATGAATGAACTGAATATATATATAGCTTCACACGGGGTGCATTTGAGAACATTCGTTTTATGTGCTTGAAAACTCTGTGCATCCGGGACTTGTTTGAAAACAAGCATAATATGTACAATTTACTCAGTCTGCTATTATGGTATATTCTTCAAGCATGTTTAAATTATTGATTTTTATAGGATGCTCTGAAAAGTTGAATCACTCACACTATCCATTGAAAAGTCGTTTTATCATCACAAAGTTATCTGCTTCCAATCAGGGACAATTGAAAAAAAGTAAAAACTTAAACGCTAACCGTCCTAAACGTTTTTCTGTTACCCGCGTGGTCAGAGTATGTTTGAAATCCACCAAATCATAAAAAAGAGCTACGATTCGAAATCAACAATTGGGTGATTGAGCTGTCGCTTACGCTGATATGTAAGGTGCTTGTGCTAGTGCTTGTTTCGCTATGATATGCGCTAGAACACCGCGATCACTGCATGCTAAGTGCAAACTGTAAATGTTTATGGACGATTCAAGTTACGCAATGGTGACTACTCTGAAACAATATCGCTGGGGAGGCTGGCGCGCGATCGTAAAGATAATAAAGTATAATAAATGTGTTATATAGATCGGAAGCAACAAAGAAAAACGGGTGATTCAGGGGTGAGACAGAGGCGCAGCCAGGGGAGCAGCGAGTTTCCCGTGCTATTGCTGACCACGCAAGACAAAATGACCAATGCATGGACCCCCCTTTCGGGTCCAACCTCGCCAACACCATCCCCTCCAACACATATTATTGTCCTGGCGATATTTACGCAATAGCCAGAGCATCACTAAATCTTAGCATGAGGCGATACCGGGCCCTTTCTTCTTTCGAATGGAGAAATTGGTCGAAAATACACGCTTGTTTTAACGGTTTGTCTTTCTCCTCCAAACTACCCCTGTAATCCAGATAAAGAATGCCAAAACTGTCGGGGAACAAATGGCCAGCCAACTATTATGTTTGTCCGAACGAACGGGAGTGGAGGTTGCTATAGGCTTCGCTTCGTTCCCGTTTTCTAGAAAATAATGTACGGGAAAACCTTTTAGACAAATAAGTTATACGACAACTTTCAAACCTTTTATCGAAATAAGACAAGTATTTCATCCAAGCACAGATTTTAAGATGGGGTGAGGAATCAAAGTCGTTAACTTTTGGGATACGCTAAGTTTTGATTACTGTAGTTTCATCTTATTGGTTATTGCCACAAACATTTCCATTAGTCATTTTCTGGTGATCTTGGGCAGAGTCGGATTTGGATTTTTGCGCGTGATTTACTGCAGGCATTCGCAGTGCATGTCCACATCACAATGTTCCCATACGCCCGCCGTGAACATAAAACAAATGCAAAGCTTTCCAGTTTCCTTAGAGTGAATGGTTATAAAATTATAACCAGCTGCCAAGAGCAGATTTAAAAAAAAGCGCGAATACCGGTCTGGTGTTCATCAAACAAACAACAAAAGGAATTGCCGCTTGTAGCCAGTGCTTGTTTGTCTGATTTGCTTCTGCTTGCTCGACCCTCGGCTTTTCACCCTGGTTTACACGTAATATCGTGTGATTGTCGTCCACGCTATCAACTGAACGAACCTCCAACTCGCTTTCGGCTTTTAACCGGCGAAAACTTGACAACTACTCTCTGTAAAATACCAGCTTTGTCATCTGACTATAATCTAAATATTTGCTTCGCATTTCGCGTCGTTTCGAATTCAAATCTTTCGTTTGCATTTCGAAAATTGCCTACGCACTTGGCCATCCCTCGTAAGCGCTTCAAGACTCATGCTAATCGGGTCTCAAGAATAATTGTTTCTTCGTATCTAAGCAATTGTGTGTAACAAAGATCTAATGTCTTGTTTTATGAGGGCGACTGTCGACGTGGCATTATATTTGATCTCAAATAAAGTTTTCCTCTGGCATATTCGACTCCGTTTTGCGCGAGCCTGCCAAATGTCGTGCTTTTGTTTTAATATCGATACCGAAACGCTATGTTTTCATCGGTTATCTGTATTCTCTGGGGGGCTGTGACAATACGTTTCTGGTTCATGTCACGATTATTAAGAACGGAAGATGAGTATGTGCCGAAGATGCAGAAGATGCATTGGATGCTGGGTGGCGGCGGAGCATGCGGAGCGCGTAGCGTCCCTGAAAGCATTTCCATGTGAGTGTGGTGGAAACTGGAAAACATCTTTCCAGCGTTCAAGCGTTCCAGCATCCCAGCATCCCAGCATCCCAGCATCCCAGCATCCCAGACAGCCATCGCCGAAACGCGAAATCAGACGGAAAGAATTCTGCGCGGAAGTCACCAGTATTGAATGAAAATAAGAAAGTAACGCTTCGAAAATAACAAAGAATATTTCCTAAACTAAAACAAGTAAAATGTAAGACGTCACGTTTCTGCCAAACAAAATAGTATTTGATTTATATTTCTTCTATGCTTTTATTTCTCTGGCTAAAATATGAATTCCCTTGGATATTAATTATTTTACATAGAAAGTAGGAAGAGAGATGAGGCTAAGGATATTATTATCTAGCGTTCGACAGAGAAAATTGATATCTTTATAATCGAGACCCTCTGCAAATGACACTTCCTTATTTGTACGTCAACTTCTCATCAGCTACATTGAAAAATGCGACTCACAAATATCAGTACTAACTTGATTATGTAATATGATTATAATTCCTAAGAGATTTATCTCGAAGGAACAAGGGCCACGGTGGACGCACAAATAATGATGAGGCTTCCTGACAGCGGATTCACTGTTGTCGATCGATTTTAGAACATAACAGCCGGTTGCGAAAGATTTTTTTGTATACATTTCTAAAATTAATCAAGATGACAATTGAAAAACGTTGATTAATTTCCATGCCAGCTACCTACCTATGTCATAGTTATATGAACGCTCTGTGCGGAAACAGAAGTGAGTAATATATACATGCAATATTGCTGCCAGGAATAGATAGAGTAAGAATTCCCTGCGCAACGCAACAACTCAATAATACAGATCTTGAGAATAGAGATGTCACAACTTTCATCAGGATGGAATATTTAATTGCATAATACTCGACAGAGTGATGCCTGCGTATGCAGCAAGTGTATCTTTCATCAACCGAGACAGCTCTTATTTGGCATTCACACGTTTTCTTGAGACAGTTCGTTAATCAGAGGGCGGTAGGTATCACAAGGCGGTGGGTAGGTATTTCACTAGATCTACAACCAGACACCGCTAACAGAACAAAGATCAACAAAAACTAATCCTAACAAGAAATCGCATTATGCTGTGCTAAATGTCATCTGTGTTTTCCAGTGGCAAATATTGTGCTTGCCAATACTCGAATGACCCGCACGCTAACTGCATTTGCTCGGTCTCGGTCTGAATTTCTCTCAGCCTGTCTCGCAATCTGAATCTCCCTCCCGTCCCTGTTTTCCGTCACTTATCGAAACTTTACCCGACGCCAGCGACGCCGGCGACGCCGCAGCGTTCGGCGTCGTTTCAGCACCCCCCCTCTCGTAAGGAGAAAAGCGTTAAATTAACAGTCATTTCATAATGACGGGGAAAATGCGGATGAAAATTGTTACATAGACAGCCAAACAATTCCAATTTTAAAATTTTTGAAATGCTGCACATCCAATTTAGTAAATTGATACGAAAATGTAATTTCGGAGCGTTGAAGTATTAAGTTAAATAAACTTTGGAGGGGGCATCATTTTATTTCCGTGTGAAATTTCTTTTCCTTGAAACCTTCGCGCTATACATATCTGCACGGAGCATCATATTTCGAAAAACAAATCAGTGAAAGCATATCGATTTATTTGACAATTCACACTCGATAAACATTATTTCATCCGATGGATTTTCCTCCATACTCGCTTCTCGCCTATACCTACCTAGACATCGTTTATAAATTCCAATACAATCCAGCTATTGGAAGCGTGCTATGTTAATGGCCTATTTTACATACACCCCCACATACAAATGCAATATGAGGGGAAACCACGGAGGCAAGCAGAGAGAACCAGCTTGTGCGAGCAAGAGGGAGACGGCGAGAGAATATGCTACTTGCTGGCTGTCGCGTTGAGTTTAATAAATGCATGTTTGTCACTGACAGTTATGTACACAGAAGCAGATGCTTTCTCTGCTTGCTACTTGAATCTCGCGAATAACATTGCGGTGCTTTCCAAACCTACTCGTTGCTCGCTCCCAAAATTTCTCTTGACATAAGCTTCGCTAATTCATTTCCGATGCAATACGTTTATAGCACAAACCCAGCCACAAGACTAATTAATTGAATAATTTGTCGCTAGTTTCTGTAATTTAAGCTGTAATCTTATAAGAATTACTATTACGCTAGTTTAACTATTGTTTTAGATACTATGTTACCAACACCTACATATTTAAGTATTTAAACATTTATACAAACATCGGTTTGTGTGTTATGCTTTATTCGTGTACCTTAAATTAATCGGATAAACTGAAGTAAGCTGAATGAAAATATTTTGTAGTCAATGCTAAACAAAAACAATCCATCTCCACTGCGCTCTTGCATTTATTGTCTCATGTTCCACGTTTCCTCCCCCCACCCGCTCTTCTACCCCTTCTAATTCCACCTTCCATTCTGCACCCCCGTTCGCAACGCTTTTGCTTTGGCTGCCCGAACGGATTTAACTTGTTAAGTAAATGAATACTGAAATCAGTCGTTATAATTAAACCGAACTACGGAACTGGACCAGTTTCTGTTGGTCCGAGCACCAGAGCATCAGAGCATCAGAGCATCACAGCATCCGAGCTGCACGGGGTTGTTGAGGGAAGGGTGCAAGGCAGCCATTAGCAGATTCAAAGGTTGCTTACTTCAGCTTGTCTGACCAATGGCCACTATATGCCACTGGATACACCAAATAGTCTTTTACCATTTCGCAAATATAAGTACGAGCGGTCAATTAATTAATCAAGAATGCCTTCACGTTCACATGCTCCGAATGTACATTCAAAAGAAGAAAAAGTGTGCGCACATTTGTGTAGGAAGTCAAAGGGTTTTATTTCATTTTATATAATATTGCAATGTATGTATGATATTCGAGCTACGTGTAGTTATGTGAAAGATAAAGATAGAAAACTGTCCAGACTTCTGATATTTGTCTTGCAATTGATATGATTCTGATATCAGAGTTACTGCTAATTCTGATATCGTTCGTTTTTTTACAGGACAATCGATCCTTGTGAACGTCCACGAACCGTTTCCTCAGATCGGCAATTTAGTTGGTGGAAGTGCCCACTGATTTCTGCACAATTCGTAGGTAAGTTATGGGTCGAGTTTGACAGTATTTTGGTATTTGTAACTTGAACGCATTGGATCAATTCCATGCCATTGATAAAATATATAAGATGGAAACAAGTATCAAAGTGTGCTTTGCTATTGATCATCCTAATCACACAGCAAGCAAGTTTCTTTTTACAAAGACTCATCTATTGTGACGGCTTTAGGGTGGAGTTTGTTTGTGCACTTGGCTAATTTTTTTTTGTCAATACTGCAAAACTTTCCAACTTATCTTTCCCAAACAAGAATTTGTACTTTTGACTAATTTATTTAATACTCCATAAGTCAACATATCTTACTCATTAACGGACGATATTATTTCTATTCCACTGATAATGTTTATCGTTAAAAATCACTTAGAAAGCAAAACAAAACCTTTCTAAATGAGCCCGCTTGCTAAATATCTATTGTCTTTCGAGTAGTATTTCTACACAACACGAATCTCGGTATCTAGGAATCAATTCGTCAATCCATTTAGTTAGAAAAGTGTCCAGCAATAACATCTCTCGCCCTATATGTCTCATACTGCTCGGCCAGCCTCTCCCCCCAGCCTCCGTCCACCACCCCCACCCCCATCTATCAGCATAGTATACCTCAAGTCAGACGCGAGTCTTTTTATTACCCCCATGATGGCATGGCATGCAAGCCGCGTTCCGGGCATGTGCCACCTAACCACCCTATCGAGTCGAGCTCGCATGATCGGACCTTGCTTGCCATGCTCGCTGCTAGCCATGCTCGCTGCTAGCTGCTTGCTGGTCGCCGATCACCGATCACCCACCACTTAGCTTCTAGCACTCTACTTCCGTTCCGTTCCATTGCTTTGCTAAAAAAGCTTGACTCCTTATCGAGGTTTGTAGAGGTTGGTAAGAGCTGGGCCACACTAGCTCTAGTATCCGTCTCCTGGCAATACAACAGCTAAATGTCTGCCGAAATCCCTTCACTTGGACCGAAGGAAACGAGAAACGAGAAACGTTTCTCGACATTTGCTTCTCTTCTTTGACTTTTTATGAGAAGGTAACTCACGTTTGCGTAGGGTAATACGTTTTCACGCAAAGAAATTGAAATATCCCTTCAGGTTTTATTAAAAAATGTTGGTTTGGGGTAGGAACTAGGAAGATGTTTGATTTCAACTCGGCTCCTCCACTGGCAGCTTGAACACGGCTCCTCCACCGGAAAAAAAAAGTATTTGCAATGAGGCAGAGTTGGAGCTGCGGCTCTAAAGTATGGATGTTGTGTTAACGCAAAGTAAAATCGTTTCCGTTGCCCAAACGTTGAAATCATTTCTCTTCTCTCAAGAAAGAAAACTTTCGCAGAATACATAATATCTCTGTTGCTTGATTCTTCTTTTCTTTCCTCGTGGGATTCCTCTCGGAAAATGATTCTGAAACTCAAGAAAATATCAGCAATAATACGCTAAACTGAATCAGAACGTTTCATCGCAATCTTTTTCGACTCCCTTAACTCTTACGAGGAGAAAGCCTGAATGCCAATTATTGTAGCTTTGAAGTTGATATCATGTCCTTTAAAGGGGTTTCTGGTTTGCAGCATAACACGTTACAATAAATCACCAGTTTAGTTGACAGGAACACTTGTTGCTCGCTATATTCAGCAGCAAAGCAACGCTATACAGAACAGCTTTCATGGCAACAAAACACATCAAGCGACGCTATACAGATAGAAGCAGTAGCAGCAGTAGCAGCGGTAGCAAGAGTAGCAGCCAGCAGAAAGCAGAGAGCAGAGAGCAGAGAGCAGAGAGCAGAGAGCAGATACACTAAAGATGCTCACAGGCTCAGATAATGCGAATCGCCAACATAACGTTTAGAATGGAGCTGTGGCAAGGGCTGGCAAGGGAAATTCAGCGGCTAACATTTGTGTTGGGGCGCGGACGTGCTCTTTGTTGTATTTTGTATACTAAATAAATTTCTCACGAGGAATCACTTAATGAGGATTTAATTTATTCTGAGCAATATTACCAAGTGATGGATTATTCTTGTTTCGATTGCAAATTCAGCTTGATGCTCGTTTGATTGTTGTTAAATGACAGGTGACTGTGACATGTAGGAATCGAATCATAAGTTATGTTGCGACCTCTGTCGCATTTAGGGTGATACTTTCTTTTGGGGTATGTCATGGAAATAAACATTATTTTCTTGTCGCACACTAATAATATAAAATACATTCAACACAAACATGAACAGGCATTCGCTTGGATCCTATTTAAAATTGGAACTTACAAATTATATTTTTCCAATGTTTCTGTTTCTGACACTGGATGACATAATCAAGCTTTAAATGCGGAAATAAAATTCAGATCTTCTCTGAAAGGTCCAGCTGCGATTCGTCCAACGTGTCTTTGCACGCTTGTCATTAGTGACTTCACGATACCAGACTCCAATACACAAACTTTCTTAGCGAAGCGATGTTTTGTACCTCACACCTTCGTAGAAATTACCTACGTAACGCTTGCAGCTTTAGGCCAAGAGGGTAGGCATATAGTTGGATGCATGGAGAAGCTTGTGATGAGTTTTGGAGTAGGCAAGGATGCACGGATATAGGGGTTGAGGGTGGAAGGTCGGGCAGGGATGATGCTGTGGGGAGGGGGAGGGGGTGGAGTAGGAAGCTACTCGACTTCTTGCGCCCTACTGTCAGATCACAAACAAGAAAGTGGCCCTCGATCTGTGAAAATGCTCTCGCCGAATTTAAATGAGCAGCTTTCCTTGAATACTAAACACGTCCGTCCAATCCCGTGGTCCTATACTTACTACACACACTTTAGGGCGTGAAATATTACGATGTACATTAATTATAGAAAGTGTCATATTATCTTATAAAATTAAGCGTGTTGGGTACGTAATGGATTTAAATGCTCGGAATACAAAATTCCAAACGAAAATTCAAGCATTTTATTGAAAGTTTTGCGTGCGTCTTAGAAAAGTATCCATGATGCAGGCAGCATCCAATCAAGTTGTTTATTTACAAAAATGTAATTAAAAATTTTATGAGCTATGTTCTCACTTATACTTTGTTCCTAATGTTAGTTTTCCCAGCGCATTTTGAAGACCATGTCTTCACTGTTAGGGATCCAAGCCAAAATCAAGGCATCCCAATCGCCGTGCTTTCCCTCTAAATACTCTCCTTTTTGAGTTCGCCGTTTCGAGAGTTGTTAGCTTAAATCCTGAATTCGAGTGTCAGCACGGTGTACAGCTGGTAAGCTCCTTGCTCACTGCGCCGCCCGTATCATACGTATCCTGATCTCTCCTTCCCACTAAACGCTTCCTTAAGTGTATCTCCTTGTGTCTCAGTCTAGCAACGTTTGGCTCGACAGCAGGCACTTAACCTACACACCTCCTGGAGGCTGGGGAATCCCAAGGAGCCTTAGCAAAAACACACGGCACGCACTTCGCGACAACGCTTTCGCATTCTTGCTGTTCGAAAGTACAAACATAACTGGCTATAAAGCCGCGACTAAATGTATCTAAGATGGTAGGCATTTTCATTTAACATTGCCTGCGCATGCTTAAACTATCCATTATTACGTTTTATTTGATAGGTTGTAATTGTTCGCCAAGATTCGTGAGGGAACTATTGTTAAGTTTTAAATGTTTTCAAGACATTCGTTCGCATGTGTAGTACATTGATGATGTGTTGGTTATGTTTGGTGGAAATGCATTTGTTAAATTATTTCGATATATGTATTGGTCCTGTGATATCACATTGAGAATAACAGTTTCATTTTCTCGATTTCTTGGTGCATCATTAAGAGCTTCTGTACGGTGTAGGACTGCACTGAATTTCCTGACAAATATTATTTTGCACAAATAATTTAATTTAACTTCAAACTTTTATTTGATTTTTAATTTATTTGATGTATGTTCATCATCTCGCCAAACTTTTCATTCCATACGCTTGCGAATTACACCTGCCGACCCACACAGGACAAAAAGTTCTTAGATCTGATCTTACTCTGCCCAATGTCTGTCTAAAAATACACGAGGAAAATAGACGAAAGTCTCTAACATCAGCCGTAGGCTTCAATATCCACCACAAACCAATATATATATTTATAAGCTATTTTTATTTTAATATTCATAGAAATGTGAATAGAATTTTGTGCTCACTTCTTATTACTCCATCCAACCAATTTTGGAGCCCTTATTTCGATTGAATCACGTGTTCCCGGCTAAGAATTCGATATGTCGGCCACGTGTAAGTTTTTCACGAAATTGAAATTTGGTGCATGGCGCATTACAAAAGAGGATGCTGGCCTCTCGTATTTTATCTTTCATGATTTATGTTTTCACCGCGAATTCCAATCTTGCGCAATCTTGACGACAGTTTGCTGAAGATGTGAGCGGAAAATTGTGCATTTCCCTAATTTCTGTGCAATGTGCATTCCGATCGACGATTGAAGTAAATCAAAATAATCCTAGTCCTGTGATGGCGTCGCTGTGATGTTACGCCAGGATGTAAGTGCACAGACTGCGCGATTTTCTAGTGCCTGCAAACCCATTGCAAATGAAAAACTACACAAAAAGAATCATTATTATGCTCACATAGTTTGAACTTCATCGCCGGCCGCATACTATGTTTGCTTAAACTTTCAAGTTTTGTTTTCGAAATGATTTGTTTTCATCCCGCGACTGAATTCGAGAGCAAAATGAATAATTGAAAATCTTTTGGCGCATTGGACCAATGTATGGAGTTAGGGGATGTCTACTCGAAAACAAAGAATTAAATTTAAATGAGTAATAGCTAGTAGATAGTAGGTATACCTACTATTTATCTTCAGTGGGGGTCCACTCTCATTATTTATTTTGAATCTCGCGTGACTTGTGACAGATTGACGGGCACCAACCGATCAAGGGTCAAAACCCCCATGGCCCCATGGCCAAAATCCCCATGACCCAAACCGAGCACTTCAATGGAAAATTTCAGTCATCAGCTTTAAATAAAACCCCTTTACCTATACCAATGAAAAAATTATAGTTTATCATCTCTCTTCCTTATTTTGCTGCTCAGCCAATTTATCAACGGGTTGGAAAATGTTAGGAACAAATATTATTTTAAGATGAGACGTATAATTCATTTGTACAGATGGCTATTTGAAAAATAAGCAACGGCAGCCCGTGGTCAGAGCTATCTGAACAGAAGGCTCCATTATGCTAGTATCCTCCTCAGATCATTATAATGTTTGAGTAGCTATTTTTATTTTTGTGGTGGCTCGTGTGGTTGGGAAAGCACGATCATTGTGTGTTCTTTCTACATCTTATATCATTTATTTCCCCTTCCGCAGGCTTACACGCCAACCAACACTAATGGCCATGTGCCTAGAGGTGCAGGTGCAAAAAACACAATCATGTCTCGCAACATCTCCTCAGCGCAAATTACTTCTGTATAGAATTAGTGTAACGTTTATTTGATCTCTATATTGTGCCAGATTAGCAATCTCGGATCATCTCAGATGATGCATTATTTTCCAATGAATGCATTTTCTTTCTGTTTCACTAAACGTCAGGGTTTATAGACCGTAAAATACCGATTAAATTAAATTAATCATAATTATTCCACGGGTCTAATTGCTTACTAATTGGAAGAGAGTGAAAATCCGCCAAAAATGATTACCCCCGCCCCCGACCAGTGATCTGTCATTAAAATCCCATTTCTTATTGATAGAAGCGAGTAATTTCCCTGCGTGCCCACATGTGTGATGTTCTGTCAATCAAGGAGATGGCTGATCCATTGTGCGTGAGACGTCCCCACCTGCACTCACCCTGCACTCACCAACACAACTGTCATCGCACCCCCCTCCCCCCAACCCACCCCCTGACCACCGCGACAAGCGTTTGCTGCCCCCGCAATGACATTATTAACAACTCACCCACTAGAATAGCCAAAAACCAGGAGAAACCTAGAGTTTTGATCGATACTCCCATATGCATCATTTATTTAGTGCGTCGGAATTTTCAAAAGTGCATTGAAAAAAAATTTCAGTCAACAATGACATTTTTATCTTATTCACTAGCATATGCTAGCATCGCTAACACTGTCCGCAAATCCCATCCACGCGCGTATTACTTTCCTAGCGACACTTAATATTTTGCAAACATTTTTGACAACATTCCATGCGTACTAAATTGTACTTCACACTTTTTCTCCTATCCATAGATAAAAGCATCTCACGTATGTGTAGTGTGTAGTGTGTGTGAGGGTGTGTGTGTATGTGACAATGAATATATACGACGATATTTTGTGTTGTGCTAGAGCCATTGTTTACTTAGCTCACGGCGTAAAGCCCTTGCTTTTGCTGGAAGATGAGCGACGCTCGTGCCACGGAATAGAGTGGGCCAATCATGTGGGGGACCTTTAGGTGCTGTTATAAACAAATTTCCTATAGCCCCTGCGCTTCCCCCTGGCAACATTACTTAGCCTAATCTGCTGCAACTCTTTCGACCGTTTTTTTTTGCCGCCAAATGTCTGAAATTTTGTGAGCGAGAAATAAATTTTCAATGGCTAGCAGTTCTTATGTTTTCACGTTGGCATTTCGCTCAAATCCTTAACTGGCTCTACCAGGCTCTACCAGGCTCTACCAGGCTCTACCAGGCTCTACCAGGCTCTACCAGGCTCTACCAGGCTCTACCAGGCTCTACCTGACACGCTGCTGTCAGATTCAGAATCGCGAAACATTTATAAAAAATAATGTAAATTCTACATTTGTTAAGTTGGTGTATCAACTGTGCCAAAATTGAGTTTGGTAGCCACGTGAAATTTGTGAACAATATAAGCGCCAAGTCTTACATCTAGTTGCAGAAGGTTGGGGTAGGTAATCTGTGTCCTGGGTCAGATGATCGCCTAAACGTAGAGTGCGAATGAAGAATGCAATTCTGGCAATGAACAGTGTCTTGCAGGGATTGTTGATTAGTTTCAATGTGTTAAATATTTCGGACAGTGGCGTAGTTAGTGGCGTAGCGCCACACCAAACCGTCCTCCACCTCGTCCAGCCTAAATGAGGGTTTAAATATCCTTCCTCCTTCCTGTAACTTCCTGAAAACATTGTCAATCCTGAACATCGTCTTCGTTGAACAGATTCCATCAACCAACAACCTCATTTTTGAGAAATATTTTTCATGAGCATGAGGATCAAATACTAAGTTACGATAGAAGGATGCCCTCTCACCTCGCACATCTATATCGAGTCGACCTTCACTTGAAATTTTGAAATGTAGAACAGACTTTGAAACTGAAATTCCAAATGCTTCTCTCATCTCACAACATTACGCACGATACGAGATAAGCGACGTTTGTTATTTCAAATTCAAATTTTGAGATGAGAAAAATCTGAAATTAGAAAAGGTCGCTTAGGACAATAAGTTTTTCTGTCGAGCTAAGACATAGCCGAACATAAGAAATCTGTCAATAACATGTACACATGATATGCATTTAACCGCGTAATTACAATTTCGGATCCCCTCCTGTCTGACGCACAGTCCGTCGCCGGGGAGTCCCCAATTTCTTCATTCGCATCCGTTGCAGCGGTGTGGGGGGTTGGGGGTGGTGGTGGGGGGGGGGGGGATGCGCTGGGAAGTGCATGTGCGATAATTAGCTAATCGAATGCAGGCGAGACTCGACCTCAGCGCGTAGTACTCCTGTGTACGAACTGCGCGCGTGCAATCAAAGCCGAGATGAAATCGCATGGCCACGTTCTCGTGAGGACCAAGTTATGATAGCCACTGGTAGCTGCGACGCCGACGCTGCCGACGCTGCCGACGCTGCCGACGCTGCCGACGCCGACGCCGCCGACGCCGCCGCAGCCACCGCTTAATGAGCACTGACAAGGAAGGGAGCTATAAAATTAATTGTGCTTTTCTTGCTAGTGTAACACACCAGTAAAGATTTGCCGCTAGCCGCGATGCCACCGCCGCCCGCGACATTAAAACTTAAATGATTTTATTCCGCAATGAAAATTTCACCATCGCATAACAAAATTAGTTTATGAAAGATATTACAACAAGCCATCTTTGGTGAGGGCGTGGTGATTATTGCATTCCTTGTACAATTATTGTCGGATTTCTGAAAATAATTTCGCTACAGGGTGAAATGGGCTGGCATTAAAGTTAAGGAGAGTTTTTTTGTTTGATGCGATGCGATGCGATGCGATGCGATGCGATATCTGTAACATCTGAGCGTGCTACTTCTCCGTCTTCTTGTGTCGTCAGCTGCGAACAGGATGCGCTCACCGGAAAGAGGATGAATCTTTGCCGCGGTTCTCCAGCGATCCTTTCTGATTGATCGGGTTTACAAATCATCAATCAGAGGATTGTCTCAGCTCAACACCAAGTTTTCGGATGACTTTCGATCATCTGGGTTTCCGCTTCCTTGTTTGTTTGTGTTCACCTCATTTCGTTGATCAGAGGGTGCGAGGGGGATTTGCCCATGTCCCGCCATCGGCAGCTCCAATCGAAGCCCAGCGCTGGAACGCTGGAGCAGATAAATACACAGTAATATTCCAGAGCATATCTATCGGCGGAGCAGCAATGAAATTAAATCTCATTCACTTGTAGAGGCACAGCGGTGCTCCGTTGTGCCATGCGGCGGATCCCGATCAATACCTTATATCGGAGTCGTCTCGCTCACTTGTTTGTTTACAGTCTTCTCCTGAGCACAATGAGAGAAGAAAACAAAGGCAGCAGCCAGTGAAACTTTGGGTAAATAGGCAGCAATATGGTGTAATATGGGAAAGGAACCGATGAGTTCGGTTCGGTTTAGGGATGGTGGGCTGGAGAGGTGGGGGGGGGGGGGGGGGTAGGTACATTGCACGAAACGAAGCTAGGCGGCATGTTTAAGTGCTCGAGGCGCAGACGTAACTGAGTAGAAGAAACGATGGCGTGATGTATTGTGTACATGTATCACTTGCTAACACAGCATCCAGCATCCCAGCAGCTCTAGCAGATCTAGCAGCTAGCTTTAGACTCGCAACGCGGGAGCTGGGATAGAAAGATGTTTACGAATGCAAGAGACAATTAACAAGTAATCTCTCTTGTAGTCGAGGCGGGGGCCCACAAGTTTGTTTTATCGATTCTCTTTTGTTTCTCCACATCGTTAATGGCTCCAAAACTCATTTCAGTACTGATTAAAACTTGGAATAAAACAAACAATGAATTAAAAGCTTATTAAAAGCACGGAAAAGAACATGAAAACCCGAAGCCAGCAAGCAACTCACCCCCACCCCCAGTTGCTTACTCATTTGCTCTGGTTCCAACTTTGTATCAAGTTAATCCAAGAAAGAAAACACGGCTGGCCTGCCTGCCTGTGCTTCATCCATTGGCTCCACTGAAATAAACCTAAATCACCACCCTCTAATAAACAATTCTAATCTTAAGTGTTTCGAGCTCCAATATAATGGAATATAACTTTTTATTTCGCAGTAACTTTTTTGTGTACCGAAAGTGCCGACTATTGCAAAATACAAATACAAAGTCTGGTTCGTTACCAATGACTC
The DNA here is from genome assembly GCA_921293315.2 of Nemurella pictetii. NCBI lineage: Eukaryota > Metazoa > Arthropoda > Insecta > Plecoptera > Nemouridae > Nemurella > Nemurella pictetii. Next base: position 30,218,738 of record OV121116.1, on the reverse strand, counting down.
TTCTTCGGCAGTAAATATTTCTATGCCATTTTTTGGCAGTCTGCCTTTCTAAAAGCAACAATAACATTAAAAATGGTAAAGCGACAAAAGCATGCCGTGCTAACAGCCTGTCATATATCGCAATGCTTCTATGTCGCCACCATCTAAACCCGACCAATCATAGAGCAAGGCCATATTCCAAGGTCAATATCCGAATTTTACTGACACCTGTGTTCAACCAATGAGAGAGAGAGAAAGACATGATTCCATAAATATCAAGTCCACGCATGACCTTGAAAACTACTGTCCATTTTCATCAAGACTTGACATTTTAGTGTCTAGGACGTGTTATCTGCTCGATGTGGCAGGAGAAAGTATTTTTTGCCTCCAAAGCAAGACGTGGTTTCAACTCGGCACTTCCACCGCAAGGACGCCAGTCTCCCCCCCCCCCCCCCCTCCCGACCCACCAGTCGCAGCCAACACAACACGGCGCCTCCACCTCCCCCTCCCCCTCTCCCACCCCATCCAAGCAAAAACAGCAAAAACACTCAAACTTGGACACACGAGCTCATTCGAATAAATCCACAAAATTTGACGTAAAATAAAGTTTCAGTGTCCAATTTCTTTCCAATGACTGCTTCATCTTTTATAAATAATAACAAACACGTACAATTCCATCGGCGCTTCTATAAAATATCGCAGTGAAGCACAAGTGTGGCTAGCGAAAGCATGAAACGCACGAACATTCCATGACCTAGTCCATGTGTTCGAGTTGTTGGTGAGTGCGCGATGCAAATGAGGGTGGTAATTTGTCGCTAACTACCTCCACTGTCGAGAGACGAGCAGGAGACGAGACCAGGTTTTGCGGGGGTGGCGGCGGCGGCGGCGACGGCGTCGCGTTTCTTGAACGCGCCGCGGTGTTTACCTCTCATTACGTACCGACGCCGACGCCGACGCCGACGCCGACGCCCGACGAATGATGTTTAGATCTTGTTGTGTGAAGCCAAGTTGTGATGCTGTGACGGCGGGAGGGGGTGGTATGGGGGACTGGAGAGGGTCGGTAGGTGGGGGTGGCGGAGGGTGGATGCCGAGGGGGATGCTCAGGAAAATAGGCAACAAGGGATGATGGCGCACGCGTGTCAGCTCGGGGAAAGCCTAAAACAGGAAGTAGCGACGGCTTGCTGCTCAGTTGGCAACGCACAGGCCGACGTATACAACAACACAACAAGCGACGCTGCCGGGCGGAGAGTCGCGACGCCGGCGACGCCGCGATCTAAAACTCGCGTGGCACGCAGCGAGCCCGATACAGACGCACGAAACCGATGCCGAGCGAACTCGCGATTTATGACGGGGGACAAAAATGTCACGCCTTTTGTGCTGGTCTCCGTGATGATTTATTGCTGTTTATTTGGCAACACAGATATAAATAAAAAATAACAATAATAACACGCGAAAACATTTTCAAAGTATCGATTAGCGTTTTAATTCGAAACATTAATTTTGTATACGTAATGATCATTGAAGACGCAAGAAAAACAAGCAAGCTGGCTGCACGCATATCCCAAATCGTGCTGAAGGCAATTCGGAGTTCTTGTGATTTTATCACGGAACTCTTTGCCATACAGACAAGGTTGGCCTAGGTGGCCCAAAATCTAAATTTAATGCTCGACGTCAATATTGTTTAACCTTATTGTTGTGCCCCCTCCCATCACGCTCGACGACTTGTCCTGGCGAATGGCCCCGTTGCTTGCTACGGGCTCTCTCACCTCTTGCTTCGCACCTCTTGCCTCGCGCCTCTTGCCTCGCACCTCTTGCTCCAGCCTCTTGGAGCAAGCTGTTTGCATCTAGTTTATTGGTCAGCGAATATGACCGTGCATCTAACTTCAGATAATATTATCGGCCAGCAGCCAGGCAAATGTTGAACTGTACTTACACCAGCAGGACTTGAGCCAATGGAATCCAGTGAGAACCCAGGAGGAATTAAGTGGGAGAGACTGGTCTATTTATTGGATGGTGTTAATGTAAGCTTTTAAAATGTTATTCTCTAGGGAATCGGGCTTAAAAAGCAAATTTTACATTTAGTGAGATTATTATGCAGCTTACACTTTATCCAATCGCAAAGCAGCCGCTGCCGCACAACTCGAAATGGAGTGTGTGGTGTTGATTTTATACCAAATAGAACAATTATTTTTATTTTTTATGGCATAATATACCCTAATAGATCCGCTATAAACAAGGCTGGATTATTGCTGGTCCATTGCAAATATTAAAATGGAAACGTATCTGGTTAATTGGTATTCATGTGGAAAAGGAGAATCGTATATCACGATATGCACATAATTGCTCCGATCTCGTACGGTAGAGCATGGGCATCGGGCATGGGCATCGAGCATCGGGTCTCCAGCCACTCGCCTAGTGGTCCACAGCGTCCCTCGTATCACTAGATGCTGGGTACAGACTCGTGTGTGTGTGTGTGTGTGTGTGTGTGTGCTCACTACCAGCTACTGTAGCTGTGTATGGAATTAACTCATGCTAATTGAGAGTGTTTATTATTTATATCATGTGTATGGAGAATGTAATGCTATGGCTACAGGAGGATAACAAAGCTTTTAGCGGCCAGATGAAACCCGGGAAAATGCAACGCGTCCTTGGAAGCTTTCTTACGTCGAGCGCATTCGTGGTGACCTAGTGGTTCGCTTTTCGTCTCACTCGCGTAAATTCGTAGACTAGTAAGAAATTTCAGTGAAGATTCACCTCATGACCTCCTATGCGTCCTCCCTCCCGCCCTTCCCGTTTCCCTGACCCATGATCGCCCTCTCCCTCAATGCTCTCTCTCTCACTCTCTCCCTCGAGCTTCTCAGCTCACTTCTGGAGTTGGCCACTTTATTAAATCGCCGAGTGTGGCTTGTAAATCTCTCCATAATGAAGTTGTGGACGGGATCGAGATCACCCCAGCTAGCTTTTCCGCGTGTTGTTGTTAATGCCTTGCTAATGTTGCGATCGAGTTCGAAGATAACACAAGATGAACAGTTTCCGCCCGGTGGAAGTGCCGGGTTTTCAATGTCGTTTGTCGTCGAACGTGGCTTCACTACCGAGCATCGTGTCAATTGAATGTTAGTTGCATTATTGTACCTCCTGCACACTGGAACTGGCTCTAAATTGCTGATTTGCTAGATTTGCTTGGCTTGATTTACTTCACTACTTATTCGGACAGCTATTAAGTTGATAGGACACCTACAATTGACTGTACCGTTGATAAAAATCTGATAATATATTGCAAATCACTTTGCCGTGTGCATTAGAGAGTGCGGACCGTGGTTTATCTGGTCAGCCCCTTTTTCGATTGGATCTCAGTGTGGAGGTGCCGAGTTCATATGGCCTACTCATTCAATTTTAATTCTTTCAATTTATGTATCCATGTCTTATAAAATCTTGAAAATGTCCCTCAACAGTCATAGGTCCCAGTCTGGGTCCCAGTCTAGGTCCCAGTCTAGGTCCCAGTCTAGGTCCCAGTCTAGGTCCCATTCTAGGTCCGGATGCGTAGCGTGCGCTTTATGGGTGCGGTCATCACGATATGAAATTATTTGTTGATCAATTCGGCTCGCTTCCCACCCCGTTCAACAATGGGAAATTATTGTCATATTCCGTGCGTCTTTTCTGCCGACTAACCAACATTTCCTCTTACATACAGCCCTTAACTCGCAAGCGTAAATCATCTAGTATAACATCCCCACTGCCCCTAATCCGTAATTCAATTTAACGATACTACATTACACAACCACTAACTTATTGAATCGACGATTAGCCTCCGGAACAAAAAGGTATACAAATATTGATATTTTCTCTTCGTTTACTTTTGGTTTCACCTAGTAATTACTTGTAGTTAGTCTACTCATTACTTATTCATAACAAAATGCATTATTACCTAACTAAGTCTATTATTATAAGCTGCGACTCTTAGTATTTCTTTGGCATGTTTGTATCCATTATAATGACGTGACCTTTGAAAGCTACTACAATTTTCTGCATTGAACAAATCAGCCCAACAATTATTCAAATTCCGAGTTTTGCGCTGTTGAGTTGGGCAGAGGGAGTGCTGACTGCGAGCCTCGCAGTGGCCCACTGGGGCCTGTGGCCTCTGAGCGGTACGCGGGCTCCGTGGGGTAGGAACGAAGAAGGGTTGAGAAATCCATGCCTAATACCCGTCAGACACGCACATGCCTGCCAACTCCATAGATATATACGTCCTCTTGGATCGGCATAGCGTAAGGCCGATAGGCATTAAATACAGCGAAGGCAACCTCGGAAAGCTATACACTAGTCACCTTCCGGAAAATGCACCCCAATACCCTACATCCCTTACACCGACCTATTTAGGAGCGAAGCAATTGCAAACATCCGATATTTTACACACACTAATCTTAGAGTCGCCCTTTTTACCATTCTAGTTGTTGGTGGTTTTTGTTGGTTGAAGCTGTCGGTTGTCGATTGTCGGTTGTCGGTTGTCGTTGTTGTTGTTGTTGTTGTTGTTGTTGTTGTTGTTGTTTTTGTTGTTTTTGTTTTTGTTGTTTTTGTTGTTGTTTTTGTTTTTGTTTTTGTTGTTGTTTTTGTTGTTTTTGTTTTTGTTGTTTTTGTTTTTGTTGCTGTTTTTGTTTTTGTTGTTGTTGTTTTTGTTGTTGTTGTTGTTGTTGTTGTTGTTTTTGTTGTTGTTGTTGTTGTTGTTGTTGTTGTTGTTTTTCTTTTTGTTGTTGTTGTTTATTTGTTTGTTTGTTTGTTTGTTTGTTTGTTTGTTTTTGTACACTTGTTTTTTTGTTCGTTTGTTGTTATAATGTGTCTCTATTTTCCTGTTTTGCTGTTATCAGCTGAGTGTGTTTGGTTTCTGTTCAACACCTGCTCCTGCTGGCGTTGCCTGAAGTCTGCTCGATACACGAGTGCATGAAAAACATCCCTGATCCCCACCCAAATCGCCGAGCATTGTTTTAGCTTGTTCTACACGCTCGATTTGTATGGCAGCTCTGTATGTGGATAACCCACCGCGATTTGGAAGCGATACGGAAACGATACTGTTTGCTTTGGCCGCCACTCAACGCTGGAATATATCGGAGAACAATTTAGAGACGACACGTTTGTAGTTGTAAACCGTAACTTTGTCGGCCGTCACAGCAGTAAGTTCTAATAGAGTCGGGTACTAATGGCTGGCAACAGGGAAAGAGTCAGCTTCGGGTAGCGTCGCAGACAAATTAGTGACACCGTGCTATATCTATGACTTCATAACCGCGACTGCGAACACTTTCGGTAACGAAGGAGGGAGATGTACCCAATGCTCACTGCTCGATGCTCACCGCTCAATGCTCACCGCTATGAAGCTGCCGTCGCTAGCAAATTCCCTTTGTCGCATTTGCGTACACATAATTAAATGCTCTTCATCATTTTGGGGAAGCGTCGAAAAGTCGCGGTTTACTGATTGATAGGTGCCATCGCGCATATTGTTCAAGCCGCTAGACTTTGCTCGGCTGCGATAATGGTTCGTGTATCCTAGTGGAGTGGCTGAGGTGGAGTGATGGAGGAGCTGAATTCTACAAGCCTCCTGCCAGAATTTGCATCCTTCCCGCTCCGCTACAGAATAACCTACCGATTACATCTTCTTTCCAATTCATTCCCATGACTTATTACGGACTTTTCTTCCTTTGCCACAGAAAATGATCGGGATGGAAGGTCATTGTTTAAATTTATTGCACGGCCAAATTGGGGTTTCAGAACAGTTCACAAGTGTTTATTCCCAAACTGTTGGGTCAGCAGAACAGCGAGATGCGAGAATTGTTTTTGTTTTATTGGTTTTGAGCGAAATGGCATCTTATCAGATGAACCGACCAAGATCAATGTGGGATCGTTTGGCGTCAAACGGCCACTCCCTTTTTGTGCATTAACAGCTGTAATAAAAAGTAGTGTCCGTGGTCTATAATTCGAGTGGTGGACAGCGGAAGTTTTGTCTCTCTGCACATAATCTCTTGCTTAAACGGTCTACGCTGTCGATACTCGATCGCGAGTCCTTGCTTGATCCTGACTCGAGCGACGAATTTTCTTTCTTTCTCTTGCGTTTATCATGTTTCTACGCTTTTTGTCAGATTGTCTTTTCTTTTGAAAAGTATTAGTTTGCCGGAAAAGTCAGCAAAGCGGATGGTAAACCAAAATTGTATTTAGTCGTTGGGCATTTCCTGTCTGGGAATGAAATGAAAACGTGATTTCATTTTCAAGCAAGTCTTCCGATTTTTCCTCTCTTATTTCACAAAGCGAGAATAATGTACATCGTACAGCTTGTCTCGGAAGCGAGGAAGGAAGCGAAGGTTCCCGGGGATGTGGCTTGTAGAAGAGAGAAACTGATGAAGGAAATCAACTCAATAATAGGATTTGCTTTCTCAACTTGCTCACGACTGTTGACTCGGGCTGTATAAGATGATGCACAACACGACTCTTCTCGGAGATTGTAATAAGCATCGCAGGTGGCACTGCTCTCAGGATTTATCACCTTGTTGAGTGGAGCTAAATTAATGAACGACCTATTTGCATTTGTGGGCATGCGTCTTCAGTATACAGTGCAGCATGGCGATAAATTGATGAATGTTTGCAAATTAAGGTGTCACAGTCTTGTGCTATCTCTGTGGTCAAAGACTTCGCAGCCTAACAAAGTTCACACACACACAAACCCTAACACTCACCAACACACACCTACCACATCGGCAACGATCATTCGTCGTACATTTACTTTAATTCTACGTCCCCATCTATTTCATACGTTTCACTGGAAACTAACAAAAAATAACTGTTAAATTAAAATCGCCTAAAGCGGTTTCCTAATGCTTAATTTCTCTTTCATGGTAAGAGACAGTTCAATTTCCTCTCATATTTAAATGTATCCGTAGGTTCACTGGAGGGTTGTTTTTCATATTATTTTTATCATTTTCTCATTGCTACGCCGTATGCAAGTGTGCCCATTGCCGCTGCGGGCGCTGTTTTACCAGCCAGGCCAGCCAGTCTCTACCGTTCCGTCTGTCACTACCTATGTTACGTGAACGGCTAACGGATGGGTGGCTAGCTTCTTTACCAAAACACACTACCAAATGCACATGCATGGGATAGCTGGATGGATCGCTGGATGGATGGCTGGCTGCGTGGATGGGTGGTTGGCTGGCTGGCTGGCTGGGAGGCTGGAAGGGGTTGAAGTAACCATGTAGCTGTGTCGACGTCAGTGCTACTGCGTCCGAGGCTCACATCTCTTTGTTCCTCCCCCCCCCCCACCCCTCCCTGCACATGTTATGCCACGATACACTCAATTACAACGTGCTTGTGTTTTTTTTTATCTCTTTGTATATGATAAGTTAATTCAGTCACTCACAATCAATTTACTTTTGATGGGCATTCTTTGTTTTCTGTTTTTTCCTAATGCGTATGTTCCGTACGTGTGTGTGATTATGACTAAGCTCAATTAGTCTTTGAGAATTGCGTGAGCTTTACGTTTGCATATCTCATAAACATTACATCAAATTACATGGCGCACGCGGTATGCACAAGCATTCAACCCTCGAAATAAATACTTGTTTTTAGGGAGCTTTTAGGTAAATCTAGGGGTTACCTTGAATACTTTTGTAGGCACGGTGTATTATTTCTGTTTTATTTACGTCGGCTTAGATATCATTGCTAGTTAGTTAAAATTCATTTTGGCATCTGGAAGTAAAAATTTTCGTGGGTATGAAAAGACTTGACAGACTGTTTGTTAAGATCCGAAGGTAATTGATTGTGCCAATTTATTCTTTAAGCAGTTGGGTAATTAAAACGAACAATAGAACGCTCACGGATCTTTTTTGTTTGCCGTTAATTGTTGTCATTTCAAGATTTCGAAACGAGGGATCTTTATAGAGAAACAAATCCAATTAATTAATTTCTTTGCCACCTTGAATTCTAAAATAAAAAATAGACATGGTGTGCTTTCGTATCGGATTTTTGTTCTCCTGCAAAGTGTTGGGCAATAAACGCGGCGTTAGAGAGAAGTCCGATGCTTGTGGCGACGCCGATGTATTACGAGACTAACAAATCCCCGGGGAGAAATTTCTTCTGCGCTCTGCAGAGGTCGGGGGGGTTCGTGCCGAGGGACTTCTCAGCACCGCCTGTTGACCGGGCAATCAGCTTGACTCGCTGCCTCTATGATTGTATGCTTCATTTTGCCCATTAGATGCTTGTTATTATTTGAATGTATTCTTTTCTGCTGGCATAGTTTCCTCTAGATAGAAAATACTAACAATTTTGCATGCCCCAAATGCCTTTTTAGGTACAAACTTATGCGACTTGTATTATTGTTTGTAATGGCTTTCGATTTATTCACTGATGATCTAAAATAAAAATATTAATAATATTTTAAAACGTGCATTACATTGGTGCCAGTGGGTGGGAGCGGGGTGGTTACATTGGTGGCGACGGTGGGATTATTTCAATTATCTTTGATACGCCCCCTTTCGCCTCAAAACAACTTAATGGTCATTGTATCGAATGAAAATTTTGTTTTTTGTTACTCATGCGATTTTGGAGGTCAAAGTTGTGACTGAAATTATAATGGGAACATCGGCGCGATTGTCAGCTCCACAACTAGTTTGAAATAAATGTTCATTTCCATATGATTAGGTATACAGATTTAGTTAAGTCAACAAAAGAACTTGTGTTTATTTTGAAAACACACGTAATTATTTTTGTGGGCTTTTCAGGCGATCCTCATAAGTCATATCGCGTAGCGTACTACGCTCGTGAACGCACGATAATTAGTTTGGCAAACAGTATTATTTACTTACCGTTCGATTGTTACATTATCACGAGCAGCGAGATGTTGTTATATTCTCTTGTATACCATCTTTTACTTGGGTGTATATTCGAATGTGTTTATTTACTAAAACTGACTTGCTACAGAATGCCGAAAGTTTACTTCAACTTGATAAATCAACAAAACTGTTCGAAGTTGAAGATGCTGGCATGTCTGTTGTTGTTCAATACACGCGTTTGTACGTAATTATTGGCGAATTGTTATAATAGAGAAGACTTATGAGAGATAGAACAACATCTCGATGAGAATCACTCTATCGGCTATTTTCTGACATTCTGCCAGTCTACCAGCCAACCCATAATTATGATACATATGTTTCTTTATTCTTCCAGACGATATACAGTAGCAGTGGCGGGGTTGTTCCAGTTCCAGCCATCGCAGCTGCATTCTCAGGTAAGGCGTTACGCCTCCGATTTCTTCACATCTTACAGATATACACCGAAGAGTTCGCAACATGGCGATTTAGAGCTAAATATGAATCTGATGTATGTTCTTCTTATGGGACTTGCTGACCCATTTATCTTCCACAACACAACGACGTAATAATAAATTAAATAATATTAAATAAAATATCACTAAAATGTGACGGTTCAAAGCTTTTGAAAAAGGCAATATAAGCTACCCTAAGCCTACTTTATTTGATGATGCTCAGCAGAGTGAATATAGGCCTTCTGTGCACAGAGATGACGATCGAAAAGTTTCTACTCAATCATTGGAACGTTACTGCACGAAGGCAAATATATATTTCTACTCGAAAGAGTGCACGGGTTGTACTCTTTGGAGTATTCAGTGAAATAAGGAGATTGGTGATGATATTCGTTAACTGATGGATCTCATAAAGCCTTCAATATATTTGTAACAAACAAGCGTGAAAGTTGGGAACACACAGTCTTGGTGTTTCCCCAAGTGAAAGTAGATAATTTAGCTTGTGTTGTTTACTAAAGTTTCGGTGGGTGGCTTGACGGGCTTTGCGGGGGTGGGGGATGGGTACGTGAAACGAGGACTGGTGTGAGGGATATTTCAAGGATCTCTTGCCATCAACAGCTAGATGCTCGGGAGACGGGACGGGACTAGACGGGCGCCCGGGGGGTCGGGGGGTGGGGGGGGGGCAGGGGTGGGGGCGGTGAGGGAAGGGATACTGATAAATCGCATCTCTGCTCGCTTCATTTCACGGCATGCTTTAGGAAAACAGGCGCAAGGGGAAACAACTCGTGTAGTATAGATACTATATAGTATCTTCCAACGGCTATGCGTATAGATATAGATATAGGGTATAATAGTATTTATTTGTGCGGGAAAAAGTGCAAGCGAAACAGCGCTCTTCGTCGCTTATAAATCGGCACCAAACAATATACGAGGCAATTTCATTTATAGTCTGCTAACTTGTAATTATTTATGATATATTTACAACTGTTTGTTTACCATGGAACTGCGAAGGAATACAGCTCATTAAGTTAAGCGTTTATAACTACCAGTTATGTATATGCTGTGCTCTCGCGGGGCTCCAATGATAATCATTATTTGCTTCTAAAAACTTTTCAAATATCGATTTTTCATTTACTGGATGACTAAATGTTTGCGTAGTGATGATGCGGGAAATAAAGGACAATTTATATTGGTTTCCTCAACGACAAATGGAAGGCAAGGAATGTTTGTGACACGTGGATTTTACAAGCGGATGCAGTGGATGGGAGCATTCGATAAACCTTGGCGTGTTTCTTAAATCTGCCAGCCTGGCCTGCAAAAATCTCTTCGGTCTTTCGTAAAGAGTTTTTGAAAAGTGTAAAGGTGGTTGTGTGAAGGAAATGTGTGGGAAGGAGGGTGGTATGTGGGAGGGGATGGAACTCCTATTAACATAACCCCGTGGAGCACATGGCGTTCCAGAGTGACAAATTACCCACCGATGATTGGGAGGATGGAGGAAAAGCTCTTCTTTTCGCTCGCTCGCAGCCTAAAACGGAGCTTGAAAGGAAATACGTTGACACCTTTGAAGCAATTTCCTTGCAAATTAAAAATAAAATAAGAGCCTACCACACAATAGGGGCAATGTATTCTCCATGTCATAAAATAATTGTTATAAAAGGCGTTTATAATAATTATATGAGAATTTTCTTTGAAGGCTATAAACTTGTATATGGCCATGTATCTTTCGTCTTGACTTTCGGATCTGCTTATATATTCAAATTATTTTAGCGCGTCGTGAATATCAGCCATATTCTTACAGTAAACTTTCTTAAATGTGTGCTACCTTACTGTACACGTACACGAATGCTCTACTCACAAACAACGTTACTTTAGGATTCCTTTTGAATGTCCAGATATTTTTAGATCTTTTCGGTTATGTCGATACCATGATTACCTATTCTGGCAAGTGCCAACATTCGCATGTATGTTTTTTTGGATGGCACGACATCCCCCTGCCTGGCTGCTAATGGGATCCAGCCCGATGGCCCCAAACATTGGAAACGTTACAAATATTGTACCTAACTGTTTATATCCAAAATAAAAGCAAACTTTTTCGAACTACACTGCAACCCATGACGAGATCAACTGCTCTGTGGGTGATGGGCAATGGGCATTGATTGACTTCTTCTCTGGGGAATGTGCTGGATTGGACTTTCTCTGCACCGGGAATGGGACTGCCATGCCAGGGCTACGGCTTTACATGTAGTGGAATAACAGTGGTCAAATTAATGACACATCTTGTCATTCAGCGAATACAGGCTATCGGGTAACACAAGCTCGACTATTGGCAATGAGAGAGATAATTTGCCGTTGGAGAAGGAAAAAATAGAATGATTTTCTCTCGCAACGGTCGACCGACAACGCGATTTTTCCCGCCGCCGCCACCGCCGCCGTTGAGAGCGAGAAGAGTGTTAACCCTATCACATAGGCCTACTCAAATATTCCACTCTCTCACATACTATACTACACAAAATCTACCCCACCTCCGTACACCCCATTTTCTAACTCCAATATTCGCAGTGACACGTAGAAATAATTAAAGCGCGAAACGCATGCCATGGGTTTTTGGGGGTGGATGGGGAGTGCAGGGGGGATGGGGGGGGGGATGGGGGTTAAGGGGGGATAGCTTTCATCTCACCTCACAGTCCATTCAGTGTAATCGAAAGGGACACTGGAAAGACTATTCGGAAAAGAGCGGGCGAACCGATTTCCTATTTTCCTATATCGGCTCATTATCTTCTTGGGCGGAGGAAATGTCGCTGTTATTCCGTGCCATTTAGAATTACCCGGGCCGACACTAATTTCATCAGAAAGAAACACTTTTTAGGGGGTTCGTCAGAGGGGACGATCTTTATTGGCTTGCTTTAGATTTGTGTAAACTTTCTAGAACCTTTTGATATATTTCGAGTTTTTCTATCAAATGTATTGCATCAATTGAGCTGCAGTACGACCAATTGAACTTGAATAAGTTGTGAAAATCGTAATTTGTTGAAGTCGTTTTCATAATTGAAGCTTTGCGGCTGTTGCATGGGCATCATATTTATTTTTTGACCAAGTAAAAAACGAGCAGAAAGGCAGAAAATATCAACCTGTGGCATTTGAACAAAAATAGCAATTTTTTCGGAAGTATATTGTGTGTATAGTGGTATTTCACCTTTAAAATGTTCCTTTTGCTTTCGTTTTTATTTACTGGAGAGGAAAATTGAGCATATTTTGTGAAAGTCTTTTTCCGTTTCCGCAGAGCTTTATTCAGTCAGAGAGAACAGAGTTCTCTTTTTCATTCCGTATCATGTTATAAACAGCCAAAGCAAAATATTTCACCCTCGATTAACTTTTATTCGTTGACACCTGCGTCAAAATATTGCTACTGAGGACTTTCCTACCTTTATATAAACTTTGAAAGCTACAAAGTAGTTGACATTTTGATCGGGTATAAAGACAAACACCCTGGCAAGGTTGCTCGTTGTTTACTATTCACATAGCATTGTGTTCTTGTCTCTATGATCGCTCCTCATAGAAACGCTGGATACACATGATCCACGAGTCCCAGCATCCAAATAACCAGGTTCCGAGGGCGTAGAGTGGAGGTGCCGGTTGCTGACTCTGTGAATGGCTTCAACTTTAGTTGCGCGTCGAAGTTCCTACAATCATCATTGCACTGATTTATATTATTATACCATTATCTACCTAAATTAACGTTCCGCCATTGTCGCTATTGATCTGGTATTTGTGTTTATAACTTGAAACAATATCTTGGATGGTTTAATTGCCTTGCGCAATTCATAAACGCCCGAGCTTTGTTATTTGCCGTGTTGGCTTTTGCATTATCTCCGATTATTTTGACAGAACGGTTTATGAAGTTTCGTGCACGTGCAACTGCAATCGGAGCCAAACGAACCGAAAGCTAGGTAAGAAGGGAATGGGAACCGCGTAGGAAGAGATACGGGTGTGGGAAGGAAACAAGAAAACCTTGGGGCATTTTGTATAATTGTCTCGCGATTTATTAAGAAGTCAAACAGCGAGGCACAATTTGCACAACCAGGTCGGAACACAATTTTAGGGGCTTGCAAAAGGTTGATCGTTTTGGGATGAAAACAGCTATATTTATCAATTAATCAACTGTATTCTCATTTTCTTAACGGCCTTATTTAGTTCGAACGAACCAAATTGAACTGACACTTTCGTTTTGTCCGCTTTATTGCGTATATTTAAAAAAGCTCGTTTTTTTTTGCGTGTCTTGTTCAATTCGACGCCACGGCTCGTATTAACATTTTAGCAGGGGTGCATAAGCAGGGGTGCACAAGATTGAAAATAACGTGTGCTAAAATATACGATTGTTAAATTCTAATTTAGTATTTTTTGATTTGCGTAACAAGAAAAACTTTTTTCAATTATTGTTCTCAATAAACTTAAACAAACACCGTCTACTCTGATTACTAGTAACGAATCGACGGTCAAAAAATTTGCATACGCGCTCGCGTCTAGCCCAGCGGGTTGAAATGTAAGAAAAATATGTAACCAGAAGAACAGTACACATTAAAAGCGTCGAACTTTCGAGGATTCATATCTATTTGCATTTTCAGTGCTATGTTCGAGTTTAAATATGCAGCGACGGGGCAGACGGATGCTGTAAGCTGGATACTGGATACTGGAAGCTGGATACTGGAAGCTGGATACTAGATGGGCGGATGGATGCTAAAGCAAATGGTCTTTCAAACCGATCTGATTTAAGTAAATAATACTATTGTTTACCGTCACTCAATGCGCTGTATATACTATAGATTTGCGTGTTCAGAGATTTTACTTAAAGTTTCGGTTTAATCCAATACGAAATTGAAGGCTCCACTCATCTATTCATCCATTCCCTGTTCCTACCGCCCCCCCCCCCCCCCCACTCCCACCCTTTTACCGATCTGCCCGTATACCCTGTTTGTCTTGGTAGATTATGCGTAAAGCCTATGCCTCTGTCTAAAACGCAGGAAAGTTTACAAAGAAATTTTGGAATGTTTTTTATCTTATTATACAAAAAAAAATCTTATTTGTTGCTTTTGGAACGACATCGAACATTTCCCTCCGCTGACAAGCTGGTGAGGAAATCCCCGGCTTCGAGTTTCGTTGATCGTGCGCTAAAGCGTGAACACGAGTGAGAATACAAGTGAGAATACAAGTGAGAATACAAGTGAGAATACAAGTGAGAATACAAGTGAGGATACAAGTGAGAATACAAGTGAGAATACAAGTGAGGATACAACTGAGAATACAACTGAGAATACAACTGAGAATACAAGTGAGAATACAAGTGAGAAAACAAGTGAGAATACAAGTGTGAATACAAGTGAGAACACGAGTGAGATACCAGTTGTATCGCTAGATATCGCTACGCTGTTAATATCTCTATCGGCTTTGGATAATTGTCAAACCTTCGTCCGCTTTCCCTGGAAGGGGAGGTGGTGGGGGTGGGGGTGTGGGGGGGTTGCTGTTTTTGGGTGGCGAGCGGGCGATTGGGAGGGTGAGGGGGTGGGGGGGGGGAGATCGCCGTGGTGGCTGTCCTTTTCCCTACAGACGCGACATAATTCCTGCGATATTTGCTGTTTTCTGCCGTCCCTGCATTCTTTCGCGCCCTTTTCTCTCCCACTCCACCCCCATTTCACTCTGCTCGCTCCTTTTTCATACATACCCACACCATTCGCGAGTTTTTTTCTCTCTTTTTCTCTGAAAAGCCTCGTCGATTGTAAACAGTTGCGAACGTCAGCTTCATAGGCTCGATGGAGTTTTTCTCCACTGCTTTTCATACTCCCCCTTATTGACCGGGAGCTAAGTCCAAGCAGTAAACAAGAAACTGGCTGCTTTACTGGGGGTGGGGGGGGGGGGGAAGAGGAGCTCGCCTATGCAGGGTCATCAGTCGGGTCATTGCTTTAACGACTCATGCTTGTTTTCCTCTTGGGCATTGTCTATCTCACTCACTTTGCTCCGGTAACGCATCCAGTTTCTTCTTATTGTGGAAAGCCAATCGTATATTGGCCTTCGAAATGCCGACTCAATTACCAAAACTTCTTGTACAAAGTATACCAATGGCCAATCATTTGTTTCATTTGAAATGATTGTTGGAGTTTTGTGAGCGTCCTAGGCCGCCGCAACCGGCCAAGAACTAAGAACTAAGAAGCCCAAGGGCTCCTATCGCGACGAACGCTTCCCGAGTCTCGCCATTAAGTAAAATATTCAATGTGCATTTTATGAGCGCGCTTCTCGAGTCGCCACCCCCTTGCAATTAGCAAGCCTCCCTCGATGCCCGATGGTGTACGCTCCGCTCGCCAACCGCCGTGATTTTATTTTCCTATCTCGCTTTTAATCTTACCTATCTACTAAATTGTGATTACTTTCCAAGTTTGTCCAGTTGCGAGGAGCAGCCCGCGTTAGCTTGGACGGACGTTGGACCAGGTCAGACCTGCAACGTGGTCCAGCGCGGAGTGTGGATGCTGGGTTCCGCGGGTTGCGTCCACTTGATTTGTTGGCTTGCCGGTGTAGAAGCCACCCTGGGCTCCCTGGCCGCCCTGGCCGCCCTGGCCGCCCTGGTCGCCACCGAACCCATGTGTCTCGTCTATCTGCTTCCTCTGGGTGTTGCTGCGGGCATGACCACCGGATGTTGTATGTATGTAGCCCCGTGCAGCCCCCCGCCCCCGCCCTCGCCGCCCCCACCCCCCTCTCAACACTCCCGTATCAGCATAGATCCGTGGCGGTACCGGCGCGGTGCGGTGTCAAGAAGCCAGCTCTCTCTCGCGCGCCTCGTGCACCATCTACACGATTGGATTCCGGCCAGAAAATCACACATTTATTCCGATAATCCTTATATAAAGTATATATACCACACTTCAGTTTGTTCTCCATCCTTTTTCATTTCACCCCTCATCCGTTGCGCTATTTCATACCACACTTTCCGTCTGCATGCGCGTCGACCACAACCTTACAATACACCCAAACCAGCAATTTTCATTTACATTTTCCCATGGCTAGATTGGAGATTGTTCCCTGTTGTATTAACGACGTCGCATATTTTCATTGTGGTGAAACATGACCCAACCAATCGGCAATTTTAAATGTTAAGCTGGAGATGTATTTCGTTTATTTCCCCTTTCTCCCTTGTGACTCTTTACACGACCCCCTGGGACGGGCGACTCACAGTTTTCCACTTTTATAATGTACATTGTAGTACGTTGCACGTAGGAAAGTGTGACGCCTGGTGTGGCGCTGCCACCAACGCAGCCTCCCCCTCCCCCTCCCCCACCCACACCTCCTCCTCCTCCTCACCCGCCTCCGCTGCTGCTGCCACCACCGCCGCCACCACCGTCGAGGAAACGCCTAGGTCCAACTCGCTAACTCGACAATTCATTCATCTCGCTCGGAAAATGCGCTACCAGATTATTTCCACCGAAGCAGCTATGTAGAGCTAGCTCCCTCTCACTTTTTCCTCATCTTGTCGTCCTCGTCGCTATATCTGCACATATCTCGCTCGTTTGCTTGTTTTTATCGTTATGTTAAGTGGATACATGCACAAGCACGGCACACGAAAACTTTCGTCAATCCTAAAATTATCGGTCTTGGCAGTGGTGGTCGGAAGAACTGTCACTGGCACAAACTCGCCACATAAACAAACACGGTGTTGGTTTTGCATACGAAGTAGGCAAATATCTACCCTTTGAAAGTATGCCCGCGCTTTCGCCTCTTCGTTTTCCACGTCGTGTCCCCCGCCCGCCTTCTCGCCATCTCGCGTGCACTTCTGTTTGTCTCGGGTCGGATGGCTCCAGCAGCTCCATCATCCTTCTCGTCTGCTATGCTAGCTCCACCATCCTACGCCGCTTCCGGGCACGCTGGCCAGGGATGGATGTATGATTAGAAGAGATGCAACCATCTTGAACCAACTCTTCTACTTACTAATTAAAATGGGCTACAATATGCAAAGATATGAATCAGACAAGGCAGGCAGTATACGCGACGCCTGATTACGAATCGAGAGCGGAATAACAGGAGAACTAGAGGGGTATATGCAATGCGCGTTGCGCGCGGAATTACGATTTCGGTGTAACTGCCTTCATCTTTCAAGTCACATATAAATAAGTGATGGTTCAGCTAAGATGTAAAGTGTACGCCAGACTTCTGTATTGCTGTGCTACTTGCTAGAGATATGTTTGCTGTGCATCTCAATGCTGCCTGCCTGTGTTATCAGTGTTATCTGCAATTGTGTCTTCATGTTATTTTGTCGCGAGTATTAGAATCGTTTTGGGGCACACAGTCTGCGCTGCTAGTGCTCACCAGACGTATTTAGCTTTTATCAGAACTAATTACGGGAGAAATGACAGGAAATTATTTTACTTCGCGCAAAGTAAAATGTCAAACGGGAAAGAGGCGAGACTTGAATGAAGTTAAAACGTCACAGCAACCAGGATATAATTATATGTTCATGACTTGTCTACTGAGATAAACCAGAATTACAAAGCGATACAGTCTACTGATAATCCTGTTACAGTGTTCGCAACCGCATGCAGCGAAACAACTGAGCAGTAAGACTAACCAACTAGTTTTACGACATGATTTTTTGCACTCGCGAATTACGAGTAAAATGCAGATCTCTGTATCTTCTACACTTTTTTTCTGCAAGCTAGTTTTCTCATTCTCGCTCATTTTTTCAGTCTTTCCTCCTTTTTTTCATTCTTTCTTGGTTCGCAATTTTCTAGCCATCCTCCTGAATAAATCGCACATTTTCTCGATGATTATGCAAGTAGAGCTTTAAGCCAATATTGGTGCTTTATAGTGTCTATCCGAAATGGTAGCACGAGTACATCTATAATGGAAAACACGATAACATCGGTAATTCTTAACTCGATAATTATATAGGAACTATCCCATCCACATTATTCAGATGAGTGCAGCCAATACGTCCCATGATGATGAAGCAGGCAAGCAAGCAGCAAGCAAGCAGCAGGCAAGCAAGCAGCAGGCAAGCAGGCAAGCTTAGCGTGTTGTATATATGTTCTGATACACTATTCAAATATTAAGTATGTTTTTGGGTTCCAAACCTAAATGGTCGGTTGTTAACGTATATTTATGCAATCAAATATGCACAAAGTGAGCGCTATGACACCAACCTTTAACTCGCCTATGCTTGCTTCACCCCTTTCCCCTCGAAATGAAACGATTATTAAAACATAACGCTCCTTTTGTTTTGAACGAGTCGAAATTGGAAAGGCAGGCAGAATCGTCATTTATAGTCAGTGGGCAAGTTTCATCTACATTTCTGAGTTACAAATCAAGAGATAGCCAAGTAGTAAGCACCCAGGTGGGTCGATCCATTCAAACTTATAATTCGTCAATATTTGATAAGAAAACTATCAGGAAAAAGAAGGCGTGTATTCAGTAAGCTCTATTATATAACGTATCTGTTACATGAGAACGGCTCATTTGTGCTCAATAATTTATAGATGAGATGGTTTCTTTGTTGGGATATTAATTAATTGATTACCAGTCATTGACTAACATGAACTTGCCTGATCGATATTGCGACCAGAGCTTCTATCAATCTTGACGTGGCTCACATTTGCTGAAACAATGCCTGATTTATGCCATTTGAATATAAGTGATAGCTTAATTAATACCACAATCCTTGCGTAGGGGGGTGCCAGATGGAAAGGCTAGAACTGAGATCCCCTCGTTGCTTCTGTCACCAATCTTAGTGGCTCCAACGTGTCACCCCAAAGATCACACCACATTATTTGGCCCTGTAGTATTATAATAATTGGCATTCGCACCGTAAAAATAATGTCTCAATTTCAACCACCGAAAAAAAACGTCGGAATTTCATCCACACGAAAGCAGGTAATTTAGAAATCAGAATCGTTCGTTGATCTCTCATCAATCCATCTCGTCGATCTCGGATATTCCATTCTTATATCATACCAAGCCACTCAGAGAGGCATTCAAGCTTAAAAACCCGGTAAAAAGCTTCTCTGCATTTTGATTTAATGAGTTTAATGTCATTATGGCGCGATGATTTTCCTCGTCCATATCCCATTTGAGACTCAGTATTCGGCAGTTAGAGAAGCATTCAAACCTACTGAAGTGGAAGTGAGCACCTTCTCGCAGGTTGCGGGGTTGCTGGTGGGTGGGTTAGTGGGCGGGTGGGTGGCTGGGTGAGAAGGGTGGGGAGGTCGGAGGTGGCAGAGATGGGGACGGGGGAGGGTAAGCTCTCACTTACGCTAACTGAGTGAGCAGTTGGATACCAGCTCATTTCTTCTCCATCCACTTTGCCCTATAAAATAACGCGTCGGGCTGTTTTTTCCTCTTGAGGTAAGGAACTGGGTCTTGCGGCTGGTGGTGGCCGAAAGGGTAACCGCAACTGATAACAGTTGGGTGCGGCGTAGAGACTTTCAACCGGATTTTATGCTTTTCCTGGGAAATGTTTTCTCTGGAATCGTGAACGTTGTGCTGAAACTTATTTCAAATTGGTTCTCACAGTAACCCACTCATTTGCTCCACGCTATGGCAAAGTCTTTGGCAATAGTGAAATGACTGACCCGGTAGCGAAAACTCATCCCATGGGTGGTCAATTAAAATGGTCGTTCTAATTAGTCAATCAACCCCTTCCAAAACGTTCACTAAAGGCATTTCTTGCTTCACCCGCAGATTGTATAATGCTTATTAGCTACATTTATAGAACTACCCTTTAGCTACTACTGCCTGGTGGACTGGAGATGAGATGTCGACGTCGCTGACGTCTTTATTTCCTCAAGCTTCACTTCACCTTGTTTAACTAATTACTGTCCAATTATCTCTATAGAGATACATGCTATTGTTTCCTTGCTTTTAACATCAATTGTCCGGTGAGATAAGATAGGGTGACCCTAGCATTTGCAGAATGTTTGCCTTCCTTTGCCTGAGATAACGCAGAACGAAGCATGTTCCTTTGAACCGAATCAGATCTGGTCTGACTTGACAGGCTGACTTCGGCGTGATCATTTGGAATGGTCGGGTTATCATTTCGGTGGCAACGGTGGCCAGAGAATACGGGCTTGACTGCTAGACTCCGCTGCATGCTTGAGATTGCTAGAGATTGCAGATGGATCTTAGATGCGTTATATAATGGAGAATTTTGGCCGCACGCACGCTAAGTGGCTTGATCAACTTGCCGACCTTTTGGCTTCAGATTCTTAGCACTAGGGTTGACTTTGCCTGGAGACTCGATTTACAGGATTAAATCAAAACTAGTCTCGTAAACAATTAACTGTATATTTTTTATGCGCGTTTAATATCAATTGATTTAACTGGGGAATTGCTTCAAACATGATCGATTAATCGTGAAATATTTCGCCGCAATTCTCGTGGGTCTTGTGTTCCCCCTGATCGGTTTTTGCCGAGTTTCTGCACCCTCCAATCACCCACCCTTCGCCCACCCATCACATTCCAACCCCTAGCGATCTTTGGAGTGGCAGGAATCAGTGATATGGACACGAATATGTCATCCTAGCGGACGTATGGTGGCAAATAAAACCAATAATGTTTCCAATTGATTTTTTACCAAGTCCTAAATCTAATGGGAAACTGAGGTGTATCCGATTCCAATATTCACGAAAGCACGACACAATTCAGAAAATAAATACCAACTGATCCATGTTCAAATCTCATGAGCTGTGCAGAGATCGAGTATACATTTTTTTTCATTTGCGTTTTTTAATTCGTCCGAATAATCAGCCGTGGAAAAAATGTGCAAACCAAAGGCGATTGTTTTTTTCAGATTATTGTGCAGGTAGAATTACCGCCTCTATTTAGCATTTGGCATTTAGTGCAAATATGCGATCACTTCTGATGTGCTCTGTTCTGTATCCCGGTTCCCGACTGCAACTCTTACTTTTCTCCCGACGTAGCGGGTGAACCATGCGCTACTAAAACGGATGACAAGTTTTGGAGGTCCCCAAGCGGTAAATTCCGGCGTCTCCCCATTTTCCACCCCCCCCCCCCCCCCCCCTTATGGATGCTGGACCGAAGAGTGTTAGATGCTAAATTCAGAGTTGATGAAGGGTCTTAGCCCATATATTCTGGCAGGATGCGAGAGAAATCATCTCCTTGCTTGCTCTCTCTCTTCTGTATACTATAATACTGAATACTATATGCATCGCCATAGTATTTCCGCGGGGTTTATTTTTAATTAGGACCGTTGTGGATCTCCGAGATAACGTATAACTCGCCGTGCCCGTGGTGTTTGCCTAGCTCGCTCAAGTCCCAGCGCCCAGTCCACGTCTGATGTTACCCCCCCCACCCTTCCCCCATCCCTCCACCCAACCACCCCAACCACCCCAACCACCCCAACCACCCACCCATTCCATCGCACCAACCCGCACCCCAAATATCTCGCAAAAATACTAACAAACTGGAATTGAATTCAATGGACGGTGTATTTTATCACATTCCTCAGGAAAACCTCAGCTTGGCGAGTCCATGATTAGCAAACGAAAACGAAATTCTGGACCGAGCTGCTGGAGCCCTGTAAGGCTGCGGATAGTCGTCTTTTGTTTTTCCAATCAGTATTGAAATGGGTGTTATTTTAGGGAGGAATTAAAAACGTCCTTGATGTCGACGGCGGCAGGCGAGTCGACCCGGATCACGGCAGGCAGAGAAAATTCTGCCAGGAGTTAGGGACCTGGCGAATCTACGGCGACCCCTGCCTGTAAGAACGGCTGTAAGACCAGCCCACTAACATGCTATTACGCGTCGATCTCGTTAAAACAGTATTATTCTGAAAAACAAGTGCTTTGGCAGAAAAACAACGCCCGATAGAAAAGAGCCTGGCATGCCAAATAAATATTAGGAGCTCAAGTCACTGCTGGAGATATCTCCACGGTTATTCCACTTTCACCACAAAAGTCCGCTTTAATGTGAGTGCTCGAGGAATCAAGTGTGTTGCCAACGCGGCAAACGCCGCCAACGCCGCCAACGCCGCCAACGCCGCCAACTAACGTCCTGATGTAGTAGTAACTAATAAGTTAATTCCCGTGTCAACTGTTGGCAACGAGTATACTGATCACGTTATGTAATGCCAAGCCAAATGTTCTTAGGTGAACCCAACGCCCATTCCCATCCTTTCTCGATAATCAGCTCCCTCATCCCCCGATTGCCATTTCCATCTCCACCCTCTCCTTTCACTGATTTAATTCCATATGGTGGCTTAGTTGCATCCAGCCGCCACCAACTAATAGTGCTCTATTAATTGTATGGGAACCGAGGGTAAGCGCCAGCAGGGCACCGATTTCCAAGTGTGCTGGCAGCTAGCACGGGCTTGGGGGTGCTAGGGTTGTGGGGTGCCATCCAAGAGCATGTCTCACGAGCCATCGGGTATTCTTGTCCAATGAAAAATTGAGTAACTAAGAAAGGGAGTGTTTAGAACCGGGTGCTTGTTGTCGATAATCCGCATGAATACATTCAATGCAGTGATTGCGCGTTGCTGGACGCCAGGGTGGTGGGTCCGGGGCTTTAGGGGGGCTGGGGGGATGCAACATTTTCTTGCATGTACACCTAAACCTTCTGCTAGCTAATCGTTGTCTCTAGATTCTATAGCCGGCTAATTTAACGAGACTATTAATTGGTGATTTCCATTCTGAAGCTATAGCGTTAAATTGCGTTTCAGGTGTAAACACTTTTCGTAGAAATGTATTAAGCCAAGACAAATATTGGCAGTCTCGACGACTTTTAAGCATTTTTAACAAAAGTAAATTTGCTTTGTTAAAAGATATTTGTCCGGAACGAGTGACTGACGATTGACGGCGTTAATTTACAAAATACGCCCTTCGTTATAAATCACAAGATGAGGGAGAGATTTTGATACGTCATCTTGAATTCTTCTGGAGGGTTTCAATTGACTTTGATATGATTTGTTATTTCGTTAATTAATTGTTGTTATTTCTTCTGTTCTGATACCATTTTAATCGATATCTGTGTGCGAAATTTAACAAACATGGACAGCATTTTTCAAAAGTCTTCCTATTTCGTGATCATAATCTAATAGGGGATTAAACAATTTGTCTTCGAGTGGCGCATCCGTGTGAAGAGAGCGCAGACGGGGAGTTTCCTGATAGATGGCTCCCTCGTTTTCGTATAGCCAATGCTCGGAGCAAACATGATCAGGTATCCCATTCCAGTTCCCGTCCACATCCTCGTCCCCACCCCCACGGCCATCCCCTAAACTCCAGAGCAAAGCATCGTATTCGTATCCCACTCTTCCCGGTGGTCGACATGGCTCTCATCCAAGTCCTAATGTCACAAAACGGACCTCATAAACAAACGACAAAACAATATTGGGCGGAAACGAGTGTGGAGGAAGGGGAGACGTTAGTTTGAGCTATGGCTTGCCGTGGCCAGAGGATTGCATCTTGCTCGAGGGATAGTCGACTAGATAGATCATGGGATGAGGAAGGAGATCGAGGAGATAGAGAAGATAGGTATAATAATAATAATATAATAGTTGATGTGTAGACGCCTCCGTGGCATCGCGTGCTCAAAACGTGCTATGTACTTGTAAGTTATGCCAATTGCCACAGGACACTCTTACCCGGGGAATTATAGCAAACTGGCACCAAACGGAATTGGTTCAATATAATTCAAACGTGCTTCTTATTATAGTTCGATGTGTGTTAAATTTTGATATGCATTAGCAAACGACCAATGCATGTATGCATTTTAACTTTTTACTGAGACCACAGGTAGGTATTCGCGTAGCTTAGCGTCGTATACACCTCTCTAAGATTTGTTGCTTCGTATACATTGTGAGGCTAAGAATTCCTTGTGTACTGGTATATTTTGTGAGATATGTGTCAACAAAATCAAGGCTGAAAGTTGAGGCTGCACAATGCAGGATAAATACAAGGAACCAAATCATGTTGTTTATTTGTGTAAAGTGGAAAGAAAAGCAAGCATCGTATCGCATCTCATCGCATCCCACCGCCTTGTGGGATCATTCTGAGCTTACAAACACACGTATAACCAAAACATTTGGCTAGAAGAGGAGACACAACCAACTATCTCAAAACCTTGTTAGCCTTGCCAGTCTTGCTTTGCTTCTGACAATAATTATCAATAGTTGATAAGATAAATAAACGTATACAAGGTTCCCTCACAGAGCTCAGTATGTGCCTTGTTAACAAAAGGGATATTGTCCAAATTCCAAAAGCTGCGGTCTGTCTGAAATCCTAATCGTTCTAATTTAATTTTTTTAATTTCTTTCTCAAATTTGAATAGCCAAGACGAAATCCGACTGCTAATTTGCGTAATTGTTCTTGGGCAAGATAAGACGGGCCTTATCGAATGCGTATATCCAATTTAATGCTATAAATGCAAAGCTATTGCTTGTGCTTTCACCCTTTTGACCATCTCTAACTATATTATTATGACTAGAATAGCAATCCCCTAGTTTAGCTTTTTGGACGTGTAATCATGTCTTCCATGTATATAAGGAAGGACCTCGGTTTGCATGAGTGTCTCTACTCTCTTGGTGTCTCAGAGATTGTTCATAATACTCCTTGAGATGTTAGTCATGCAATTCCCATTTTCTTGGGTTACAATCAAATAAATCATGAGGTAGGGGACAGCCCTTTCTCCTCTATATACGTGCTTTAAGTGCATGATCTAGGGTTAATACACCCAGAGCCAGGTTAGACGTTAGACGTTTACGTTTACGCTCTCTGTGATATTGTCTTCCACCACCCACATTTCACACCCTCGAGCGCACGCATATTTAACGTTTTTACTCATGAACATGTGCGTAAGAAAGAGCAAACGAAGGTGCACTTAAAGTATTCACCGTATACAGTGTCATTGCCATTTGTAACGGAATGTGAGTTACGCCAGCAGAGCAATTGCAATTAGTGATGTATTAACCAATGGCATGGCATCGATGACATGGGACTGACAAAATGGTGAATTATTGTGAGTGCACCGTCTTTACTTTCCAGTGCATGTTATTTGAAATAAGCGGCGTCGAAACGAAACAGGATGTTGTTCAGCTGGTTCAGCTGTGTTTACCAAAGAAAGACCAAGGCGTAATATCTTGT
The DNA here is from genome assembly GCA_921293315.2 of Nemurella pictetii. Classification (NCBI taxonomy): domain Eukaryota; kingdom Metazoa; phylum Arthropoda; class Insecta; order Plecoptera; family Nemouridae; genus Nemurella; species Nemurella pictetii. The sequence goes on along the minus strand of OV121116.1, from coordinate 30,193,340 downwards.
TGGACTTGAAACTATATGTTGATCTATGACTAACTTAGGCCCATATGCGTTTCTAACACGGTACAAGTCACTATTGTCAAGCTCATCCAGTGCATCACTGCTCTGACCATAATATCAATAACAATTAACAACAATATCAATCTCAATTCTAATGTTATATTCTTCTTTTGAGTCAAGATTAACCCTTACATACCTAATACCTATACGCTTGCCATGTTATAAACATAACTCCACTAGTCTCAATTCCGTGACAAAGACATTAAGTTTCAAGTTTTGTCCAATGATTTATACTTCTCAATGATAGCAATTGCAAATGACATCAAAATTAAGTTTGGTGACAGTTGTAACTTAAGGTGTAGACATTTCTTATACATAAACCCATGTCTCTTGAGCATACCAAGCTTTGCTCTAAGCTCTGTCGTAGTCGTCGAGTTTCTCATGCTGGAAAGGGTTTGAAGGGTTGTTTCTGTTTTTGTCTGACTTCAGTTACCATCCGTCTCCCATGTAGCAATATTGTAATCGTGCGAACTGTTTAGCTAGTCGTCATTTGCTACTCTCGGCGTAGCTGCCATTTAGGGGAGTAGAGGTGCTACGGACTATCTATACATATATAAGACCTTAGAACAGGGTGTTGTAAGAAATTGCACAGATAGATGTCATTAATTACATTAGAAGCAAGCGACTATCGCATTTTCATTAAATGCGAATCACCGTGTTATAGATTTGTTCCGTTGACGTTTCGAAATGAATCGAGTTTCGTAGCATCAGCTTTCGGGGGCGCAAAATCATAAAAGAATACACGTCGGAAGTCCAGCTTAAAAGCATAATTTATAATAAAACACAAATCTTGTTAAAAAGTAAATAATTAAAACGTGGGTGCGGAAAAGAGATCCCAGATTGGGGGATGGTAGTTGATATTTCGGTAGGGGAGACCACTCCTCATATGTGACGAAAAGAACCGAGCTTTAGATATATACACGTATATAGCTGGACCTTCACATTTAGAGGAATGCATATAGATTATAGCTATGGGATGTCTACATTTAATGAAGGGGAGGTTTAGGACAGTGAGAATTTGACATATGGTGCAACTACGGGGAAGCGTTTCAATTTATACGCTCTCGTGCACTTCTAAATACTCGAGCATTTTAGCTATCAACGAGAACTGTTCTCATTTCAGAGCACACACCTAGCAGCACCTAGCTCACTCGAAGTCAAAGTAACATCCATCAATGGGTAGAACATACCCGCGTCTACTTTGTTCCCGAACTAATCCACCTGACTAATTAGGTCCAATTCGTATCATGTACACACTCATGGGTCCGAAGCCCTCCTGTTTCTCGTCGTGTGTGTAAACGCGCGACAAACTCGTGGCAAGCTTTATAGGCCGCCGAAGACTTGGTCCACATGGTAATCAAGTGTTTGTACTCTTATTTTCTATTTAAACTGCGATTTAAATTACGATCAAATGGCCTTTTATGTGTGTTATAACGAGACAGAGTTGGCGTGCGTCAAGTAAGAGATTTGAGCACATGGCACCGCCACCGTTATTCAAACCTCGGCAAAAATCAAGCGCCAGGATTCTTTGGCCGCGACGGGCCTGCATCATGCAACGAGTCTACAAGTGCGATTAGCAGGGGACGATGCTGATGACGCTACCGATGCGAATTTCATCCAGCTCTCTACTTTCCTAGACAAGTTTTACTCGGAGCACGCACATGTGTGTTTGTGTCACGTGGTCGAATGGAAGTGCAAGGAATTGTGCCGGGAAGGAGGCGCTTGGGAAAGCAGGGCGGAGCGCTAGGCTCCTGCGCATGCTACACCCTCGATCCAGCATCCCACCAGCATCCCACCAGCCAAGCTGCAAGCCCACTTTCCACGGGACTTTTGAAATTTGCCCGTCTTTTCCACGACCCACTGACTAGCCAGGCCAGCCTCTTCAGCAATCTTAAAATACTGAACACATTTCTGACAAGACCGGCCGCTTCGTTCTAACAAGTTCACCGGTAAACTTTCATTGTGTCACTGAACATTGAACTATTTGGATTGTGACTACGAAATTATAGTTTTTCACAGCAATTGGAATACCGAAATACGGGTTGGGACAAATAGTTGACTAGAGTTGTTGGTCGTGGTTGTCTAGGTTGTCTTGGTTGTCTTAGTTTTCCCCCCCGCGCGCGTGGCGTCCCTTGCCCTTCACGACTTGCCTAGAGCCGCGCTGCGCCGCGCTGCGCGTAGCGCACAGTGGTAAATGCAGTGGGTGCTCGATTTGAAGCAGCAGCGATCCTGCTATAGTAGACGTACTAAGTTGAAGACGCGAATTGCTCGCCTGGTGTGGGAGATGGCCTCCTATCCAGTGATAAGTCAGGTAAGTGTCTGACTGCACTTTACCTCTTATCATTGTCGTTGCGTTCACGCGATACCAGCGACTCGTAATAGACACCCTACTGCGACGTGGTGCGTTTCCCCAATGCGATTTTACCATGACACGATGACACCATGCAACTTTTCTCGCCCAACACTCGACCGGAAACTGATTTTCATTCCTTGAACCGACTGTCATTTCCTAGGGCGCATTCGAGATTCAGTAATTCGCATGATTATTAGCCGAGCTACGAGCGAGGCGTCTTTGCGGGTTCAATTAAGCTGCGCTGGAAGTGTCGCCGAGCAAGGGCTGTTAAGATGCCTGCCGTCCGATTCACGTGCCGCCAAATGCTCCTGCCGTCGACGCGCAATTCTCCCTTCTTCGGCTATCTCCACGGATTCATGGTCCTCCTGCTGGTGTATTCAATTGCGACCACCACTCCTCCCTAATTAAGATCGTTAAGCTGCCATGAAATGCAGATTATGTTGATAGAAAGACGGCGAGTGAATTTCTTGGCCGACCAACGGACGTCTGTGCGAAGCGGCAGACAAGCGGGCGGCCTACCCTACTGGCTTTCAGCGCACCCAGCGACATCCATTAATAAACGTATTAAAATGTTTAGAACGCTCGTCGGTCACCAATATCCAAGTGTTATTGTTTTCTAGTCGGAATCGACAGTCTTTATTTCCAAGAAGAAACGAACAAAAGCAGTAGCAGCAGCAGCAGCAGCAGCAGCAACATTCAATTAAATTACTGATGAGTGATGAGTGTACTCATCAGATACAGTATGCATTGTCTACGAACTTGATGTTGACGTGATTGAGATGGGTGATTTCGGAAGGTTAAGTTTGTCTAATTTTTCGATTGATAAAGTGATGAAATTTGTGCGTTGCGTCTGTCACTTCGAAATGACTCCGATAAAACTGTCGTAAAGCTGAGCCGCATTCGAATTCTTGCAAGATTTGTGTAAGTGCGTGGATCTTGTACATACCGTCCGAGAGTTTCCTTTCTAATATCGTGGCGCAACATTCCACACACCTATTTCATTGATTGACTCTTCCGTTAGCCAAATGTATCGAGTGTTTCTTTTATTCAGCATCAGCTACGCTATCCAATGTAGGCAAAGTGCAGTTTTTAATTTCGACCGCTGAGATGGCCTCTACTATCAATGTATCGTGCTTATTTTCATTGTTGATCATACAACAATATATCATTTAGTGCCTATGTTTCCCGTATGACTTTTGAGGTTGAGGTTGTAATATTTAATGGCACCAACCATCAACTGATGATCACTAATTTATATACATTTCATACAACAGGTACAGATATAGCTGTATTGGCCATAAAATAGATGTGCTTAAGCGATCACTTGTCCATAAAACAAACCTTAAAATAACCACCGATATGTTTTGAATGTACTTTCATGAACATCGCTGCTTCCTTACTTAATATTCTACCACTTTTTATCGGAATTAATCGTACAACGATTCAAGACGTCTGTTTGAAAGAATGTTTTCTGAACGCATTCTCACGATTTATTTTATCAATGCATGTGCTACTAAAAATGTGTCGACCAGTGGTCGATCTCACCTGTTCATGTTCTAAAACAACAAAGGAACATGAAATCCAACGCTGAAATAGTGAAACAAGTGTTAAGTATTGCACTGGGCTGCATATTGTTGTTGCAATCACGAATGCATTTAATCTTCTGGTTAACAATGACAACATGCGATACTGTCTACTTCCTAGCGAACGTCCTAGCGAACGTCCTAGCGAACGTCCTAGCGAACGTCTTGGCCAACGTCGTCTACGATGCCGAACCGTGCCGAGGCTTGTACCGTGTAATGCATGTGCCGAGAAACTTATTTTCAAATCCTCGTGGAAACTCGTCGGCGTTATTAGCATGCAAATTTAAAATTTTCTCTGCAGTGTGAGATTGTTAATTACGTTTATCGAATCATTTTCCGTGGCTCGCTTGTGTTTTGTTGTTGTGTTCGACTTGGAACAGAAAATGAAAAGTTGCATGCAAGTGCTAATCTTAAACTTCCAATACGTATACGTGCCACAGCAGTCAGGCATAAGGCATCGCTAGATGACTACGACGTGCTACGACGGTATACCATACTGCCTACTTTACGTTGATTCGCTACAACGTAATGTTCGTGTTCAAACACATTAAATCCGTGCAATGGAGTTCTTGATTCTTAAAGGCTTCTATGACGTGACTTACTTCCTCTGACCTACACGGTACACCCACCCTTGCACCCTCCGTTCACTCCCTCATGACCAAACTTTGTGTGTTCCCTGAAATAAGTATATTGGTTTGATCAAGTCTCGATGCTGTAAATAAAACAGCTGCCATTTTAAGTCATAAAACGATACTTTACATGGAAAACCCGTTTTCGATTGGATTCATTTCCATAGCACCTTGTATTTGTGTAGTGATCGTTATACCTATACCTTGCCCACACTAAAGTTGAAACTTTAGATTGATTAACGCTTGGCTAGATGCATAAAGGAATCAATTTTTCTACATGAGACCACGCTTACACGCTGAATTCTGATATTTAATAGCACCTGTAATTTATTAATCGTGATAAGCTAGCATTTAGCGGGTATAGTTAGCGGAATGTGGGAGTGGGGAGTGTTTTTGGGTGGGTGGAGGGTTAGTAGGGGGGAGGGGGGGCTGGTGGGTGTTTGGCACGGATTTCAGGCGGTCGGCAATCAATGAATTAGTGTCGAGACTTGAGGGTATAGGAGGGAGTTCCTCTCTGTTCTCTTGAGAAGAACCTCTTGTAGTCAGCCGACAGTCTATCGCCAGGGACTGCGAGTCAGGCAGGAGTCTGCAAGCTCTAATGTACGATCAAATACAACTACCTCCTGATATTGCACCCTAGCGACTAGTTTCACGCAATCTTCCCCAACCTGGTGTTAATGCATTAAAGCTGCTTTTAAAACACACAATTACCGGTTCCCATCGCCACTTACGTGGCAACCGCCACGTACAAGTTTCCTTAGGTGCGCTTCGACATCTTCTTACCGTCGACTACCGGCCAATTAGTTTGCCTCCAAATTTCTAAATTGGCGTTACATGTTTCGAGTATAATAAACGGCAAATTTGAATTTGGCGAGAAGTGAAAAGTGTGACAGAAAAGAATGGGGGCGCAAGGTTTAAAGAGTGGTGAATGGGGATGAAAGAGTTTTGGGGCATGAGGGGGTGTTTAATGCCACAGAGCTGTAGCCCTAGCTCGAGCTATAGGCTTGTATGATCCTCTGGAAAGAAAAACTGCGTTTTTTTAAAAGAAAGTGAGAAATATCCTGCCAACCTATATGCCTCGGATAGCCTCTTTTAAAACCGCTCGTGAGCGGCCGGCCATATAAACTGCTAGCCCATGGAAGTTATCAGCTTTTTCCCTAAGAAACAAGCAGCATTGTAATGTCAAACTTTGAAATAGATGTGACACCTTTTATCACCAGTTATAAATATCGCCTCTTCATCTATAAACCAAATGGTGTTTTCCTGTATGCTGGAAATAATAAAAGGATGGCATTTATATAAAATGTTTTAACGGCATTTTAGTAAGCTTTTTCTTCCTGGCGACCCTTTTCTTCCGCAGTGCTGCAGGACAATAGCACATCCGCTCCTCATAGACGTGATATATTCAAGTCCCGGTCCAAAAGTAAGGATGGTTTTTCCTCTCTCGGCCAAGGGGCCCTCTGGCACTGGCCTGGAGATTGCAGAGCACAGACACACGGGAAAAGAGCGCCAACCAGTTTTCCTCTTCTTAAGGAAATCCAATATTCACTCTTTGAGTTTAATCGCTGCAGAGTGCAGAGTGGAGGACACGGATGAGGATGAGGACGCGGATGAGGAAGGTATAAGGTATAAATGAAACAGGCGAGGCAAGGCAAGCCACGGCAAGGGATGGCATACTATGTGCCGTATTAAGAGCTGGGTAAAATGATGTTACACAGAACATGGAGTAGATTGTCAACTGGCTCATCTGTACCATCTACATGGGCCAATTGTAGGCCGTTCGCTGCAGCATTAACGCAGCACGCATTATTCACGGACACGGAGGTGAGCGAATGAAGCGAGATGAAACGGGTGAAGGGTGAACTGAGGCTGCTGGAGATGCTGCTGGTGCTGCTGCTGGTGCTGCTGCTTACGCTTGCTTCTGCTTGCTAAAAGGGCTTACGATTGACTCAAGTATAAATGGATTCATAGGAGCTGCTGGAACTTAACGAGGTGATTTATCGTAGTGAGGTGAAACAAATGGCGATTGGTCGGCATTATATCGTGAGTTTGCGAGTCGTCGAATGTTTGGGATGTTTGCACTCTGCAGAACATTTCACGTCGCGTCTATTGCCGGCTGGCGTTTGTCCTTTTCCCGCCCTTATTTCACAACCTCAAGAAAACATCCCGGTAATTAAACTTGTAATTTTTATTGCAAGCAACATTCACCCCTCACCCCTCGGCCTTAAATTTTCCTCAGGCCTAAACTCTCATTGCTTGAACATTTCTAAACTTCCATCCATTGCATGGATCTCTCTTTTCTCTCTCCTCCCTCCGCCCTCTCTTTCGCTCCCTCGCGCTCTTCTGCCCTCTCTCACTCTCTCTCTATTAAACTCGTAGAATGAGCGAAATAATTTCACATTTTCCCGCAGTGTTCCAGATTGAATAAACACTTGGCTAAATAATTCTACCCAAACAAAATATTTGGCTAGTTGTCGACTATAATGAGATCTTTCCTCTTCCATCTCCGACAATGCTCCAACCACCTCCTTCTCCCAGAGTCCCAACGTACACCAACTGAAAATACACCGAGAAGAAATTATTGTACGCCCAATAATACACCGTCGGTCGAGTGGGAGGACGAGCGGCAGAATATTTTCCTGCGCGCTTAAAATTTCATCAAATGTAGATCTAGCATTTATATTCGCTTATCCTATCTTTCTTTGTTGGTACGCCATATCATGTTGTAATGTGCATGGGCATTATTCCGTTGAATTGGCACCAGAGAAGAAAACATATCACATGAGAGATGAAGATAAAAAGGCTCACAAAGCAAACCCACCAAGACGGATGGAATTTGCATTAAACTCACAGTTTATTTGTTATGCTTTTTCGAGTTGTGTTTATGCCGGGGTGTGGACAGAGGCCATGTTTCCAGGAAGCTAGTGTTTACTCACAAAATACGGGCGAATGCCATCATAACGCGTAATAGCACGATGGTTCGCCTAGGCGTTGGTGCTGGTGTCGACATTGGCAGCGGCGTTGGCAGCGGCGTTGGCGGCGGCGTTGGCAGCGGCGTTGGCGGCGGCGTTGGCGGCGGCAGGGACCATCGATGCTTTGTCGATGTCGGTGGTGGTCGCTGGCTGCCGAGGAATCACCTTTCCATGTACCTAAAACTCTTCGGCGCAACTAGAAGTCATGTCGAGTTTCTAGCACGCACGAACCGCACTGGGCTTGCTCCTGTCCCCTATTGCCACATGGCAATGTTCTGCTCGACCCCAAGTTGAGGCGGCTGGCATGATCATGTTGGCTTTTTATCCCAACCTATTGTTCCTCAACGTTCATAGGCTTGTTGATTCAGCTAGAATCTTCGCATTGAATAATGAAATGCAGCCTGAGCTGTCTCTGGATGGAGTAATGACTGCTAGAGATCACCTAGCTAAATCAGACATTGCGCTACTAAAATATTACCTTAGCGAATACATCCTATAATTTATGCATAATCCATGTAGCTTGGAGAACAATGAGTGTAATATGCATATACAAGGAACTAGGTACAAGGAAGAGAAGGCTACTGATTTTGTCCTAACTCGAGTTGATCAAATTAACTATAAAAAGTGTGGAATTGAGATCTTGTAAAGGAACCTGGTGCAAAGAGAATGAGTGAGAGAGAAAACTAGAGGGACTGTATAGAAAGGAAAGCAAAAGAGAAAGAAAGATTAATTTCTCCGCGGCCTTGCCAAGATATTCTACCCTTATCTTCTGGCACCTCACTTTCTTCTATATACGATCAGTCCCCATTTATTTTCTTTTTCTGTGAGCTAAGCACATCGAGAGAAAACTTTCCTCCGAGTAGAATGAGTGCAAAACAATAAAAAATAATAAAATTTGCGTTCACTGACGTGAAAATACCCGCTCCCAAAAGCTTGCTAAAGCAGCCACGACTTTCAAGCGAAATAAATTGAAGACGTAAATAAACTTTTTGAAAACTTAACGGTTCGAACCACTTAGATAATATAATTAATTAACCTAGCTTCTATTGTTTGGTGTACAAGTGCCAAGAAAAATGGCAGCTGGCTGTCACTTGCACGTCTTGGCGTGTCGCAACATCGTAGCTGATCGCTTGCTAAGACACCCCATGACACCCCTTGACACCCCATGACACCCCATGCTCGTTGCAGAGATTCATGCACCCCATGCACCCCCATGCACCCCGATGCACCCCGATGCACCCCACCCCGGTGCATCCCGGTGCATGCGGAGAAACGGGCCTGAAATACCCAGTTCGCCCTTGTTCCAGCAAGCTTTGCCTGGCAAGCAGCTAGATCATAATACTCCGGTTTGTTTAGAAGGTGGCTGCATGGTGCAGGGGGTGGTTGGCGGGGGGGGGCGTGGGGGGGGGGGGGGGGGGTGAGGCAGGGGCTGGGACCTATTTATTCTCCCCGGCTCCTCGATAAGCATGTATGTTTCTGTCTGATAGCAAACAGCCAAACAGCGTGGCCGTATTGATCAGCAACTAGAGTAAACAAGTGTCGGTAAGGCGGGGGTGTGGATCGGGATATAGGAGCATGGGGGGGCACCCTCCACCCTCTCCGCAGATGGTACTCCAGATCCGAGGTTACTCAGTGTTGACCATAGATCGCCTCGAGCTGTGCGCAGCAGTTGTCAATGTCGGTCCGAGTCACCAGTGACGTTTACCTCGCCCGCGAAGACAGTGTGGTGTTGTTGTGAGAAACGCGTGGGAAGGGCGAAGAGACGTAATAAACATACGGAGATTGGTCCGAGTGTGACGACGACGACGACGGTGACGACGACGACGACTGGGGGAATTACTACTAGACGAGAGCGTGAACGTGGTGAGTGAGACGGGACGAGACGAGAGCGGTCAGCAGCTAGTCAGTTGGAAGGTGGACGTTTTGGAGTTCGAGGCGCGAGTGAGCGACGCTGTTATAAGCAACAAAGTGCGCCGACTCGGCTGGCCCGCTCGAGGAGTGAAGGGATGCGACGAGGCTGCTGCTACCGCCGCCGCTGCCGCCGCCGCCGCTGCCGCCGCCGCCGCCGACGCCGCGTGCTATAGGAAAGCAAGGTTCGACGCTTACTCGCACAACTACACGACAGCAGCAGACACGACGCAACCGGCACGGCAGCAAGAGGCAGCAGGCAGCGCGACTACCACGAAGACGGCGACGGCGACGGCGACTGCACATCGCTACTCCCGACGCCACGCACCGGCACACGCACCGGCACACGCGACGTCTGACACAAGACGCTCGCATCGGCTATTCGACGTCGACGGCGACGCCAGCACCAACATCGCACCCCAGAGAGGTGACGGAAGAGGCCCAGCAGGTGACAGGCGGCTCGCTCTTGCCAACATGCTAGAACCACGCTGGAGACCAGTGCAGGTAAAACGCACCACGTGTTTCTTCCACTACTTATTGGTTTCTTTCTAGCTGTTTATTTATTTTTGTTGTGTTAGTGGTTGTTTTGGATTCGTGATTGTTGCGGAGCATTGTTTGTGATTAGCGAGTGATGCACTTTGACACGCCGCCGGGTGAGGGGGGTGGCAAGACGCAATTGGGCCGGAACTAGAAGGTGGCGGTTTAAAGAAGTAAAGGTGGAGGAGGAGAGGGGAGGGGCACAAGTTCTCCGATTAGCTTGGGCTCCGGTGACGTCACACCGTTCGACCTCTTAGAAGGAAGATTTTCTGTGACCCCAGCATCTTTGTAACTTTCGAACCCGGGACTCCTCCTCTCGATCCCCTTCCAATGGCTCGCTTTGACGTTTGACATACTTGTTACTCTTTTGTGGTCAACGCTGATTGTGTTGATGGAGATTGCCGGATACAAGGTACACAACAACAAATTTACATGTCTTTATCTAAATATTAATTTAGCTATTCCTGTTCCTTGGTTAATTAGCCTCGGGTTGCGAATGCGAATTGTGTCCCGCGAGTCGAGCGTCGCGACGCTGGCGACGGACGCGTGTCTGTGTGTTTGAGATGAGTGTGAATCACACGCCGAAAGTGTCACGCGCGGATTCACGTGTGATGTCCACTACCTTTACCGAGCGCTCGCTAATTTTATTGAGAAATATCAGATCGGGACACTGTTGTTATATGTTCACTTAAAAGCGTCTGCGTTCCGAATGAACCTTTGAGTGTCTTTGAGTGTCTTTGAGTGTCTTTGAGTGTCTGAAGTTTTTAACTGACTTCAATAACACATCTACGTTTTCATGATGCTCTTTTATTTTCACCAAAAAAGCCAACGGTAAATCGTAAATCGTATTCTATAATCTATAGTAAATCGTATTTTGTTCCGATATATTCGCGTATTGTGTAGTAATTCATTGCACCGGCTTCTTTTTCAAGATGGTACATTTTTGTTATATATTTTTTTCAAATTCTGCTCTTTGATATTTTCTTCTCGATACATGACCGATTTTCAGTTGATATTTCCGATTGAGTTTTTGGTGTTTTAATAAACATACACGAAAGAAAATGCACGGTGTAAAATAGCCAACGATCAAAGAATACCGGATTTTCTTTCATTATCCTCTAATGAGATAATAATTATCACATTTTAGCTTATCATGTGCACTTTTAAGTTATGCGATAAAAAAATGGCTCAAATGTGGTTCGTTGGAAATGACATAAAGCAACAGGAAAATTACACATTGACACAGGATAGGTGTTACTGGTACTACCATGTTATTTGTTACCATGCTATAACATAACACATTAAGGAAATACCAAACCAAATCACCTCAAAACATTCAATTCTGTTGAAAGTATACACTCTCGCGTTATCACTCGGTTTGTTTAAAATTGAAACACTGAATGTAATTGATAACAATAAAATGTCATTAATTATTCCAAGGTTTGCGAGTTCTAGAAAGTTTTGGAATATAATATCTGTATGTAAAGCTGATAAAGCTCACTAAATTCAACTGAACGTCGTTGACACAAAACATAATATGCTGGCTCTGATTCCGCAGACACGATTGAATTACGAATTATGTCTGCACATTAAAATAATAAATAATTAGTACAAGACACACGTGAAACATTTCACACAATACCATATTATCCGTAGGGTCGTCGGAATGATCTCGTCAGCGACCGGATCATCTTGCTAGTAGTGTTGTGCAGGGAAGGTACAATCCAAGAGTCAACGATCACAAAAATCTCTAGGGAAAAATCCACCTCGAAGAAGCACAACAGCACATAAAAAACAAAATAAGATATTTGCCGTCAAACAAACGTCAACAAGAGTTTTTCTTATGCTTTATGAAAATTGAAGCTTTGAAAATATGGACCATACTGTCTCACATCACGCTGATCTTTATATCAGTATTTTTTTGTTATTTTTGCGAATCAAATCTGTCGGTTCTTTGGTCCACGAGAGCAGACTAGCCTTTTTACAAATTATTTGTGTACATTTTGTATTCCTATCAAATCCCAAATGTGAAAAACAGGTCCGCTAATTATAAAACATAGAAAGTTCGCTCGTTAAAAAATCTTATCCACGTGACAGAATCCAAATCAAATAATCGACCTGCAGATTTCAACTCTGACAACAATATGTAAAAGAACTTTGGGAGCGCGTACGAATTCAAAGTACAGAGTTCATGTGAAAACAAAGATTTGTATACACAAATAATTTAGTTCGACCTGGCTTCCGTCGGCCATGGTATTCATGCATATTGTTTATCTAATTTTTGATAAGTCACAACTCGTAGATTACAACTCACTTCATACTCACACATGGTTAGCAGGGTTCAGCTTTTTTCATTGTCAATCTAGAAAATAACATTGAAGAACTAACTTGTAAAAAAGCATACAATAGTTAATAGGTGTGAGCATTACTTGACCATATATTTTGGATTATTTTCTTTCAGTTTGAAATGGTAACCTTTTTAAATATTTGAATGAGAGGCTGAAAATTACGATTTTCATTGCTTGATTTATTGCTTGATTTATTGCTTGATGAAACAAGAGTTTTAAGTAGAATTACGATTGCTTTGTAAACACATTGCGGCGATCGGCCAACGATTTTATTTTACTTCGGTCATACTAGGTTCTTCGAGACAAACAAAATACAAACAACATTGTTATTTGTTAACGACTAACTACATTAACGAGTGCTTTATATATCAATGTTATCACACGTGTAATCGTGAGCAATTTCATGAAGTCAGTGTTACGTACAATTTCCAGCTCGATTTCACAACGCACATAGCCTATCATTGAACTATTTAGAGTAAATCCCCGAGAACAATGGCTAAACGGAAACAACTACCTACAAATATTCCTAGGAAGGCTTAACGAAAATCACCCTCAACCATTTGCAACGCGTATTATTACAACGCAAACCCACTGGCCACCAGCACCCCGAAGTGCCAAGAAGCGACCATCTTCTCCGGCTTTTCTGCTATTCCAGCGCTCGTGGATCGCACATAAGTCGCACGTATGCAAATGCATTTCGCTCCTGTATATTAAATGATAAACTTTATCCCGAATTGCCTTAGCTAGCTGGGTGGTTATTGGTAGCTGGTAGCTGGTGGATAACAACTCTCGGCTCTAATTGGAATCGCGATCGCTCTCGTTCGAAACCCGTTCCGTCGCGTTGGCGCGCGAAGGTAGGACTTGCGCGGGGCTTGCGGAGGACGGCGAGACCGCGGACGGCGCCGCGACGCCCGACGCCCGACGTGTCCCGGCGTCGCCCGGCGTCGCTCGGCGTCGCGGCGCCCGACGCGTTCCGTCGCTCGGCATCGCGGCGGTGCGGGCACGCGACTTTGTGGACCACCGGACATCCCCGGCAGCCTCCTTGTTGTTTTACTGGCGCTGTATTAGATGCACATTGTACGGACTTCGCCGGAATTCATTTGTTTCTCAATTTCGTAAAATTGCATTTTTTAAACTGATTTTTGGCTTAATTTTAAAATTAGACGGCTAAAAAACTACGTCGTCTGTCTTGCTCAATACGACTTAAGCTTTTATTCGGTAACATTATATAAATGTGGTGATATATACAAAAAATATTCGACGTTTTTAATTTTGGCAATTACCTAACTTTGCGAAAATAAAACGATTCGTGTGATGACAATCAAATGGGCTATTATCGTCGTTTAGCGCGTCCTTCTTTCGGCCTCCAGACCTACAAAGCAATCTTCCAATCATCTTTACACTGTACACACAATCTTCGCAATAATCTTAGACAATGACTATAACACCATAACAATAACATCTATTTATATTTGTCGAGTCTAGATGCTGGTTTTGTTTACATTTCTCGGACTGTACCTGCTAATGTATGATTATGATCACGTGACGGGAAACGACCAATCGTCTTTCATATAGAGCTCTAATCTTTGGTGCTATTACAATATGAATATAGGCCTATTTGCAATTGCGCTAGAACCACTGTCTTCCTGTTATCAGAATCACTCGTCAACGTTCGCACATGAAGCATGCAGTGTTACCGTGCCATGTATGTGTGTATATACTTGTCAAGATGTGCGTGAAATAATCTGCATCAATCAACACTGATTTATCCCATCCTCCCATTTGCTAGTGATACTTGTTCCTCCCTGCATATCTCTAACAATACGACTCGTTATTTGCACGGCCAAATCGCAACAGCAACATGCCTGGCACACAGAACGGCGCGGCTAGCGAAATCATCAACCATCAGGAGCAAATTGGGATGTTGATGTGGCTTTACTTAATATCAATGAAGTTTAGTGAATCACCCAATTCTTTAGGATGACGAATAGTTTCTTCTGATAAATCGGCTAATAGCATAAAATAATAACTCGATAATAAATATCTACCAAAAGATCTGGTGGTTACTTTCAGATGTAATTGTGGTGCTCTGAGATCATGGTTCGACTTGATATTGCGAACTCGGCAGAACTATTTCCTGTATCAGGTTTTTTAACCGATTTCTTGAAACCCTTGGCAGTACATTTTTAAGTGATCACATCACTTCCTTGGGAACGTCGAACGCTTGTAAATATTTTAACGAAATATTGGTGAGCAAAAAATTATCATTCTTTTGATTGGTGGTGTCTATTTATAGATGCGTGTCATGAACAAAAAATAACAGCTAATCGAAAATCTATCCGAGTGGTTGTGAGCTGTGACTGTCTCTGACGTAGATATCATTTCCATTCTCAAAGTATTTTTACTGAAAATGTAGCAGATTCATTTACAACAAAAACTTGTGATGCGTGCAATTTCCCTGCAATTGAAAGATATTTTGTAATAACAATACCCAGTTACTTAACAATGAATAATCTTAAGATGCAGAATAACCGGCGATTTTCAGCGTTTTGAACGCTTGGAGAAAATCTCTTGTAGCCTGTGCTTCTGAAGATATCGCCTTCTTATTTAACCTAAGCTGTGCAGCTCAAAGTGCAATTGGGGTATGAAATTTGAAATATTAACTATGGGATGGGAGGTGGATGAACTTTCTTATTTAATTAGTAATGTGATTCGAATTGAGATCTAGATTTCTGCACGTTTCTATGCTTCTCGGAAATAATAATTCTCATCACATATTCTGCGATATAAATTGATTCTCATCAGTTTCTTCACTTCAAGTTTTCAATAATTCATTTGACAGTGATTGGATATTTCGGTACGATTCCATTGACATAATTGTGTACTCCAATCTCAATCACTGTTAAGTGTTTAGCGAAACTGATAGCAAGTACAGCAAAACTGCGAATTGCCAATGAGTAAGCCGTGATGACTGCGATGTTACGGAATGCCCGCTTTGTTTAGAAAATGTTCGAGGGTAGGCATGTGACAGGCACGGAGTGTCAAGCACATAATCAAGACGTTAGCTCATAGCAAGTACTACTACTACCATTAAAATATTCATCACGCTGATGCTCAAATAAGCCAACGCCAGGATCGGATCTGTGCTCTAACTTTCGTACCACATACCATTAAGCAAAACCCCTTAACCCCTCACCCTTCACCCTTCAAATTCAATTCTGGTCAAGGTGCGCGGACGATTCTCAACTGACTCGTTTGTAATATCGTACCCTGAAGACAAAGAGAGAAATATTGTTAATAGGTTTTTTTATTTTCCAATTAAAAATCTGACGACCACCTGACAAATGTTGTTAAATGTCACTTTGAACATTATGCATATGTTTTGGCCACAGCCAGGATCGGCCTTTCCCCGAGGGATAACTTCTCAATGCGTATGATGTTCGAGGCTGGTGGAAATGCATGCACAGAGGAGAGACGCTTCTCTTCCTGAAGAGACATTTTGTATACAAGTATATGGCTGTGCAGTGTGCATCTGTCTAGCCGCCAGCAAACAAACAGGAACAAATATAAATTATCCAGTAAGCATTTGCTCGCGTTTACCACCACGTATTGGCGTAGAGATAGCAAAGCTTGCCGCCCCAGCTTTGGCTTGCTAGCTTTGCCTGCTTGCCTGCTTGCCTGCCACTTGCTCATCTAGCTGATGAGCTATGATTCCGCGCTTCTTTTCGCTTGCTTGGGAACTTTTGCAATTAAAACAAGGCTGTTTAATCGGAGGAAACATCCACAAAATATTAATGATACTGTAATTAACAAATGAAACGTATTCTATCCTGACGAACCAAACTCGGGAATGGGATCGCATCGCAGGCAGCGTAGCTAAAAGTAAATAACTTGACAGAAAAAGGGCTTTGAAATAGAAAGTCTCTGCATGTTATTTGGGATAAGGATCGAGGAAATTTTGAAACGTCAGTGAGAACAACATGATACGCTAGATTAAGTTTGCTTTGTTCACATCGTGACTTGTGGAAAAGAAAAGTGTCAGCTCTTTCGGGTCTTATCAAACGAAGCAAGAACGAGATTATTATGCATCGAGCAAGATGTGCGGGGATGGAATACCTTTTGAGAAAGAGTTTCGAACGAATATTTAGACTCGAGAGACTTGAACCACAGAAGGTTTCTTAATTACAATCCAATTGGACTTAATTATGCTTCCGAAACGGGGTGTGCGGGTGCCAACGCCTATTCCATCTTTATCAGATGTGCATCCAGATTCGGTTAATAGATAGCTAGACTTGCGCAGAACACAGTTTGCCATTCAGTGCCAGCTCTTGACCCCGCCGAATTTCCACCCAATTTTGTCTCACTTACCCTGGGCCGAAGAACTTGCAATCGCATAACGTGGTCTAACGTTTCTACCGCCGTCATTGTCGCCAGTCGAGAAGAAATTTCCTTCGCTAGGAAGACGATTAGAGGGAGACATTGCAGGTCACTGATTCTGCCCAATGTTATCCTAGGAAAGCGTGAAATTAGTTAAATAGATTGGTGTCAACCCCAACTCCGTACACATAATCCAGTGCAACCTCCCGAGTCCTGTGCATAATTTCACAGCCGCTATAAGCAGCACCGTTATTATATGGGCCTATGGTAACCACTGCTGCCCTAGCTACTTAAATAGCAAACTCTTCCTATACATCTAGAAAGGAATTTTTATTTTAATTGAACCGCTTTCTGTGTTCAAATGAAGAGAATTGCTAAGTTATTGAATGGCTCCTTGGAACCCCTGGCTACACGGATAAGACACCATGCTAATTTCTTAGTTTATCAACGAATAGCTGCTTCACTTGTCTTATGTTATTTCGAAGGCGAATGCTCTTTCTTTGAATTTTCGTTTGAATTTCAACGTTATCAGCAGTGGACCATAGGGACTGGAAATTTCTTCAATTGGTGACAATACTAAGAAGCCTTTGCATTTCATCAGGGGTGCTTTTCTTGCAGAGAAGGATTACGCAAGTACGCCCAGAGATGTGCTTGTGGCTTCTTAAGACGAATGAGTTTCTTTCCAGTGGAACGCTTCTAATAACGCGACTCGCTTATTCTTACCATTGGAAGGATTGCAACTGTTTATTGCCACTGAGAAACGAATACGATCCTCATTTGTAAGCAAATTTCGGACCAAGACTTTTCTTTATCTGCTTCGTGCAGATAATACAAAATCAATTTAAAATACAATCACACTGAAAACTGCAATGAGTGAGATCTTATTTAGAATTAATCATCATCTTATTAAGCGGCTTGCATTGCTATATTTCTGGCGTGCAGCTCGAGCTTTTCAATCCTTGGAACTTGTTTATATACGAGTCATAAAATGCAATTTTGCTTTAACTCTGAAAAAGCTGCGAGATGAGTTTGCTGGCTGACGACGTAATAGCGATATAATAATAAAAAGATCCTGTGTGTACGCTATGTGACAGTAACCGATTTATTCTAAACGGTTTAGCTCCTTATGGATGCTATTTTTAAGATGGGTTTGATTCAAATTCCGGCGGTAGAAGGATGGAAAGCGTAAAAAACACCTCGAGTCTTAAACTGCTCTGTGAAGAAAATCGTTTTCTATAATACAGCTTATGGATAAAATGTTATGCATATGTATGTTGCTTGAATATTAATAGAAATTTCATCCCCGATGAAAAAATTAAAAGAAACTTTCTTTTGAGTGTATACGTAAGACCGTGCAATCTAATGCTAGTAAAGCTGGCAGATGGAGGTCCACTTGATATTATTTCCCCTCCTGAATTCCTCTCATTTAAACCGAGCCTTGAGAAAAGAAATCTGGATACGAATCTTGCATCACAATTTCTAATTTCTTTTCATCACAAAATAAAACTTTAGATTCGAAACTTGCAGAAATTAACGCTACTTTTAATCCTCACCCCCTCCCTTTAGCATATTAGAATGAGGGCGCGGTTGTGCGACCCATGGAATGTTGGTATACGCGACTATTGTCACCCTGCACCCTGGGTGATTGCCGTCTTGTTTAGCTGTTTCCTTCTCGTCTCAATGGCCTCAAGTTCCGCCAACCTCCACCACCTATCGCTTACCGGCGAAGAAATTCTTTTCAGTTTTAAGAATCAATGCAAATAGTTCTACTGGAGTCATGGACAGGTTGGTTTAGACATTAGACAGCAGGCACAAGCCGTCGACACGATTCCCAGACGTCGGCGTCGGCGTCGGCGTCGGCGTCGGTCGGGACGCAAACACGCTCACGTGTAGATGTGACGTTTGCTGGCAAACAGAAATGAGGTGCACACAAACTGCTTGCTTCTTGCACTTCCCGATCAACACGAGTATTTTTATAAGATTTCCACGCTCTCTTTTCTCGTTCGTATGCCTTTTTCATCGGCTTCTCTCTGTTTCTCCCGACTAAACCAACAAGCAAAGAATTTTTGCTACTTTTTTGTGAAATTCTGTTATCGTTGTCTATTGTGGTGAACTGCATGCAAAGCGTTCTTGGCGACTCGTCGGGGTGGTGGCAAGGAGTGGGGTGGGGGGAGGAATATAGAGATCATGGGGTTCACGGTATGTATAAGTGTATGCTGGGAAAATATCCTAGATGTCTTCAAACATCCCCACATTCAGAAACAAGAAAACTCTCCCCGGATGCACTCATCCACAGGCTGGCCTGCGGAACGTATAAGAAAACAAAAGAGGCTACAAAATTCCTGGCATTTTCAGACATGAATCAAAAAAATAAAAAATAATTTAATAATAAAACTGTGCCTTAATGCATCCTCGCGCTTTCCGCGAGTCCCATAGTTCTGGAAAACAGACTAAAAATCTGAATGCATTTCCTCGTTGTTTTTATTGAAAAGAAACAAATCGAGTGCGTGGCCTGGCAGCCCCATTTTCTTTTCACCTTTTTTTAGTGGGGGACAACTTTGAAGGTCTATTCCGCACGAACTAGTTTACGTTATTATAGTTTTGTACATTTGCTGGAAGGCGCGACGTTGAATGGGCAGAAAATGGCTATTCTGGAAACAGACGTGCGTGGAAATAAGAAATTATTTACTCTTAAAACCTGAATGCGTATTTCAAAGAGTAGCGGATTTAAATCAGTTTGACGCCAAACGTACCCATATCCATGGGTTCAAATGCTTGCTAATAAATTGTACACCCTGATCTGTTGTGTCCCACCGTAACTTTAAACAAAAGCCAGGGGAAGGAAGTTTTAACAAGAGATTCTGATAAGACGCTGAGGTGAATTGGTGTACTATAGGGGAAGTTATTGACGCCTGTATAGAGGAAATAGGAATAGAATCAAATTCCGAAATACGTTCCAGTCTTACCCTCAATAGGGTGCACTTGAGCTTGAGTAGGGGGGGGGGGGTAGTGTCTTATCAGTGAGTCTTCATGTCACTAATTAAGTTGTGCGCACTGGCATATTGTAATGTTGCTTCCGATGAAGCCAGCCGTGGTTTTCCACAATTTCCACGGTTTACTCAGACAATACAATGAATATCGGTGTGACGGAACAAGAATTCACGCATTTATACGTATTAATACGCAATAACAATTAGTTGGTACCTTCATTATTTTATAATCAGACTTTTGAACATTCCATTACAAGGCTACATTCTGATCACTGAGTCAAGTGTGTGATTATTAGAACAGTATAATAAGCTGTTAGGAAATTCCAACCCTAACATTGAAATGGTCAACTAGCAATAATCTCCCTATACTCTCGCAACCACCCTCTCAAACTTCTCCGGATTAGCTTGATTCTACAAAGCGCTACAGATTAAGGTAATAAAGGTGGGCAGACTCAGACAGTGACTTATGCGCTCGTTATATCTCCTATACACTCGAACTCGAACACTCGAACAGTATGACGACTTGCTAAATGAACATTGTGGTGTGGCACTTACCACCGATGCATGTGCAATGTCTTTTGAGTCACGGGCTCACGGCCATAACCGGACCTGCACGCTGGAGCATGCACCATGCAAGATATGAATGGTCAGAGAGATAAGAGTATTTTCCTCTGGAAGCGTCCTATCACCCTGTGCTTGGACGTTAATCCTACCTCCTAACTGAGCGAGCTTGCATCATGATTATAAATCTGCTCGTCGGGTTTCCAATAGCAGCTCGCGTCTATGGTAAAGCACAAAGATCTAGGGTCTCCAATCTCGGCTCCTGACTCGCCCACTACATTGCGATTTTCGAATAAGTACACCAGAGTTGCGACACAGCGACACAGCGATCGCCACTGGCGGCCATCTGCCGGCCGATACACTGGCTAAACAGACTTATCTTCATGGCCACAGTGGAAATTTCTTCGCAATTCCTGGCGAAACCAAATCACATGTTTCAGCATTTTTGTTGCCGTAAAGAAACATTTTGAAGCAAATTCCCGCTGCTATTCTGAGCTTGGTTAGCCATCAAAGGTAAGCCCCTTTAGGGGGCGAATAATCCAATTTGCATTAATTTCAACTCATTCAGAAAGGTCCAGTTATGGTGTTGCGTTGTGCAGGAGGACCTTGTTGTAGATCGAGCAGCGAACAAAACTCTCGTTTGGTCATGCTATAACCATCTATTGGCGACTTCCAATTTGATAGCTGTTCCTCTGGCGCCAATGCTTCCCACTAGAGGTAGTCCAATCCTCGAAACAACACAGAAGCACATTTAACTGGTCAAACTGTAAAATCAAGCCAGCAGAAGAAAGTTTCACTGTTTCACATTAAATCGCATTCGGCAATATTCTTTTCTGTCTCCAACTTCTTTAGCTACAGAGGGGGGTTTGTTTATGTGGAAGAATTGAACGTAAATAACCCCAGATCTAAGCCATTCTGAAGGGAGTAAAATGTCTCATAACTTTGTTATGGTCCGATCGAAGGGGATCAATTTGGTATGGGCTTATAGCAGAGCGAATCTTATGTAATCACGTCAAAGTGACATGTTTTTCGATTGTCAGTCAAATCTTTATTTGCATGCCAACAAGAGGCAATGTTCCAAATTTCATATTTCCCTGACTCATTTCGTATATAAAACAAAACTGACGCGAGCCATCGCATGCTTCTTTTTTAAGGACCTATACTTGTTTTTGTAAATGATTCAGTTGTATAGAATTTTCTCCTGAGATTATTTTCAAAATTAATTGCTCTAGCGACTTTTGGCCGGCAAGATATTGTGTTGTATTAAAAATAAACTAAGTTAGGTGGTATTTTTGGCTTACTAATTATTTCACATCGGCCAAATGAGTCGGATATCTGTGTTGAGATGTACTTCTCTTTGTTTCACAATAGCTTAGCGAGCGGCATTCATCGCATAAAGCATATACATAGATCGCGTCACATAGATCGCGTCACATAGATAGCATAAATCGCACGCGCCCATCATGTCCACGTGACCGACGATCAAGTCTGTGCTCTGCTCATTCATTTGTAGAAAATCATTCACCACACTTTTCCACAACCATGATACATCGGCTCACCTTGCCACAGACTGATTACTGATTACTTCGCCATCGGTGCCAGAAGTTCGTAGTTAGCATTTTCCCTTTACCGGTTCCAACCAGACATTGTTGGTTATTCAAATTTGAAACATGAGACGTATACATAAAAGCCATGTAACTGCAAAGTAATTACATTTTGTATTCGTAATTGTTGTACCTAGAACAGATTAATTGCTTGAAATATTTTGTATCGATACTTGAAATTATTTGTGAATATTAGTTGCCTATATTTGTAATGATGATACTTCGCTCAAATGATATATGATTTCAAAGGCAAGGGGAAATTGAGATTTGCTAACAGCAACTGCGATTGTTTGAACAGTACTACGGTATGATACACATACCGACGATTCGATGTTGAGATGATAATAGTAGGTATGACTTTTTTTCATCTGTAACATAGAAAAGCAATCACTTGACAATCTGGTAAGAACTCGCGGCAAAGATTTGTACCGTGCCACTTGAGAAAGTACATATTATCTTCGTCGAGTGGTAAATCTATAGGGAAACGCGTGTTCCGGACAGTTACGAGTATCCGCTATGCAGTCATTTTTGACAGCTCATCTTTCGACACACTGAAGGGACAATAATTGACTCACCTCAATATGCTTCAATTCTTTCATGGTGACACGTTAGCTGAAAGTTTTCCTTCAGAAATAGGAGATGGTTATTCCTCGGACATTGAAATCAACGTGACCATGTCACATCGAGTTGATGTCGGCCGGTGTAACTCAACTCTGGCTCTGCCACTTGGAGTGTCTTCGGGGATGAATAAATAATCTAGAATTGATTTTAGTTTGATAACATCATGGGTAGTAAATCGATAAATTCGACTTGATCTGTTCTCAATCTCAGCTCATTTCCCTCAAGGCGTAGCGAGGTGCAGTTTTGCATTCTAATTAGCTCGGCAGGGGCAGAGGAGTCTCGAATAATGTATCTTGGATGTCCAGTGTCTTAGCAAAGGGAAATGAATATATTTCCTTATATGAAGTCACTAAGATAATATCGGTTCAGCTGTTGGTCCATTTCTCATCTTTTGGGATTCAATATTAAATCTGTTGGCCGGTGATAGAAATACATATTGAAAGAATGCCAACTAACGGCTCGAGGCATGTGAGTAGCAAGCATTCAAGCTCGAAGTTTCTAACCCCTCGAAGCAAGGAAAATAGAAGTCAAGACACCGCTTGGTGCTGGGTGCTGGGTGCTGGGTGCTGGGTGCTGGGTGCTTTGAAATGCGTACCTGCGTAAAGCTGCCAAGAGAAGCTAGCCTACAGCTTGTTTGTTTGCGTATGGACGACAACGATACGATCACGCAAGCTCTTTTCGCACCAGCGTTACACACAATTGAATTTATGTAAACGCTTAGAGCAAAGCGTGGATCGGGGATCCCAATCTGCCACGTTTGTTTTAATACGACTAATATTTTGTATTTTTGTCTCGACTAGCTATATGAGTGTTTCCTCTCCTCCCTTAGTCTTGTTTCCTTCTGTGTAATGAGAGTTTGCTACTTTGTTGCCTAGCCATCCTTCTGTAGCTTTATCAGTTCCCTTTCCCCTTTCTTCTCATTACGTTTAGCACTTTCTCATTATTCTCTCTCCTTCTCCCTCTCTCTGCTGTATATGTCGTCGACTGTGTGTCGGGGGTAGTGGCAGGTTATAGTGGGAGGTGGGTGGATGCATTGCAAGGAATGCTTACACTGTTAACATCCTAACTTAATGAGATCGTCACTCCTGCCTTGTGTTGTTTACGAGTTGCTATCAACTCTCGAGCAGTTTTGTTTACCTGCAATGATAACGATATTTGGAGTTGGCTTAGCTCTTTTAACACCTGTCCCAAGTCTGTGTCTGGGCAGAGCGCAGAATGCAGAGCGCAGACCTTGTTCGAAATCCTACTCGCCATCTCGCTACTCGCTACTCGCTACACGCTACCACAGTCACTGCACTTGGGCAGAGGAGCCAGCCGTGTGCTTTTGGCCCAAGGGATGCATGGGTATTTGGAATGTAGATTCGCGTCCGTGCTAATGGTGTCGGCACCCCGACACAGGCTAATATTGCCAACTTCGAGAAGGGCACGTGAACCCCTAACAGTGGCCACCAAGAATGATATATACAAGAAGGATACGACGTGGATATGAGAAAGCACGCATTAACTGGCTGGTAATGTGCACGAAGCTGAAAGAAACGGGCTATTTTATCAGTCCTATCGTATTGCTAAACTGGCAGATACTTCTCGGGTCAGACGATTGTTTGCCTTGACTGACTAAAAGTCGGATGTTAGTCGAATTGTCGACTATCATTATATGCTGTTTGGCTACCTGATTTCCCTCGGGCGCAATGGAGCACTGGGACGCCCGAATGGGCTCTTCCTGCCCACTTTCTTGACCAAGTACCAACTGTCTCTTCTTAGCTCGATGCCGCACTTGCAGATATTTCACGGATCGGGACTCTCAGAAATTTGGAGCCTGGTTATGGGCTATAAATAAAGTACAGACGTCATCACAACATGGTGTTAAATCCCTTACATAATCCATTACCCCGGAACAAGGGAAGGCTTTGAGAATTGATTATTCCGCGCAAGTTGTTTATCAGATTGCAAGCGACGCAGCTTGCGTCCGCTTCAAGCGCTAGCTGTGTGTGGACCATTTGCTCTTTGTTTACTCTCGGTTGACAGATGGTGAACCTAGTGACTAAGTGATGCAAAATGGGACGAATAAAAATTAAAATGAACACAATAGCAGGCTGATGCTGAGGTCCCAAGGGGTGCTTATGACTATGAGTATCAGTTGGTTGATGGCTGGCTGCCGCATTGTGCTGTCGTCGTTCTGCCTGCGATTTAGCTACATCGCTCGACCGGAAATCAAAAGGTCTCTCACCAATTAGACATAACCTTTATTTTTATTATTTTTATTTTTATCCTTGTTCTTATCACTGCACTTTAATTACACGCTAAGAGGCGCAACAGTAAATAGCAAATCGTAATACATTATTATGTGGACTGTTCTATGATAGTACAAATATAATCGCTTGGATTTTGAGTCGATTTACCTTGCCATCTCCTATCGCTTCTATATAACGAGAGATGTAGTCTCGTTCAGCCAAGTTCACCAGAGGACCACGCTTGGATGGACTGCGATGCTCTATAGCTCTACCCTTGCGGCATCACCCTGATATCATTTGTTGTGGTTGTTAATGTGGGTGGAAATGGGGGTGGGTAGAATTTTTTCAACATCGGTCAGTGCAGTATTTATAAGGGTTGGAACGCTATACGTTTGCGGACTATCCA
This sequence comes from Nemurella pictetii, assembly GCA_921293315.2. Lineage (NCBI taxonomy): Eukaryota > Metazoa > Arthropoda > Insecta > Plecoptera > Nemouridae > Nemurella > Nemurella pictetii. The sequence continues at coordinate 30,168,163 of OV121116.1, read as the reverse complement.
TACATGTACGCATTCTTATCACATCGTGCTCTTACAGTCCATTAGATGCCCAATGATGATTTCCTAACTGAACAATACACACAGATGTTGATATAGACGGTATAGGTTAGGTGACCACGGCATCCAAGTGACCCGTCCACACATCGTTATCAACCCTGATAATGGATGGTGGTCATTTCTCACGTGAATGGTACGAGTGTCGTCGAACTGGCACTAGCCTGCATACATGTGGGGACGATTGACGGAGAAACGAATAGAAAGGCCATGGTGACAATGATAGGTGTCATTATTTACGCTAAAGCTAGATAGCACGTGACATGGTCATACTTCTTATCACTGTCAGATGAATTTGCAGCAGGGAGATAACAGAACAGGCTGGCATAGAAATACAATAAGAGTTGATTGGAATTTTCTATATACTTGCATGTATGCAACAAAATTTATTCAGTTCCGAAAATTGAATGCACCATTCTATGCACCGATAAAAAAAACTAGTAACTCTTGAACGTCTAAAGAGCCGGGCTAAAAGAAAATTAAGAATTTTGGCTGTAAGCTTTTCCTTTCATATTCAGGATATAACAAGGCCACCAGAGACCTAATTGTATAACTGATCGTAAAAAATAAATTGAGGTCCTGATACCATGCACGAGGATATTTGATCGAAGAAATGGCAGATCACAACAAAATGTATAACTCATCTCATCCATTCATCGCTAAGATTTTGGTAGCGTCGGGGAATGCTCGCTGCCCCTTCCACCGGCGCACTAAATAGCGTTTAATCAATGTGATGCTGGGATTATTTCCTATTGCAAAGAGATTTTCAAATATAACAATAATATAGCGTGTTGTGTGGCTGACAAGAAAGATGGAAACTACATTGTTATTGCTTTGGTGCCACTCAGCAGTTTTCGAGGGATGATGCATGGATGCTGTTGGTTTTGCTGGTAAACAACTTTATGGATGCAGCATGCTCTTGTACAGCATAAACTGTTACCATAGCTTCACAGCATCCCACAGACCAACCACCAATGCCTGCTGCATTGATATATCCAACTTACGCATTTCATTTCTCCAGCGATCATCTCGAAGTTGGGGTTAGGATTAGGCGAAATCTTGAAAAGACTTCGGATCCTTCTTTAGGAATGAAAAACATGGCCTCGCATCACATCCTAAAGCGGGTTTAGCTTGCAGCAAGGAGGCAAATACTGACAACGTCCCATCATGGCGTTGAGAAAACATGAGACGTAGAGAAATCTTGATGATTATTGACTCTCAGGAACTGAACTCGAAGATCGAAGATCTGGAAACATTTGCTGTTGGGTAGGATAAAAATAAGATAATTTCGTTGTCGGTGCTTGTAATAGTATACAAAAAATTTAACTATATCAAAAATTTGAAAATGATGAAAAAATATTGCATGTTTTGAATTATATTTCTTACAGTTGTTATGTTTTTTTCAAAATTAAATATTACTGTTTGTCAAAACATCCAAAATTTTGGTAGCAATTTCACTGCACGTCTTTGGGAACAAGTCCCCGCTACAGCAAGCTGTAGGCCGAGCGGCATTGAGGTCACTTCTTCCCCCTCTCTCAAAAGTGATAGACATGAAACCCCTCCGCGTTATGTATACATCTTGCATGGCCATGTATGAAGATGAGCCAGTGGAATGTAAAATTCCACCTAACTTCAAAAGTTTCTTTATAAGACAAACTTCTGAAAATTTAAATTTGTCAACGGGCTTTTAGCAGAGCTAGGGGGTTTTACTTAACAGATACCTATACGAGCTAGATTTCCAACTTTGTCATCTGGATTCACTGGAAAATTCACTTCCTCAGTAACATTCTCACTTGTGAATGTAATTTAAATGATTCATTGATTATTCGCTGTTGTTGACTGAAATATAGGCACTCCTTTTGCCGACTAGTTTTAAGAGTGTTAGGAGCGGGGTGGCGTTGGGATGGGGACAGGAGGGGCCATGGGATGGGGTGCTGGGGTGCTGGGGTGGTGTTGTGGGGTTGTTGTTTGGAGGTTGTCGGGAGGAAGGGGTGGCGAATGATTCACTGCTTGGTCTGCTAGACAATGCTGATGACGCAAGCGGATCGCCTAAATTGTATGCAGAACATATCACTTTTCCGTAGCACTTATTTACCATGGTGGAAAGCTCCGCGATCAATAGGAAGGCGCGGTATTATTGAGTAAACACGCAAGAAGAAAATAGGGGATGGGAATCAAGAGGGGACGTTGGATGGTGCTCCAGATAAAATTTCCCTTGCTTTACTGAGAATGTAACGATGTAAATTACTTTTACATCAGAATTTGCTCTTTTCCTGTGTTTTCCCGCCGAAACGGGGAAAAATAGATATTTAACACAAGTGAAAGACTGCTAACTGTAATCGCTTTTTATCTTGATTTGGGTAGAAAGAAAATTGGAACGAGTATTCTGGAATCTATAGCTTGCGGATGATTAATATTAATGCCCCCCTTCGCTTTCCCTCCCCCCCCCTGCCTTCACCGGGCGCAAAGGCAAGTTGTCGCGGTCGGGGCACCACACCGAAGATGTAATACCTTCAAGAAGGTGGTGTAACTAGTGTAAGGTGATATTATGTTGTCGAGCTAGAAGTGTAGACCCCCCCCCCCCCCTCCTTTCCCTCCCCCTTCAGGACCACTCTAAGTAGAATATGGTAGAATGCTACCACGATTTTCACTCGAAAAATGGAAGTACTTCTCTGCTACCAATATTAAAAATTGTTGCATTCAGTCGATTGAAAGATAGAATTATTCGGGCAGAAATGCAATATGGAAGGTCGTAGCAATGTTGTCTCACCAAAGTAGATTCTAGACAGTGAAATACTCTTAAATTCGGATGGAAATTTAATAATAAAAGCATTGCTGGAGGCGACAGGTACATACTTCCCTTGGTTTTTTTCCTTTTTTTAAATCAAGGCTTGATTTGTCCCTGTGCTGAAATCAGAGTAACCCCTGTAATAAAGTTAATGTCTGACTCCGTGACTACGTGCTGAATGAATATTCTGTTCGACTCAAATCAGCAGAAGCGAATAATTCGTTTACATTGTCAGCCAATTAATATGTTTCCCCCTGTAAAAAATGAGTTTATTCAAGAATGTATATTTTTGTTCTTCTAGAGATACATTATTTGATGACGGCATTTCGCTTGATGCGCGTGTAAGATCGTAATCACTAATCACTGTAACTCGCTCAAGTACACTTTCTTGACGCGACAAACCGAGGCAAAATGCAGCTCCATCGTGCATACAAATCTTGGCTTGCCCTGCTAGCGCTGCTTATAGGTGCTGCTAGCAAGTAATACCGAGCAAGCAAGTTATAGTAAGCAAGCCGGCTACCACCGCCAAGTGTGCTCTTGTAGTCTTCTGGCAACGGCAAGTGCACTCCTGAAACCGCGTAGCGTGCTACCCGCGTCTAGTGGTGCGCCGCGTTGCTACGTAATGAAGTTTTGTTAGAAGTGTGCGTAATTGCAGGCGAGTAATAAAAATAAATGCTCGTGTTATGGAACGGTAGTGAGCTGCTTCAAGGAAAGGAAGGAGTACTTTTTAGTACACCACGTTCTTTATGTAATATTGTAATGGTTCTACGGTATGAGTGCGAGTAATAAAAAAATCCCGAGTTTTGTTTCTTTTGAACATAACCAGCCGTCGCATCGCATCCCGCTAAATACTAGTTAGGTAATCATAAGCTTACCTTCGTATTCTTCCTTCTCAGCAGCGTAGATGTTTTCTCGTTCAAATGGCCAACGTTAGTAGAAGTGTAGTTGGGAGCCCACAATCTCGTTTGCAATAATTGGGTAAGCTCTTTTGTAATAGCATCTAATTTGAGCGATGAGATCTACAATTGAGAGAACTAATCGAGCTTATAGCTGGTACATAGCTATCGTAGTAGTGACTTCAACGGATTCCCATAAACACTTTTTGGGTCTGGACTCTGAGAAAGCTAAAGTGTAATCCCTTTGAAATAGTAAATGATAATAAGGGTTGTTATGATATTGGTAGAGCCGTATTATAACAGTGTATATCGCGCCAAGAAAACGGCAATGGAGGAACGTCCCAAATCCCAATATTAGCACACACAATACTTGCATTGCAGTTTCCTGTTTCGTGAAGATAATAGCTTTCCCTGATTAACAAAAATCCTACCAATATCTGGCGACACCTTTTGGTATATAACAGGATTGTACTGCTATCTGCTATTATGACGGACCGCATTCCATACAATTTTGGCGAGTAGCATTTTTTGCTATCGAAATATGACGATATTATTAAATTCACGAAATAAAATACAATCTATTACGTTTTTGCAACAAATTAATGTCGTGCGAGATAATTATACTCTATGTCTCTAACGGAGGTGCTCTTTCAAATAGTTTAACTAGAATATAGAGTGCCTATACTAGTATTTCCATTTTCTATATATTCACCAAAATGAGCATGGAAGTGTGCCGGGACCGGCTAGTTTGTTGTGTGGTAGTGTGGTTCTGTGGTTGTGTGGTTCTGTGGCTAGTGGTTGGAGAGGGATGCTGTGGAACGCCATGGATGCTTCCTTGTGGTCGACCTTGACCACCTGAAACCGTTGCTCCCGCCACTCTCATCTGGAAATGCCGGGCCTTCAAGCAGTGTAGCACAGCACTAAAGCACACCACACCGATCACTTGAACCCTCGACTCCAACCACTGTTGACACAATTGGTGTATCCATCCCATTCCGGACGACGAGACAAGCTAAGCTAGCCTTTCTCGTAAAATGTGCAAAGCGATGTATTATAATTTTTTTTTTTTCTGTGTGGAGGCAGTTCAGACCACGGAACGGACGGTGTGAAATGAGAGAGTAAATCGACGGAAATACTTTTCTGTTTTGTTTGTTTGTTTATTTTTTTATGCAATGTTTATTCCGTTTCCACCCGCATTGACCAGAACATTTGGCCACGTTTTTAACACCTCTGACTCTAGTAGAGTTCTAGGTCTATTAGTTTGCTTCAATTTTAGCCAAGGTCCACCCACAACACACGTCTATGACATGTAACCCGACTATGCGCGTTTTTTATTTTCCCTAGCGCTTTTTTTTTAGCCTGGTAAACAATTGAAATGCGCCCCTGCCACTTCTTCCTCTTCTTAACCCCTCATACCTCCACCTCCTCCCTCAGTACAAATACACTACAGTATTGATTTATTCCCCCTACTGTTTCGTGACGACTCCACAACAAAATATTACACGAAGATTTCTCACCCGTTTCTTTTCTCTTTTGGGGTTGAAACTATAGCCAACATGAAAATAAGGGTCGGGTGTCAGAATGGGGGTGTACTTAAAAATGGGGTGAATAAAAAGACTTGCATGGACACGTGCCCCTTTCCCCTGAAAATTGTTATCCTGAGCGATCCGTTTCGCAGCGAGGAGAAGAGAAGGGTTGTTGTGTACTGTGTTTCCTGAAAGGCGAAGAATTATGCAGGCGCAATACTATGCTTCTGCCCGAGCGGCACTGCTAGCGACTATAGCGAGTAGAGAGGGATGTGTGTATGTATGTGTGTAGTTGTTGATTATAGCATAGTGTTGAGTCCGCCCTAGTGTGTACAGAATACAGATAGATGAATTGTAAACAGTCGAGTTGAAAGATAGGATGGAAGGCAGGATCGCAGGCAGGCAGATGTGAACTGTGTGTTGCAAAGGGAAGACGTGTTCTCAACTGCTTCTAAACCGTGTGTTAGAGAGATTTGCTGACATTGCCTGTGACAGTATGCGTGTTGTTTGTGTGTGACTGAGTGAGTGCCAGTGTTGTCACACCTACGACGTGGTTAGTAATTAGAAGCATTTTAAGTAACCATTGGTTTGTTAAAGTGAGTGTCAATTAGAGTAGGCTGGTGTTCTTGTGACCTAGAGAGGATCTGATCGATATTTGGGCATATATACACGATATGTCATCTTTCGCCGACTGCGTGAGTTCATGTGAGTTATTCTTTCCCCTTTTTGTGTTTCCGTGGTTAGCTAGTCCTTGTCTATACAAGCCCCCCGCGTCGTGGACCGCTTTGCTTGCATCTTGCAGTACACTGAACTGCCGCCGCCACCGCCGCCGCCGCGCGTTCCTCTGGTATCTCGTCCCTGAATTTAACATCATCACTTTAATTCATCTCAGACACACGAGAGCATAGATTACGAGAAAGCCATCAAATGAAGCATAATGGGCTCTTTGATTATTAATTTGTCTGGAAACGAGATCTTCTTGCTGGCGTACCACCCACTTTCAAGGACTTTCAAATAGTTTCATTCGTCAAACACGGAAATGTTAAAAATATGCTTTTGTCGATAATTACCTATACCTACTTCCTGTTTTGACCAATTTTAAACTTCTTCTCGTAACTACTTTCTGAACGAAGATGACAGTACAATTTATATATTCGAAGGCAAATACGTTCTAACAAACGTCACTGATTTCAGTAAACAAATAGGTATTTTAATAACATCGTGTATGTTATTAGCCGATTGCGGGTTCGCTTTGTTGTTGTTCACCATTAACTTGTTTTTGTTATGATCTGTTGGGATAGTTTATGTCACAGATTCGCAATCAAGAAAGGCCACGGTAATTTTAGAGGCAAAATTATTGTGCTGTATGCTATTGTAACATGTTCTGGGTTTGTGATATGATCCAATACGTCCGCTTGTATGTGTTTTGTGGATCTCTAATCTTGTATGAAATATGAAAGTATTATTGTTAGCGGCAATGTGATTTGCTATTTGAGTATAGGGACAGATTTGTCCCATAGCTCCGATCCCCACTCGGCTTGAAGAATTCCTTCACACCTGGAATAACAATAATGCGCTAGCTTTGTCTGCAGCAGGAGATAGCCTTATAGGTATTTACTATGAACCCTCGGCATAAACCCTCGTAGAAAGAGAGGAACCGAAAATAGGAATTTACCCTCTTCATAATATATATTTACTTGCTATTTTTCGGCTAATTCACAGTATTTTGCCTTCTGGGTATGGCCATGTGCCATTAATGTATTATGGCATATAAAATCCTTATTAAAAGATCAACAATATTACAGATAGAACAAAAATAATTTAAAGCGCCAACAGAAGGCCAGTGTGCCAAACCAAAATGTATGTAAAAGTTAGCTAAAGCTACATTGATTCCACTGGAAGAAAGTATGTATGAACGAACATAAAAAATATGAACGTTTTGATGTTTTATGAAGTGGATGAAGTGGATGATGAGGGTGGGCGGTGGGGGGCTGCAGATAATAATTGTAGCTTCGCAAATGAAAAATGTACAATCTACGTGTGATTGTCGAAATTTATCATGATATTATTCAATAGTGAAATTATTAAATTAGTAAATATGTAAATTGGTAGTAAATATTGGGATGAGAAAATCGCATAATTTATATGTTATAACTCACGTGATGGTCAGGTTTTAACTTTTAGGTTTACTTGGTAAACTGATTAATGTCAAATTTCAACTTTTTTTCATCTAGACCTTAAAGTGTATCCTTTTTTGGGTTGGGGCGAGAATCAAGTCAGTCTGAGAAATTATCTTAAATTTGCTGATGCAGAATTGTCCTCTTACAAAAGATTTGTCGGTCGTTGCCAAAGATTTTTTGTTATTTCCCAATTACAATTTTCCGTGCTTTCTATTTCTCTGTTTGGAAATCAGCGAGTCCTTCCTCTGCCATTGTCGGGTGTCCTTGTTTTTCAATTAATTAAAACTATCTTTGTGTGTCCCATCATCCCTCTTCGCATAGCTGGACGTTTGAGGTAGGCGATCCCGCCAATGGCTGCAACCTTTGTCCTCTTCGTTAGAGTCAACCCCTATACCTTTGATGTCTTTGATGTGGTATCAATGGGACGCTTTAATGCTTTTAGATTATATCATATTATTTTCAAATCTCTTGCTCCAAGCATGTTAATAGTTTTAGTTTGTAACATGGGTGCTCATGATATGATCATGAAATTAACCAAGCAATGAATTGATTGCTAAGCATACTTGATCTGGTTAATCTGCTTGTTTATCCTCCAAGTTGACGAGAAACCATAGGATCTCGGTGAAACCGTGAAACGATGACGATGTGGACATTATTGTCTCCACTCTGGAGCGTCACGACATCGTCGCCGACGATTTGCCAGCCTTTGCGTTGATTCAGTTTGCGAAGCGTCTTATTCATGAGTAGCATGTGGTGTATCATCAGGGGTGTTCATTGTACTCGATCCCAGCCGAGAGCAGGGGTATAGGGGTTGATGCTAATAGTGTCGTGCTCTTCGCACTTGCATACTAGTATCGATGGCTCGAGAGACGGAAGGTATATCTTATTGCTATAGCCAAGTGTAGCCTAGCGAGAAGTAGTAAGATTGTGCGAGCGTGCAACCCAAGCAAGCAAAACTGCCAAAACCCCGAGCTAGCACCGTCCCGACCAACTCATTCGCGATTTCTTGCTCTAATCTTGTAGATTGTTATTGCAGAGCTGTTCCCCTTACCATGAACATGAATATTACTAGTGTTCTGTAACCTCGGCCTCGGGGCGTTACGGCTATTAAAACATCCCAGCCCTAATGAAGTAACCACCTCCAAAACTTTCTAACGCGCTTTAATGTTCTTTCGTGTTTTTATAATGACACACTTCGCCGATGATGCCTCGCGAAACTTTCTATAGATGAAAATGAAGGAAATTATGTTGGATTCGCCCCTACCACTTTCTGGGCCATTTGTTTGACACCAGGAGGCTATAAAGTTAATTTCTCTCAATATTGATTTGATGAGGTTCGCTACTTTTTGGATTGTCTTTGTTTCTTTCTGGCCTACACATAAAACGATAACAATGACAAACTTTCATAATTATTTAGCAAGGGATGAAATAAGACACTGCATTATTAATTGCGAAAATCATAAAAGCAATAACATACACATGTTTCACGACCCAACGTAAAACCTTCGTGCAATATCTTCTGAGAGTGATCATGCATTGCAGGCAATATTACCATTGCTAGCGCCATAGCTAGCGCCATAGCAACCCTCCATCTCCCAACAAGCACCAATAACATGCATAATTGCATACTATCAAATTTGTTCAGAAATAATTGTTACATTTAGTCTTCCGTACATAGCGTAAACGCAGGCCAACATCCCTATAAATCTATATTAATCGTGCAGGCAAGTATAAAATTGTAACCTTATTTATAATGATAGTTGCCTATTTGTTCGATTGAACTTTGATGCACATCACAAAAAGGTAAACAGTGTCCTCTGTTGACGAGCACAGAAGGTCGTGGGGACTAGAGGCTGATGCAACACAGACCTCACGGTTGATCACAGCTGGGAAAGATGGCTCCCCCAAAATGCGGAATAGCAATTCTTTGCTTCTCCTACCTCATTAATGCCAGTTCGATCTTCCACGATCAAATTGTTTCAATTCTACATAAAAGTGCAAATATAAAGGGCGAGTAAAAGGGAATTGCAGTGTTGATCACAGTGAAGTAGACATAAGAAGCATTGAGGAAATATTTTCAATTGGAAATCAAGAATACAAGGGACGAGAAAAAAAGCACAAGGGGCTGAGAAAGAGTTTAATGAAGAACAGTGAGGGATGAAATAAAAAGAGAAAGATTTTCATTCCATGTCGAGTTTTATGGAGGAGAGTTTTCAAATGCAAGGTGATGATTATTCCGGATACTTTGCACTTGATGCAGATAAGGTGAAGTAGTTTTCCAATCTGGGATTTATTGCTGGGAGGGAGTCATCTTCTCTGCTAAATATCACCCTTGCGTTATTTTAGCTCAGAAGTGTGAACTTGGTTGTAAGACTGCGTAGTGCTTCTATTCTGAATGTGTGAAGACTATAGTCGGTCTCCCTAAGCACACCATCCAGGTGCTATCCTCTTATTTATATTCTGTCACCCTCCCTTATAACCTGTTTATTAGACTTATTTCTCTTAGACTCTAATGGTAAGCCAGAGCATGTGAGATTGATCATATTAACTTTTATTGATGAAATTAAAAAATACAAAATAAATAATGCTTGTGTAGTTGACTCAAATCGGACTCAAATTGGCCATATTATGAGAGGGAAAAGTGGAGATCTTTTACGCACGTTCAACGTTCAGGCGACAGAAAAGTTTTGTCTAGACCATGAATGTAAAACCAAAAAACGAATCAAATTAATTTTATTTACTTTGCATAAACGAACAACCGGCCAAACAAATAATATACGTTTTCTGAAGCAAACGTCAATCCTATATTTAGTGGAATGTCGTTTGCTGGATGAGATCGCCATTTTTAGAGAATCAGGCAATTTACGGTAGAAACTTGATTGTCTTCGATGGCACCGTGCTTTTCTTTGAGTACTGTGGCGACAAGACGCGCCAGCAATCGGAGGAACCTCGAAGGGGAACGTATACTGTTTGTGTGAGGATTTCGATGCATGGTGAGCACAGTGGCTTTCTGCACCCCTTTCCCAAATTGTTTCTAGTCGACTCGCATCTCTGTAATCTTAACATGATGAAGCTAACAAGTCGCTCAGTTGTTTGTGGACACGGTGATACCTACATCCTACATGGCGTTAAGTCAGCAAACTACCTAAACTTCACTTTTGCTTCAACTGTTCTCTTCGCAGCTTGTTAGAAATGTAAAAGTGCAAATACAAGCTCGAGCCCCGGTGGGCGCTAGTTGCTACTTGCTAGTTGCTACTTGCGACTTGACTTGCTATACTCGCTACTTGCTATACTCGCTACTTGCTATACTCGCTACTTGCTATACTCGCTACTTGCTATACTCGCTACTTGCTATACTTGCCACACTTGTGCTCAGTTTGACTCGCGTCGAACTTTCCTAGAGGTGGTACACACACATACGTAGTATACACATACCACATATAACATTGCACAAGACAAGTTTTCGCCAAGTTTTCGCCGCGCTAGAGTAAACCTCTTTCATTATAAATGGTGGTACTTGGTATAACAGTTTACTACCCTTGTGCCCAACCTCTTACTTGACTTCTTGGGCAACTGGGAACTGAGAAGGAAAGAAGGATGGCTGAGGTATAGTATGTAAGTAAAGGAATAGAGAGGGAAGAAAGTATTTTCTAGTTAGGGAACTCAATTGTTCCTGCGGGCCATCAGTGAGTATGTACAGTGAAGATGAAGGCCAACTTGTGGGTTGTAATCCTTGTTACCTGTACCTTACTTTGAAGAGCCACCCCTCGAGGCTACACGCAGTTGAACAACCAAGTTAACCAAACTTATCAATATTCAGTACATAATTAACTATCGATGACTCTGCTTAAACCAACCACCAATTATGTGATACATTCAGTCAAAAAGTATAAGCTATATACAATTCTTCGAGTGTTAAGTTTACACCCCACTAAAGTAAATCAGCTCTTTACTTAATTCTGGAAGAAAAATTGGTTTCTTGGGAAACTGTCATTCTATCGAGCTAAACTAATAATTAATAGTCGAAATAAATGCCAGAAGGGGGAATTTAAAATTGATATGACAACAAATTTTCTCAATTTTTTTTGTGAAAGCATTCGGAAAGAAGTGGGTATGATGAGTGTAGGGTGGGGGGATGGGTGTAGGGGGAGTTGAGGGAGTCACCGCCGACTAATATGAACTAGGGTGAGGATATATAAGCGGTGTCGTAAGGGCTGGAAGTCTTGAGAGTAGATATGATGATACTTGACGTGAGTATTTACTTCTCAACTCGCTAGAGCTGCCGCAAGTATTGATAACGGTGTGATTGGAGGCATAAAATTAACGTTTCAAATATCTTATCCGTCGTCGAAAATAGTATGTGGGGTTAGTCGTAGTCAGTATAGGTACTCTTATTCATTGTTACTCCTTAACATCATTATTCAATATGATCCGAGCATCATATTATCGGTATTCAATTCGATGACTAGTTCTACCATAGAACCATAGTTCTACCATAGGTTCTACCCATGGTTCTACAGCATCATTTAGGTAAAGCCACTGTGGGCACACCTCGTAAGAAATATAAGACTATATTTCCAAGTTTATTTAATGTCGTGTTATTTGATAGCTTTGTCTAAAAGAAGCATGAAATAGACGTGAAATTGTTTGAATGATATAAAGCCATTATAAATGTTAGATTATTCTGTCGAATTTTTAATTCTTCCCATCTATAATTGGATTAGCATATTCTGAGCGTGACATTGGCACGGGGAAGTTTTCATGAGATTAGGAGGCGATTTTAGGGTTGGATAGTTTTACTTTTCGCCGCTGAAGAATGGGCCCAGTAAATACGGTCAGGACGAGTTACTGATCTTCTCGAAGAAATGTCTCAAAAAGTTTGCGAAACCACTCATTTCATTTTACCCTCTAAAAATGCGGGAGAAGTTGTTTCTACTTTCCCTGCACCGTCAGGGGTTTATTCTAATGGCAGGGAAGTCTCGCTCACTCTATCATGTGCTTTGAAAGCACTTGAGTGAGCAAAAATAAAAGGAGCTAACTTGGATCTTTGCGATCGGATTAGGTATACACCTCTCCTGAAAAGAAGTGTACGTAAAGGTATGTAAACGTTATCAAATTTTGCATATAATATATGATTTCTTCCCAACTAAATAACTGGCTTCAAGAAATATGTAAATAAATTCTCTCTCTTCTCGTTATTGTAGCAAATAACTTACTCCTTACCTTACTTAATTAATTAAAAATGTTTGTACAAAGTAATGAGTCCGGCATCTTTAAAATTGGTTCAAGCGACTTAATCGCTAAGGCCAGTCTTAGCGGGCCCTCGTGGAATCTTCAAATGCAATACAAACAAAACACGAAACAATCTGGATGGCGATCTATAGCCAAATGCGTGAAATAAAGGAGGGGGGAGGGTGCACGAAATCTTTCTGTGGTCCAGTCTTCTTTGTCCGACTATCATATAATTTGTGCCACCACAGCACAAAAAACATTAATGGCCGATTGTGAAAGGCCGACACGGGGTTTGCCAGGGGTGGCATCGGCCAGGAGATTGTGGAGGGGTGGGGAGTGGACAGGGGAGAGGGCAGGGGAGTGGGCAGGGGAGTGGGGAGTGGGACGGAGAATTCTTGATGGGCACACCAGTGGACAATAGGGCGCGAAATGATAGCTGGATTCGCATTGTTATGCCCTGGCCGGTCTCCTTTCGAACAACTTACTTGGGTCTAATCCAAGATGACAGCAATAGGGTGCTTGTTCCACCGAAAGGATCCGTATTCCGTACTGGCACGGTGTTTTGGTCGCAAGCACGCCAGGGCCAAGACGCTCGGGAAGGAAATGATACTGGCTTTTCAATCTTCCCCGTTTGGTGTCAACGTCCAAAATTCTGAAGATAGCTGAGAAATCCGCAAACTTTTTGAACTTTCAAATTATACACCAGCCGCCCATTTGGCCCATATTTCCACGTCATTCATTATCAATACATCAACAACTAACAAGAATGTTTATTTGTTGGCAAAATCTTGATTATAAAGGAAAATACAAATTTTAACAACGACCTCACCGAACTAAGAATAGCTTGACAGCTTGTTCTGATTGATTGCATCGTCGGCTTTTATAACATTTTGTTAAATGATAAATATAAAATACCTTTCCATTTCTCGGGCATTTTCCTACGTGCATACAAACCGCGCTCCTTTTTTTAATTTCCAAAAAATTGTTTACGTAGTCTCTGAAAATATTTTCGAGTAAATTTATCCCAAGTCAAACATAGCAAAGTGAATTGTTTGCCATCATAAAATAACAAAATTCAACTACTGCCTATCCCTACACTTATTTTTTGAATGGATTCCTTACAAAATCCTTCATTAAAAATGTGTAATTTTTTGTTTACTTAACATTTAATTACTTTTATAATTAATAAACGTAGGGCTACACCTACGTTCATCAAATTTCTCTTTGCTTAAATCAGCAAGCGGCCGGCAATTTTCTCGCGATATACATATATAACAGAGGAAACAGATGTTTATGCTTGCGTTGATTTAATTTTTATGCAAGGGAATTTTTTAAGATAAATAGTTAGCACGAATATTCTTGTAAGAGCTTGAAATTAAACAATGAATATTAAAACAGTGTACGCTTTACCGACCAAAATTTCGTATTTGAAGGAGGAACATTCTCAAGATTCATTTCACCCGATATGGCACCAACAAGTTTTTTTGTTCCTTATCTACCGTCCCTTCGTATTGGCAGCTTCGTATTGGCAGCTTCGTATTGGCAGCTTCGCGCGACATCTACCTAAACTCAATTGCCAGCAACATTTTCACATTGCTGGCAATATTCTAAATCCAGTCCCCGCCATCTGTTTGTCTGCTAATGCGTTTTGTATTGAGGGAGCCGAACACTGTACCGTCTAAATCCGCGATAGGTGCTTGTGTTGAAGGTGGTTGAAGTGTGCCTTGAAACTTCCACGATCATATTCGGAAGAGAATCGAGATTATTACTAGTGGTGCAGCGGTGTTGGGAGCCTGTGGTCTCGCTCTCCAGCCTGATGAGCTTGATTTTAGCTCTAATTAGCCTTCGCGAGAGGGGCGAGGGGAGGCCGAGAGTAATTACGTACGTAGTACTGGCTATAGCGCGGCAAAGCATGCAGGAATAACAGGAATCGCAGGAATAGTGGATAGTAGGAATAGCCAGCTATGGGCTAATCGACTTGCAGGGGAGACTGCGCTAATCACCTATTTCAAGCCGAGCACAGATTGTTACATTTAGAATACAAATACAATCCGAATTAAGGTAAAATCATGGTGTATTGACATTATAACAGGTGTGCGACCAGTTACACAGTCACAATTAGATCTTTCAATTTAGCTGGATGAAAATGTAAGTAAACTGATTTTCGGCTCTACTGATGGGGAAAACGGAATGGCGCTTGTATTCAATTTGGTTGAAATTTCCAAATGTGAATCATGAATGGATTTCGTAACAGGGGCGCTTGCAATCTGAATTTATAGCTTGTTAAACCAGTGAGTGGTACTATTTCTTGCAAATTATACTAGGTACCTGCTATGCGTGATTAACTTTTCACATTTGTCACGTTTTTTTTTTTTTTTTAAGAAACATCATTCTGAAAAACGGACCAGCTGTGAAAAGATCTTAGAATCAACACCGCACAAAGACACACACACACATGAATAGAAACGATTTGCATAGCACACTTTATTTACAGCAATCGGATGCCTTCCGAATTATTAGCGAGTGGATTTGGCGGCGAAGATTGTTGTTGGTTCTGCTGCATTACGTGCCCGCAACTCGAAACATGATTTCAATAATTGCTTCACTCGCGACCTAAATGCTATTTCTGCTCAGTGTGAATCACAGTTTACTTTTCTCAAGTCATGAAATTCTGCGTTTTATTTCAATCATGAAATTGAGGTAACAATTTGTTGCGGTGATGCGCCTTGTGCATGCTCAAGTGGGATAAGCAAAGGAGTCGGAGGATGCTGACAGAGGAGTCACTGGGATGTGGAATCGGTAGAAAGCATCCCTGCGCGATGCATCCGCTCCAAGAAACCAAGGACGTGTCATCCATGGACGGAAAATCAGAACCTTGCTAGACAAAATTGCGACGTGTGATTTTATTCAGAGATTGATTGCTACTGTAAACAAATGTTGTACGGGAGACTGCGAGTTGGCAATGAGACAAATAAATTGGAGAGGTTTGGGTGTAGAGATGTTTGGTGTGGGGGTTTGGTTGGTTGTAGGGGGCTGGGGGAGGGGGAGGGTAGGGGGTAAATATGAAAGCCAAAAATGAGAAAAGCATCGTAAACAAGATGGCCGAATATCTCGCTTGTCGTTGGCTACGCTTGAATGAGTTCATCAGGAAAACCAAACCTCTTCTTGTTTGGTCAGTCAAAACTTACCAACTTGACATTCTAGACTGGACGTTTCTTGAACCACCTTATTTTCCTCATGCATGGGCTTCGCTCCCAATTTTCACTCTCCCTAGCTAAAGTTTCTACCACCCTCGATGAATGTGAATAGGAATAAGAAATAATTCACAGGGGTTCACTTTTTTCGTATAGGAAATATAGGATACGATGATGAATGCAAACTATTCCCTTTAGTTGTCTCTGCTATCTGTTCCTCATGACAAAGTCATGTAGAAAATGAGGACGCAAAGGAAGGGGAACTTCTTTTGATCTGCAGATCTTCCTTTTTTATGATCTTTTAAAAAATTGTTGATTGATGGCAATCAAGTCTCACTGCTGCGTTGTTTACCACAGAGAAGAAATTATATAAATTACCAAAATCACGTTCCTAAAAGTCCTGCATTAAGACCGACGTGGAACCATTCCGTCTCAATAGAAAATCTGTGGAAATAATTCAAATCAGAGATAAAACGCAGTGATTTGAACCCCTTCGCAACGTTTTCAAACGCCGTAACCCCGCTACCCGATATAGACACAATTTCTCCTTTTCATTTCGACGAAGCTCTGACTCCGAGCCGTAGGTGTAAACAAATGCAACCACGTGTACATTATAGCCAGTGCATCACAAATAATCTGATAACTGCTGACTTGGACTTTTGGAAGTGTATTATAACAATGATGCATCAAGTATGACGTGATCCATGTTAATAACCTGGAGGTTGATCGAATTGAATGCACGTCAGGATGGTCAGTTAGTTTGGTTTGTGCCTATCTGCTGCTGGTGTCGGTTACGCTTGGTTGCGTTATGAATTGGCATCAAGTCATCGACGCAATTACTTCTCTCAACTATCGCCAGGTACCGATTCTCTCATTTGATAGAAACCCGTTTCAAGTATTTTGCCATCGTTTCGGCAATCAGTTTCAATTTGAGCAATTCGACACTTTATTTTTCAAAAAAATCTAGTGTTCCCTTAGAAAACCGTTGCTATCACACTGAAGTTATATAAAATGAAGAAAAAGGTCAGTTATATTCTGCCGTTAGTTACGTTGTTATAATTTCTTGGGGACATGAATGCCAACTGAGCATGTGTTCTCGGTCTCAGTTTTCTGCAGTCCACAGTGCTGCTAACATCACGTAATATGTCATTTTACTAAGAATCTCGAACCTCATTCGATACGCAGTGTAGTTTAGTCACAAATGCGCTCATTTCTTATTTCTTTACTTACATAACAATTCACAAAGTTCTTGGTAAGAAATAAGAATAAACAGCAAAAGTCATGCGGGCAAAATGTCTAAAAAGCGTTTGTTCAAGTGTAAGAAACTAAAGTAATAGTGATCAGGCCATTCCAGATAATGCGTGCATTGATGCACACAAACTATTTGATTATCAAAATCATAATTGTGATCGTGCACTCAGCTAGACGGTGCCTGTGGTCTACAAGATTACCATGGCCATGGTTGGCTGTATATAATGTATGCTAGACGCTAGTGTGTGACTAACTGGAATCTACTGAGGGCGTAACAGAATTGCATTACACGCGATGCCACCATCAAGAAACAATGCAAACTTAGATAAAATGAAATTTCGGAACAAACGAAACAATTTTCATATAACTGACTTTCTAGTTCAAGACTATATAGCTCGACCTATTGATTTTAAAATTTATGATTCTGGATTATAGGGGTTGAAACTGAGAAGACAGAGTTATATTTTAGTTTTCTATGGCTATCAAACACTCGATGTCAATTTGGGAAAGTAACTAAATAAAACAATGAAGATAGATTTTAACCAATTCGTATTACGCCTATACTGTTTTTCAATATACCTAAGTGTTAATAATTTACTGCCAAAATATGCTGTAATTTGCTTGCTTTCTGTTGGGGGTGTCTTATAATGACAATCGGGCTAAATGTTCAGCTTTCCTATAAAACTAGATCAAATAGATTTATGTTTTAACGTGAAATTCGTGATTAGCACAGTGTATGCTCTCTGGTCGTGATCAAAATATAACGGCTAGTATTAAGTGGCATTGCGAGTATACATGGAGTCACGCTTGAATTCGTAATGAATTCTGGTAAAGCTCGAGCCATCGAAAGCCTAGGAAGCCTGGAAGCCTGGAAGCCCAGGAATTGCCAGCGCGTCCGTCCTGTGGGATGTTCCCACCCCTGGAAAGATCTGCAATCACAACCACTTATAAATCTCCACGTGTAATGAGATACTCTTTGTCTTCTGTGCAGTCTCGCTCCAAACCTTTTTACCCCTTTTCTGTCTTCAAGCTTTAAATTTTCCTCGTTTTTAAATCAATTTAAACAACCAGGAAACCATAGATTTATTTCAAGAATGAGAAATCGCAACCTCAACGCTCTATCCTTTTGCCTCCACCCCCATTACTTAATAGTAACACGTCTAATCTTGCGGCGGCACCGCCACCGCCGACGCCGACGCCGCCACCGACGCCGCCACCGACGCCACCGACCTCTGTTACATTTCTCCCTATTACTGTTCATCCGATTCTATTCTTCTGATGGGCTTTCTAGGGAGGGAGTGGGCTGCATAACCTCATTAATTTTGATAATAAAAGCTAAAAACTCATCTTCTTCCCCTTTTTCTGCACTATCTAGCGCAAGCATGGAGTTGAAGGGACATTTTATCCTGCAAGATGACCGGAAATAATACGAGCATAATTCCTGCAAATTAAGCCCCTCCTCTGTCGGCGGCCGAAGGAGCGTATATTCGTAAATTCATCACACATCTTGCTAGTCGCGGTTATTAATGCAGATTAACTTAATGTGCTTATAATGGCGGGTGGCGTGCCACAAATCGGCCGGGGAGGTTTTCAAATCGCTAATGGCTCGAGCTTGAAAATGCTTGGAAATAAGCGGAATCTGTCAAGTGATATCATGAATCCAGATCGCTAATCTAAGTGTATTTTGTTTTTGATTGCAGGGTCATCTTGGTGAGAACCCATTCGAGGGCAGCTCGTGGGCGAAAGCTCATTTCATCAACCACGCGTCCAGCTTCCAGCCGTCCCTACGGACATCTGGAGGTGGCGGCCTCGGCCTCGGCCGATCCAGCGTGAGTAGAACCACCCATTTCCCTGGGACAATTCTCGTTCCGACTGAAACAAAAGGTCAATCAATCAGAACCAACGCTGCTTGCTCGAAACGTTACGACTGTGGACTGATACTGTGCTGATACCATGGTGCTGTAAGCCAATGCCATTCCCTGTGCTTGTGCTGTCGTCTGCACACATCCTACGCGAATTAGCCGCCAGCGGTAGGGAAGAACGGCGGTTGACGCAATTCGGAGGTGTATAGGGGAGCACGTGACGACATAAAACCCTCGCGTAATATTTCGAGTGACGTGCGTACGGCTACCGCTCACGTGTCATTATTTGATCACACAATACAAGAGGCACGTGTGTTGCATCACACGCATAACATGCATAACGTGCATAACGTGCATAACGTGCATAACGTGCATAACGTGCATAACGTGCATAACGTGCATAACGTGCATAACGTGCATAACATGCATAACGTGCATAACGTGCATAACACGTGAGATAAGAATGTCGTAAGGCTCTGCATGTCTTCTTGCCCCAGTGACGAAGAATGCTGCTCCACCTTGTGCTGGGGTGGGGGCTAAAACCCAAAGAGTGAATTTAGAAAGAGGTTCTGCCGTGCAAGGCAACGCATGTAGGCAGCCAGTAGAAGTCAACCAGATTCTAAATTCTGCCGTAAATTACCAGTTTTCCTTGTTTTCTCCGTGCCCTAAACAAATCAGAATTTTAGAACAGCTGATTTACGTATATGCACATTTCCGGCGGCGTCTATTTTTTGCTTTACACAACTATAATATGCTGAAATCCTTCGTAGGAATCGCTGTTTAGGAAAGGGCATAAAATTGGGCGCTTTGCAAGAAGTGGTAATTTCCGCGCTGCCCCCGCCACCACCCTCCCCCACAAGCCACCCTCTCCACCCCACCCACTTCGTCCCCCATCCCTCGAAAGCAGAGATGTGGAACCAAACAACAAGACGCGAGAGCACAAAACATCCAAATTGCCAACCATTTGCTCTCTCATTCCTGATAGCGCCTGCCCCAACAAGCAGCAAAACAACAACAATAACAGACGATTACAACGGGGATTATTTTTAATAAATGTAAGACTTTCGTGCTGGGGTTGGGGTAGTGCTTGTGCTGTGCCATGCTTGCGCTAAAACCTAAAACATTCTTTAATGATCTTTTCGTTGGTTTGCATAACTTTGCACGCTTAAAAGAATCCAATTTATCGCGTGAATCCGATTTGACTAAAACGATTATTTAGATGTTTACCAACTTTTTGGCTGTTAGTGTCTTGTATTCTCGGTCTCTATCTCTCACAAAATAATCATTGTTGCCAACTGTTATTTTTTCTCCTGGACCTCGTTTCGTTGGTTCGTATAGAAGATCCTACTAATTTATGACATCTCTTGATGTGTAGGTAATTAGTTCTGTGTCGCGCTGCAAGGGAGCAAAAACAAGGTGGGATGCCAATGCATCTCGCTGTTCGCTGCTCGCTTCTTGACGCTCCCCCACCATTATACCTTGCCCTTGCCCCCCAACCCCAATAAGTAAGTGAGTCTTCTCTTGCATCGATGCCCAACCCAGCAGCCACTATCTTTGATACGGTCTCGAGCCCGTCGCACCTCACTAACCGTAGCTACGTTTAAACATTTTTACCAAGGGGCTTCCCGCCCCGAAATGGGCCCAACGGGGGTCGAAGAAACGACACATGCATGTAAGTCGGAAAGCCTTTGAGGACTCCTACACGTGACTGGACTCCAACATCCCATTAATATAAAAATCTCACTTTTGTTTTCAATGCTTCCCAAGTTTTAGGAAGCAGGCGGAAAATGGGAGAAAATGCAGCGTTCAATTTCCCCTCCTCTTTTTTCCGTCTCCTCGTATCTTGCCTTCGGTAAAACTGTATTTTCTTTTATTTACACGTCTTTTAATTTGTCTGGAAAAAGTCTATTGTCTGACGGCTTTTACAAATTGATGAGATACTGATGATGAAAACCTCTCCGTATCACTTTTTTTGTTAACTTTTCGCCATTGAAGCTCAGCAGAAGCAGCAGCCGCCTTGTCGCGGAGTTTTCTGCTTGTGGTGGACGAATTGTCTGCCCTAAAAACAGCAGTTTTTAATTATAATAATAAAAGAAATTATTTCTAGCTATTCTCGTATTGTTTTCAAACTACAAATGAATGATTCAATCTTCTTTGATCGACTGTCGTAAATCGCAACTGCTTAATAACTTGCCATACTTCATTATCTTTGACTGCATGCGTCGAGCTACTTTTTAGCGATGTTAATACCGATTCTGAATGAAAATGATTAAAAGTGTTGCGAGAAGTTCCATATTTTGTCGGTTTATTAGGCAAACAAACACGATCTAAAGATCGCGCAAGATAACCATTCGAATGGCTTAGAATTATAAAATGGTGTTCTAGCGTGTTTTTGCCCAATTTTATTTCTTCGTCTGACGTGCACAGCGACTACGTTTTTGATAAGTTGAAAGATTGTTTTTGTTTCATTCTTAAATATTGTTAAGATCCCGGCATTCTAATAATTACATGCCCATCTCTAAAGGAAAATTGGGTGCGTTTCTGCGCAGTCTTTTGATCTTAAGTCAACTAAATGCATCACTACATATTCCATGTTAAAATAACCAGTTTGAAATTTAATTAACAATGCTCAAAAATTATTACAAAACGCGTTACTTTTTTTTCAAAAACTTGATCAACAAAGTTTATAATATGACAAGAATATTTGTTTACCTGTTATAAATATATATACACCCACAAAGTAAAGTAACTGGCAATTGTTCAATTATGTATTAACTTTATTCGCAGCTTTCATTGTCCGTTAAAATAAACGCTAACCATTTGAAAGAGAAGAAAAGTTTAGTTAAAAGAGCTTGTTGGTGTTTTTATGTATGCCTTTGTATGAGTAAACATAGGCTGCCAGCGATTTCTACTTAGTCTGATTTCATAAAGCAAAAACAAACAGTACACATGTTATACGAAGCGTTTGCCCAGAACCCACATTGTCCCCGCATTCATTTACCGGGTTTACATTTTCTCTCATATCATAAAATTTATGCATACATGGCATGCGTTCTGACCTGTCTGCCAAAGCATGATTAATTTTGTTTTTTATTTAAAAAGTTAGACGAAACAGTTACCTATTGTGCTTAATTTTCCCATGATACATGATACACATGATAATTGATAATATTACGATATTTTGTCTTCGTGGCTTCTTTGAAAGTGTATCACATTCATTTGAAAAACGATCGTGTAACAATTAGAAGATGAGATTGTGTGATCGTTTTGCAATATAGGAGATGTCTCACTAAGTTAGTAACAAGATCATTGTTATTCAAATTTGCCTTTGTCGACATGAACCACATTGCCCACATGTAGAAAGAAATCTCTGAAGTATGGCGGGCAAGGAATGTGTCGAAGTTTTGAAGGCAACGCAGGTAAAATCTGAACTCACTGGAAAGAGTGGAAAAACCCGCCTGCGTTGATTTGAAAATTTTTATGTGTTGTCGTAAGCAAACTATCAGGTGAAGCACATGCACCCAAAATTTCCTCGCTCGATTTTGTCACGTAATCAAGTATCACACGTGTCTTTTTATCGCGACCGTTCAATGAACTGTATTCTTAGTTGTAGTCCGTTACTCTGCCATGTGGCTGTTGATAATATCCACTTACTCCTCGCAATGGCCGGGGAGGACATGGCTTCAATGGCTCTCAGTGCGAAAAATTATGTTTATATATTTTATAGACAATTGCCTGCAAATGGGAAAAGTTATCGCACGTTTCCAATCTAAATCCTATGAATCGGATCGGAAAATTCCTCATTTTATAAGCCTTCAGATGAAAACAATTATATACTCTCTGTTACTTAACTGTAAAACAACGAGATTTTGTTCGTCGCATGACATTTGACACATCTCCCTCTCGTATTACGTCCAGTCGAGATTCGATTCACGGGAATGATGGTGGAAAATCCACATGACCTCGGCGAACAATCTAATGATTGAAGGTCATTAATTGAATGTACAGCGATCAATTCCTTTATATAAATCGTATCATTTCGTAGACGTGACTTGCGCTAGAAGAAAACCCAGGACGAATCACAGATACACAATAATCTTGGCATTCAGGTGGCTGGTGTGGGTGGGGCCACCCCCATCCACAGATGACGGAAGTTGTAAAGCGGGTTGTGGGGAGTCCAACCAGGTATAGGATGCGCAACCCATAGACACGCCCACTCGTCACAAGGTCCCATGGATGGGCTACAAAACCGCCCCAAAAACTGACCAGCAAAACTTGACTTGCACCCCATCTACAAGGCTTCGCATCCGACGCCACCGCCTCTAATCGCCTTATAACCCTTTCCCACCGTCACCAGATTTCAATCCTCTCGAAAGAAAAGGGAAATACTGGCTGGAAAATTCTCGAAACACGCGTCGCCGTTAATGAATGAATGCTAACGAACGGGTGTGGCTACGGCTTATGCATAATATAAATTTGCAATACGGTACTTGTCATTCACAAAAGAGAGTCACATTTGAACATTATTAAATAATCTGATAATTTTCCTCTCCTTGGTTGACAAGTTGTACGAGCTTGATGTGAAAGTTTCTGCGTTTGAAATCAAAGCTATGGCAAGGTTTTAAATAGAAGCGGAGAAATAGTTTGGCGAGACGCACAAACCAAGAAAATCAGGAAAATCATTTCGTTTTTCACTCTGCCCGATGACTCCTGATGTCAGAGAGCGACTCCTCACGTCCCAGCCCCCCACCGCCCCCACCGCCCCCACCGCCCCCACCGCCCCCACCCAACCCGTCCGTTCGTCCCGTCACCTTCGCATCCAGCCAATAGACTCTTGATGCCTCCTGCCTTTTCCACATCACTGGAAATTTACATTTCCTTCTTTTTTATCATCTTCTTTTCCCCACTAGTGATGCTCGCGAAGACTTGCGCAAAGACGGGGCAATAAACTGAACTGGAGACACTATAGCTTGCGATTGAGAGGCCCGCTACTTCTGTTTGACGAGACGTGATAATTGGAGATTCACTCCCTCCCAATTCACTCTTTCTTTCACGTCCCCGCGACTTGCAGCCTCAGCCCAAAGACTATGCTGTAGGCAAAGCATCTTAAGCAAGACATTCGAAGAAGTAGATTCATTCCATCGAATATAGCTTTTCGACCTTGCTGTATGTTGATGAATGGATTACCATTGGTGCTAGCTGTAGCTGGTACTTGGAGATAGCTGGGGCTGGGAGTGTAAGGGAGTGTAAGGGAGTGTGAGGGAGTGTGAGGAAGTGTAAGGGAGTGCAATTGAGACTAGAGCCGCGCGATTTTGTCAAGCCAGCCGATACCCGCCGATCTGTTGTCGTCGTACCACTAAAACCTTTTTTAAATGCGTAGATTACTTATACGCCTGTGAAACCGTGGGCTTTAGCTGTGAAAAAGTCAATTATTTGGAAAGAAATCCCATTTAGTTTAGAACTGTCATTTTCCCATGGGTAGACGACTATGGGAAAAGTAAAGCACCTAGCCTCTCTAGATTTTGCCAATAAGGCAATAACAAAGCTCAACTGGCCTGTCGAAATCTACGAAGTTCACCATCTTAAGACGCGGTGATTTCAAATAGTATTATTCCATCTGGTGTAATTAGATTGAATGCCTTCGGTTTGTTACATTTTCAAGTCAGCTCTCGGAAGACCATCAAACCTACAGCGAATAATAATTTGATGGCTGCCATTTCCCATTACCTCTACATTTTACCACACTCGAGGTATGCTTGATGCATTTTCTTTCGGAAAAGACAAATGAATATCTATGGAGTAATAAATCGGGCTCGTGAATTATTTGATCACATTGATGTCTCTTTATATTTTGCCTAGGTTTCATTTCTAACAGGAGTAAAGGTTTTTGACAAGCTTTATTGCCAATATTTGTCAAGCATTTGTCAAACTTATTTAAATCGGCTTCCATAACCGCAATTTTATTTCAAAAGTTCCGTATCTTTCACTACGAAAAACTGACAAAGGCTAGTAATTTATTCGTTACATGTCTCCTTACGATTGTACATTGCTGCTGTTACTCACTTCTCAATATCGCTGCGGGCATAACTCACAGTCCATCTTACTTCATCCTTTGGGCAATTGAGTTCAAAAAGTGAACTAGAGGGTATGGCTGGCTACACAAAATATTGTAACGTCGAATTACAAATGTCTTCAAACCATCGAAATTAGAGGGCTGCATTCTACTCGAGTGTTCAGCTTGTAAGACACCACTAAGCAGCGGTTGGTTGTATTTGAGCAGCGTAGAGGAAAAAGCCTGCCAAAAGGCTGCTCTTGCCATGTGCGTAAGTGATTCACCTAGATTAGACTCCAGAAAAGCAGGCCCTTTAATTGGCACACCCATCAGATAACGTTGTTTCAAATTAGTGTCTAATTCCACTTAGGTACGTTTCTTACGTTCCCGATAAATATTAAATAACGACGTTGCAACTTTTGACAGGAAATTGATTAAGGAAGTAGGGGGGTCCTGAGGATGTCAGATTGGTGGATAGCGATGGGAAAGAAGCAATAAAGTGACATATTAAGCTCCTCAGATGTTTAGGTTATGTATTCATTTGTCTCCTTCAACTTTTTTCATCCTTCCTCTGTGTGGTAGCGTGGTGTGAATGGATGAGAGGAGTGTGGTGTGTGGCTGTGGTGTGTGGGTGGTTGGTTGGTGGGTGGATGCTGGTGGGTGTCTATACCTTGATGCTAAACCTATTGTGAGAAGTATCAGCATTGTAAAGCAGCTTCTTTGTGAAGAGAAATCCGCCAAAATCCACCCGTAGCAGACTTTTATTTGTACGATATTTCAACGATAAATAAATGGAGTTGTTTTTGGTGTTTTTTACGCAAATACAAAAGGAAAGATCGTCTTCCAACGCGGTTGTAGATAGCAGTAAATGCACGTTACCTAAAAAATACAGATAAAAAATATTTTTCACTATAATCGTGAGGCATGGAATTTTTGGCTAACCGACTGACTTTGTTTTGCCTAAAATTATAAATGCGTATTTTAACGCAAAGAAAGCAGCCCTCAGAACAATCACTTATATAAATAAATTAGTCAGGTGCGTATTAATAGTGATAATTAGAATAATCAGGCTTTTTTTGTGAGCCAAACAATGGCCAATAACTCCCAAGTTAACCTTTGCCCCTGAATGCAGCCCTCAGAGCAAATCTAAATGCTCGCCTTTTGTTTGAAGAAATCACTTCCTTTGAGATGAAGGATATCAACTTGATATCGGTTATGATATCAGGTAGTCTGTCATGTCATATTTACGCAACGAGTACTTTCACAGCTCCCTGGTTCGATTTTAAAACGCACCCCTGAATACAGCCCTGAAAGCACTAAGTACTTCGGGCTTTGCGGTTGGTTCGCAGAATATTTTCAAGGAATGTGAGAGAAGAGGTGGCAATGAGAAGTATATATCTATTTTTTGTTGAAGAAGTTTGAGATAAAGACATGGTTGAGCATGCCCCTGGATGCAACCCTCAGAGCAAACTGTCATGTGGAGGTGCCGTGTTCTTATATATTTGCATTTAATTTTAAAATATTACGTGAACTATTTTACTAGAATCCAGCCCTCGAACCATATATCGGGAAGTAAAGCAGGCTCCATTGTTGATAATGACAATTGATCAGGATTGTCAGGATTGTCAGGATTGTCAGGATTTGCAGGATTGGGTATGAATTGTAAGGAGTCACCGGGGAACTTTTGATGTGAAATCTATACAAATGACGCCAATTGTGGTCCTAATAAAAATTGTGAAAATTCACTTCACCAGTATCCTGTTCCTGTGATCAGCCTGGGACCGTCCGAGCTCGGGGTTGACAGTCTCTGATGACAGTCTGATGACAGTCTCTGGGTTGACAGCTCTGATTAGGCTCGCTCAACACTATCAAGAAATCTTATCTATGAATTTGACAAACATCAAATCTTAATAGAGATTATTTCGTTCCTTTGTAATGATATCATTGCATCACCCGTGGTGAACATAGCGGAGTAAACCATGAAAACATACATGTTCTGGGGTTGCGTTTAGGGAGAAGTGAACCCGAAAATTTGATAGACAGAATAACATTTTTTCATTTGGCTAACCGAGTTATTGTTAGACATCCGAATGTTAGCTGGCGTTTTTATATCCGTCAAACTCTCACATCTATGTCGCATTTATGTCGCATTTATGTTGTTAACTTAAAGCAAAACTTAACCCGGCGCCTCTACATGGATGGAGACGCAATGCATGTTCAGTTCATGCCTACCGCTAGGATTCTTCAATGTTACTCATATAACCACTCGTTTATTTTTAGTTTATGAATTTCATCCTTCTTAGGTACACGATATTTATCAAAATTCAATTCTGCAGTTTTCGACATTTTTGCACATAAGAAATGTGGTTATATTTTTCCATGCTAGCCTAGTCAATCATGGTGGCTCGTTGTTCCTAGCTGTTATTTCTATCCTCCGTCGCGTTTACCAGATTATGCATGTGAGTGCTGTTATGCTTGAATGCTCTCGTCGTATTTCACACGTCGACAGCATCTGACGAAGGGGATGGACCATCAATAGTTGAGTGATGAATTGATACTCCTTGTCATTCTGCGCATCATCTTTCCATAAACCAAATGGCCGAGCATATACCTTATTTTATACACAGATGTATTTTTGAAGGTGGTCCTTTTCTTAATCCTCCAATCCATTAAGTTTGAGGTTCATCTGACACCGATGGTCATTTATAATCGGGAAAATACCTACATTTATACAATAATCGTATAGGCTGCTTTGTGATGGCTTTGCTTGCTTAATAAAATCCATCTGATCAAAGTAGGCATACTCCTACCGTATATCACAAGTTGTGAGTGGTTATGAGGCTGTAATCACTCTTTTCGCTCTTCTATGCCATCCAAAAACCAAATACATTTCAAGGGTTGGAGCAATGCATTCATCCCCCCATAAGCTTCTGAGAATTTTAAGATCGCTTTTGGCTGGCTGCTGGAGGCTGCTTTCCTCTCTGATCGGCATCTTTCTAAACATCAAGATCTAATAATATGAGAATCGATATCGCCATATCTTCGACGTGGTTTATTGTGCACCTTATTGCTGGGATCTACCCTCATTTCAGGATCTCTTTTACAATCTCAGCGATCTAACAACATTGTTGATTGGTTTCAAGAAAGAAGTCGCATTTAATTTAATACGGCTAAGGTCCCACCCCTTCTCCCCCCGCCCCCACCCCCCACCGCCACAGCCACCACTATCCCGCTCCAGCGAAACGTCACACTCCTTTTGTTTCGCCAAGGAAATGAAGTCGCCTAGCGCTCTGCTCGAGCCACTTTTCACCCTTATTCCTCTCCTTGTGCAGGCGTCACTTATGTTGACCAAGAAGTAAAAAAAATATATAGTGTCTTCGAGGTGTTGTAAGTGATGGGGAGGGACGGCTGCTTTGTTGGTTTCCTCTTTTTCTTTCCTGCGTGGAGTCAAGAAAGTATAGCGCTTAGTTGGCAGTTTTGGGAATGGATTAGTAGCAAGCATTTGCGGCATCACACGGCTATAGCACTGACTCAAAGTGTCCTTCGTTGCCCCCCTTTTTTTAGCTCATCACCCCCGTTTGTTGGGAACCGAGTGAGCGCATTCACAGTCAGATAAAACCTCCCTATTATACTGCGTATATCGCTGTGCCCACTGCTCGGAGGAGGAGGAGGCGACGCCGACGCCGACGCCGACGCCGACGCCGGATAAATGACCAGCACCGTGCTTCTCTCAACTCAACCGGACGATTCCCCAGCCTCGCACCCTATGCCCCTATCACCCACCCCCTTCAAATATATATCTCTCTCCGTCTCGTCCTCTTCACGCACGCAGGCACGCTCGCGGACTCTTCTTTATCTTCTTCGTGTTAAGAGTGTGCAAGGCGCAAGCAAGGCCTTGTCTTTGAACGATCGGTGATTTGTGGCTTTCACTGACCTGTCGTTCACACGTAACACTTTCAACAATAGCAGCACAGATTTATCTGCACCATGTCAGAACTGATCCTGAGGGAATAAACGAACCTAGCGCTTTCATCAGGTGTGAAGTGCTGTTCCATTTGACCGTTTATCTTCTGTTGTTAGGCGTGATCAGGTCTGGTTGACATCGCATTACCGCACCCTGCATTGAAATCTTCGCGCCTTTAATCCTTGCCCGGCAAGAACAGGCGTTGCATTTGCAAGTAAATAATTGGCATGCGAATATCAAAGGATGTGAAATGATTCAATTTGTCTACGGGATCTTGGTCTGATTGTAAATTCGTGTATATGACTGCTTATACCGAATAGCTCTGTTATGATGTCTCATTTCTTCCTCTAGGATGATGGAATGATGGATCATGAAACAGATGGAGACGGCGCAATCAACCTTTCCACGTCACAGCGTCCATCTGCATCAACGACGCCCAACGGTCATCTCGACTACGACCCAGACCTCGATCAGGTAGGTGGAACGTACCAAGAGTCAAGAGTCCAAGAGTAAAGACTGATTCCTCACAAAACCGGCGTCCACCACCCAGTCCCAGTCTCCTACTCGCTACATCAATATTGATCCAATCAAAAAGCAAGCTCATAAGTTTTGACAGGAGATGGAATCGTCAGATATATTAATTAATTCCGTGTGCATGAACTATCGGATAACTTTGAAAACAATAATAGGCCTACACCTTTGCAAACATTTAGCTTTGATCCGAGATCGACGCCGTACTGTTTATAATATCAATCTCGACGGAGATTTAGAATGTTATGACACGAGGCTATTCAACTAGTTGGCTCACTGCTACCAATTTCAGTGTAATTTGGGCCCATCATAAAGTCTAAGAAGTTGTAATGATGCCATTTGGTCGAGGCCCGATGTCAGATGTTTGTTTCAAGACTTAAAATTCAGTTTCTGTTTGTTGGATTATTATGTTGGTTCGTGCTGCGTCTTGCGTGCATGTATGCGAGTGAATAATGGAGTTGGTTGTTGTGTGGACGGCAATTCGGGGTCTCCGTCAATACCACCCGTGTGAAATGAAAGACGCCTGCCTCCTTGCTGCCTGCCTCCTTGCTGCCTGCCTCCTTGCTGCCTGACATGTCTGTATAACCCTCAATAATGCAAACACCCACAATGACTTTGATTAGCGTTGGGTGGCAAAGCAAGGGCTGACTAACCCTTATCCCTTACCACCGTAGGCTTCTTGGCCGAAGTACAACAGCCAGACTCAACAACTAGACAACGACAACGACAACGACAACGACAAGAACAACTGAGCTAAGGTTGCCCCGAGGCAAGGCGTGAAACTTGCTACTTCTTGTCATGTTCCTTGTTTATAATTCACATAGTGCGTTGGCATGGGATGAAATTTGCCGCTCTCCTCTCCTTATCGTATAATCTCTCCCTCTCTCCACCGTAGTAAAATTCAGCATCTCTCCCTCGCTCAATCTGTGATCATGCAGATATATTTAGTTGGTAAATAAGATTGAGGAAAAGGGGGTGAGATTGTCGAAGAATATGGGCTGTCCTTTCCAATCAACTTACCTCCTACTTCTGCAGATCGCTCTCCCTTTTCTCTTAATTGAAAGAGTTCGAGAGCCAGATGGCTCAGATATAAAAAAAGGGAAGAGATAATCCTTGTATTTTTTTGTATGACGTTTGTACCCCCGAACAGTAAAGTTAGTCGAAAGAATTTGTAAGTGAATCGAGGCGAGGGTGGCCTAGGCGCCCTGCAGGACACCCGTGACACCCGCGACACCCGCGCCACTCGCGCAAACATCAGGCCAGATACTTTTTCTCAGAGTTATTTTCCAAACTCATATTAAGTTTCAAGAGTTTCTTTAATGATAGATGTCTTCGATGAACTTTTCGAAAATTAAGATATTTGCACGCTGTTATAATTAGAAATGAAGCTAATTTTTCATCCTTTGTTTTCAACACTTTTGCTCGCCTTTAATTAGAGGGTGACAAATGCCAGGTGGAATGACGGCCTGCGCTGATGTCGGAATTAAAAAGTGCTCTTAGAGATAATTTGATGTGAATTAGGTGACCTTCCGTCTTTCTCGTTATTTGTCATATTCTTTTGCAAACTTTGGATGGCGCTGGAGTCTCCAGTCGACGAGACGGGGGCAAACAGCAGATTGCGCCTGTGACAGCGTTGATCACTGGAAAGAACATTTCATGAAAAATCTGGTAATAAAACAGAGCACATGAAATATGGCGTCGTAAAAATTATCCGAACGAATTTTTACTTACACAATTGCTAGTCTTTGCCATAGGCTCCCTAATGACAACACCAAGTGTTAAAAGTTTGCAGGGCCCGGTGCTTGCTTATTTAGGTTCAACTTCGGATTCGATTCTAGAGATGCGGTGCCACTTGTAAAATATGACTGCACTATGTTCTTCTCGGCGCACAAAGCGACCATCATCTTGCTCTATTTCCACTCAATTCACGTTGTTTTCATGTGGCCGAAAAATGTATCCAATTTTCTTTGTTTATGCAAGAGCTTGTGTGTTGTTCTCCTTGTTCTATGAGGCAGGGGACCAAATTGAATTTGGGACTTGGTCGCTGTTTAGATTCCTGGTTGGTTGTTTAGTTTAGCGGAACAAAGAAAACAGCCATGTGTTTATTCTGGCTGAAATAGCAGGCGGCGGCACACCCCTATTCACCACTCGCCCATTTCTGACAGTCTCGTCTCCGAGTCCTCACCCACGGCGACCGCTGCTACCATCGCCACCGCCTCCGTCATATACCATTGGTCATACTCAAACGCCAAACAACTAAACAGTCTAAAATCTACTATCTAAAATGAGCCACCAGCACAATTGGTTACCGAATTTTTTCTTGTTGAGAAAAATATTGTATTTTGTGCTTATCGTAGACAGCGAGTAGGACGTACTAAGTGAGGTCTAGAAGTTGAACCTCGGGGCCCATGCACAAAACGAATGCGGTGAGACCAGTGTCGGTATCAATATATTGTATGCTAGAGAGGAAATTACTCCGAAAAGTTGAATAAGAAAAACGCAAAGAACGGTTAGTAGTTCTGTCCGATCGGCCCCAGTGGTACAGTTACCATGTTTAGATACAGTGAGAGCATCCATCTGAAGAATAAACAATGAGATCGCTATTATCTCACAGACGCCATAACATAAATAAAGAGACGCTGAAGTCTCTCGAGTTTTCCATTCTCGTCTTCACAAAAAGTGTTTATTGAAATATGTAATGATGAGGCACATCCACAAAAACACCAGCATCACCCCTCTCCATCATCATATCTTGCACTTGCGGCCCTGCTCTTGGCAAATATTGCGTTGGCATCCTCCATAGAATGTCGAGTTTGCACCGCCCGATGGTGGTACGCCGTCGCGGTTGCTTACATTGGCGCCGGGATTATATAAAAAAGATTCTCCCGGGATCGTGTTAGTTGGATGCTGTGACATGATTTCAATTGCCGTGACGATTCATCTTTAGGTAAATTGGCCGAGTTGAACTGCTAAGGCTGTAATAACGGAGCGAGGAAGGAATCTCGTGGATTTCTGCATATAACCATTTCCACGCTTTTCGAAGGTGAAACCGGTATAACGGGCTCAGGCTTTATTTGGAAAGTTCTTAGCAGCCACTCTATTGATACGCCTTGCCTCGTGGAAATTGTCTTGTAGTTTTCTCTGACTGATAGCTACTACTCGACTTTCCAAACAGTTCACGTACCTGCACTAAACGAGATAGCAGAGGCTGAGTCAGCATCGCTCGTCACGCGGAAGTTATTGCCCATCGAATCTAAATGCAGTTCCGAGGAGATTTTCATTTATGCAAGGAAAAGCGGACGACATTGGGTTTATGACTATTTAGACACACATTTCTCGTACACGAACGATGAAGTATAGCATTGAAAAGATATTTATAGGGTCAATTTCCAGCATCACCTTTCTCACTTAGGTAGCGTGGACCGAAGGAAAAGCTGCCGCTTGAGCCCCGCATTCTTATAACCAAATCAGTGTTTGGCCAAAGTTTGTTAGCGAAGTTACTCTAATGACCTGTCTCGGGGCAAGTGGGCGAAATATTGCCATCATTAGCTGGAAAAAACCTCTCCGCAAGAAAAATTACCTCGTCAACAAATCCACTTCGTGCGGTTTTCTTTCTTCCATAAAATCATTTAAAAATTGGGTAAAAACTAAAATTGCATGCATTGCATATTAGCCAGAGACCAATAATTATAGGGAATTAATATGCATGCCTCCAACTTTATAACCGAGAGCAGTCAATCTAAGTTGCCTAAGACCGTAAGATGTTAAGAAATGGGGAAGTAGAGGATGAAGCGAAAAGGAGGGTGGAGAAGGTATGGAAGAAACTTAAAGAAAACTTGGCATGCGGCAAAGTATTTAATAAAGCCGCATTAAGAGGAACCAAAGAGTTCTTTTCTGATTTGGTAAAAGTTGGAGTAAGGGAGGTTAGGCCGTTGGGCGAGCAATCTATCATAGCGTTCCTGCTGAGATTTCTAGGGGAGGAAAAACTTGTAAAGGCACTTGACAGGTAAGAGATTGTTGTTCCAATATTTCTACTAAACTTCTCACAACTTTCACGCTGTTTATTTTATCTGGCGTTAATACTTGTTCTCCAATGGTACGCGCCTCGGAAATTATTACTCGGTGCCCTTACTAATTTGCTGATTGTGCTTTTTTTGGCAGGCATCGTCGATCTAAGGGATAAATCTCGTATTTTATTCTCTTTCGTATCATTACGTCCGCTTACCTCTAAATTGCTCGAGATCCGGCTCATTTCCTCGACCGGATTCTTTGTGCAATGTTTATAATCATTTCAGTTGAAAACTTCAATTTATTGTCAATACCGACATAAAACAAATGACGGCTCATCAACCTTCAAAATTCCACCATGTTGTATTCACCGCTAGGTTTACTTTGATTCTGCCTCTGGTCTCGCAAAATTGGGTTTCCTCTTTGAACCAACATAAGTTGCGAGGTTGAATTGAGTTGCCGTGTCTAACATATTCATCAGTTATCTATCTGTGCTCTTCTCTGGTTCAGCACATTGAGAAAGCGGATGTAAACCAGGCTTTAAATTTTAAACGTTTCTAATTAAAAGGCTGGTTAAATAAGTACTCACTGCCCAGGGGCAACAGCTTTAGAATAAGCTGAAAGCGCGCGGAGGGAGTCGATTCTGCCCTACATGGACAGGGTCGGACATGGACAGGGTCCGACATGGACAGGGTCGGACGTGGACAGGGTCGGCATAATAGGCATTCTCTTGGACGAAAATGAGAAATTCTCGGCAGTGTATATAACCGTAAATAAGAACGACCAGAAACGTTTTTACAATAATCTTTAACAACAACCATGAGTTTCTTTTTGTAGTTTTCAACAACAAATTACACAATAACCACAGTGGCTCATTGAAATATTGAAAATAACTATGAATTTAGTTAAAATAACTAAAATATGCCATTTTTTGTGTTTTTTTCACAATTTTCTCGGATCCATATTTCGCTATTTTGTATCGAGCTTGCTCTGCACTTTTCTCCATGCAGTTGTTTTAACTCTAAAGTTGTAAAACGATTCACTGCCATATGAAACTAATTGTGAAACAAAAATATTCTCCGACAGAAGTGACTTCCAGCAGAAAACCTGGCTCATCGCAGTTTATTATTGATGCCAGGAAAATGGCACCGACAGTTTCTGCATGTCAAGTAACGTACATCCTATTACTGTAATTACTTCCTTGCTGAACAGACAACTTGTCACACCTGCGCAGTTATTAGGGATTTATCTCTTTGGTTCGTTAGTGTACAACAGA
Source organism: Nemurella pictetii (assembly GCA_921293315.2). NCBI lineage: Eukaryota > Metazoa > Arthropoda > Insecta > Plecoptera > Nemouridae > Nemurella > Nemurella pictetii. The sequence goes on along the minus strand of OV121116.1, from coordinate 30,133,349 downwards.
AAGCGAACTCAAGCCAACTCAATACATGCGCCATCAAATTGTATGCACCTATCGTACTTTTAGTTCCAAAGTAATCCAGAATTCAAGGAATTTTGAATTTTTATATATAATATATATTAATATAGAAAGAGAGAGAGAGAGAGAGGGTAAGAGAAAAGTTGTTTCTCTGTAGAGCCTTTATGATCTGTAGAGCCTTATGATCTGCCCTAAAAATCTAACTGTGTGCTTGTCAGCACAAGATATCCTCGTAGATCGCAAGTCCCAAATCTCTCCGAATCGTTAGCATCGCTGGCAGTGCGAAAGCAATTAGATGGGTCGGCCATTGTTTACAGAAGTGTGCCACATTCGATATGGAAAGTGAAGGACCCTAACGTTTCGCATTTATTTGATTTGAAACTGGATTGAGCGGGAAGGGAAGGGGGATTAAGACACATGTGCCAGCGCCGCCTTAAATTCTAAAATAGCAAGCAATCGGCAATCGTGAATTAAAGTAATCATGGCATTCCAGGGGGCTTTCGCGACTCGTTGCATTCTGAGTACTATCACACATGCGTAAGGTACCATTTGCTACTCGAGGTGATCCAAATATAATGTTGGCATGGTCTTCACAGTTCACATTGCATCTACCTCCCTTAGGGAGAATGACATTACGTAAATTCCCGTTCGGTTTTAACTAATTCTAATCAGATTTAAGGAGCTCAGTTGACAGTATTCCTTTCAGAACAAACGATGCAAACGATGCTATTCCGGTCGTAAAAACGGTTTCCCACCAGTAATTATTGATCCCAGAAAGAATCGCAAGCTTTGAGCCTGAGCTGTGAAGTAATTCAGTCGATTTCGCGTGAGTGTTTCAGATAAACCGTTGTTTATCAACTTCGTGTATCCCTTTTATCGCGGGTAGAATGGAATTGGGGGCATTGCCAGGCGAAGCCCCGTTGAAATCTCCTGAGCCCAGCCAACACCAATGTATATGCTGAGAAAGCTGAGGATGCTGAGGAAGCTGAGGATGCTGCGGATGCTGAGGATGCTGAGATACTGTCCGACCATCACTTGACCACCATATCTCGCGAGCCGCTCTTAAATCGCCATCTGACGCGGGAAGCCGTGAAAAATGTCAAAGTTTTATCCCTGATATTTCAACCCCAGTTCTCTTGGCTTTTAGGTGGGAAACAAGTCTTGAAAAACAACCGTTGTCTTCATTCATCAGGATTGTCTTATCTTCCTTGTCATGAGAAAGAGGAAGAAATGAGAACTCTTCCAAGAGTAAGAAGTACTTTTCAGACCGGCTAAGCTGTTTGCTTGATAATTTTGTCGTTAAGCATTTGGCTTGGTTTGGTGTTGTGTGAAACCAAGCTCTAGGATGGAATTAGTGGCCTATACTAACGCGTATTGGGGGCTTATCGACAAAGACCGAAATCCAAATTTCAAGATAAATGTCGGATTTGAGTTTCGAGTGTCGGGAGCTGTAAAAGAGATAATTGAGCAATTCAGCACACGTTAAGAAACAGAGGCAATCAGGATCAGGATTGAGGAGTGTATGGCCAGATTCCGTGAGTGTTCAGCCTCCTAAGTATTAACACTGGAAGACAATGACAAATGAGCTAACCGCA